>WSQC01000011.1:600000-1018853 GCA_013248845.1 Passalora sequoiae | reverse complement strand
TTTCTCCTGAGCATGCCCATCCCGAATGGGCCAGACCTTGGCTTCGTCTCTTGCGATTCTTCTGCTGTAGATGGCAATGCGTGTGATTCTTTTTGCTTGCCAGGCCTCCGCGACATGACAGTACCAATTCGCTTGAGACCTTTAAAGCCACTCTTCCGCTGAGGTTCGGGCGTGCCTTGACTATGTTGACTCGCATTGTCGTCGGGGTTTGAGGGAACCGTGGAGAGAGCAGTATTGCCCGACGATGCAGCTCTTGAAGTCACGGGCATACTTGGCAAACTTGGCATGAAACTCGCTCTATTGGATCGACTCGTGCTCGGCTTCTGCGAAAGTGCCTTGAGCGACCACATCTTGATCTCGTCGGCCGTTTCGACGTTCAGCAGTATTCCCAAACACGATTCCGTCGCAACCCGACTCTTCTCCGCAGCATCTGCCTCCAGGGTCTCAAACTCGGTGAGACGCTCTCGCAAGCTGTTGACGCGATGCTCATCCAAAGTCTGAAGCTGTTCAAAAACGTAAGGCGCCTGCGAATCCCACTGCGATCGTGCATTTTCCAGATCGGAAGTCGCGTTCGCAACCTTGTTTGTCTCTGCTCTTTCGCCCTTGTTCTGGAGTCTTTCTGCCTTTTGCTGCGCTCTTTCGATGTCTTTCGCGATCGAAGCCAGATTGCCCTGCACGCTGGTCATCGCCTGCATGTTCCGATCGCTCGTCGCAAAGTCTCGCAATGGCTTCTCGACCTCGTGCTCGATTTTGTTCGCCAGCGACGAGTGTGCATCTGCCTGCGTGTCCAGGGAACTGGTGAGAGCGCTCCATGGTGTCGAGAAGATGCTACGGGCGCGTCAGTCTGATACCTATCGTTCTGATGCGGTCGCGAGGTGTATACCCAAGATCTAGATCGTCAATCTGCCTCCGCGCAAGCTTCCTGAGCCCTGCAGCATACTGTTCCTCGAGTTTGCTTCGTTCCTGCGTCATCCTGTCAGTCGTCCGGACGTACGCGCTTTGCGCCAGCGGCCACGCACCTGCAACCAGTCCGCTATCACGGAATTGAGTCTGCCGACTTGTCGCACTCTGTCGTTGAGTATGTCTACAGCTTGTCCGGGCTGCAGCTTTGTCTACGTGTCACTCAGCACCGTTGTCTCCACAGCATAAACACGGCGAAGCTTTGCTTGCGCAATGGTACGGCTTACCAGCATCCCGGGATACTCGGTCTTCTCCATGATCGTATATTATCGTTGCAGCGAAACGCAGCACAAAAGAGTCTGAAGCAAACAACCGTAACCGAACTGGGCGACGACGTGACCTCCAAAATGCTCGAGTCCAAGTACAATGTGAGTAGTTGTTATGTAGATCTTAAGATGTTTCACACCTGGGCAGTAGTGGAAGCTCTCGACATGTCGACCCGGCACATGGCTCTTTCCGAATGTGGCGTCACCATTGACTGGCCGCTGCACATCAGCTCCATGTCGATCCGAATTTGTGTACAGTACATTGGGACATTTCTTCCGCCAGAATTTCTCACCAAGCGCAGGCATCCAGCCTTTGGAGGTTCGGAGGAGAGTGAAAGTATCGACACTGACTCTGAACTATGAGGTTCGAAACATGACCAATTTACCCGCACGATGGGCGCCAATGCTACGTACGCAGCTTGCCACCTGTTCGATGGCTGCCCGGCACCATCAGGGCAAAGCATTTCTATCGAGCAGAGTTCCGCAAAGTCACACTATGCACGCTTTCCGAATCGAAAGTTCAGACGTCGTTGACCACAAAGTATCCGTGCGATGGCAAGTTCCTTCCTGATGGTGCAGTACTAATACCAACGGGAAAAAAAGCGTCAAATCTTACAGGGCCAAAATCACAGACAGCAAAGATGATTTTTGAACGCTGCACAGTCTCGAATTCGAAGGCAAGGCATTGTAGAGCGATCGAACGCCCACGAGCTATGGTAATCAGGCCACATACCTGTTGGAGAAGATAAAAGACTTCAGCGAAATGCAGTCACGATCACTCAAATGGAACAACGTAAGACGCACGGTGCAAATTGCCAGCGAATGAGCTACACAGCGAAGATGAGAGGAAAATTGTTCAAGTAAGTTTTGTTCACATTATTTTCATTAGAAGTCGTGCTAGTGTACAGTAGCCATCAGTTCATTGAGCTCATCGTCTCATCAATCAGAAGCATTAAACTCCACCGCCATGCCATACTAAAAAACCGATCCACTTTGAAGTACTTGTTGGTGTCTTGTTTGTCGTGAGGCCACGCCTTACTCGATGTTGATGCGCTTGCTGGTCGGAGCCTGAGCCTTCGGGACCACAATGCTCAAGATGCCATCCTTCAGGCTCGCCTTGACCTGGTCCTGGTCGACACGAGTCGGGAAGGAGAAAGTACGTGCAAACTCGCCGACTGAGCGCTCAGAAACCCAGTAGCGGCTCTTCTGCTGCTGACCCTGGCCCTCCGACTTCTGAACTTGCTTGCCCTCGGAGCCCTCTTCCTCGACAGACGGCTTGTGGTAGCCGTTTCCATCCTCCAGCTTACCCTGCTCGTCTCCTCCTTCAATCAGACCAGATGGTCTCTGGCCCTCCTCGCGATGGTGCTCAGTACGACCCTTGATGGTCAGGGTCGAAGCATCGGTGAACTCGATGCTGATGTTCTTCTGCTCGATGCCTGGAAGTTCGCCATGGAGCTCGTAGGACTTGTCGTTCTCTTTGACGTCGAACTTGGGTGTGAAAGACCTGAAGGAAGAGGTCAGGGATGCGGATGAAGTCCCATTGCCGCGACGGGCGACGTGGTTGGCGTAGTCGTCCATCAGCTGGAACATTGGAGCGAACTCGTTGTTGATGAAGCGTGGGAAGAGAGACATTGTTCTCGTTGGTGTTGTGTGGTACTGTAGTCTGAGGACTTGAGGAAGCTGTCGCTTGGTTGTGTGGCGTATTGCTTGCATGTAGTTGTTGGTGGCTTTGTTTTTGAAATGAAGATGGGGTATGGTCGTCGTTCGAGCTGGCTTTATAGCTTCTGTTGGTGAGAAGCAGAAGGTTCTGGTAGCGGTGTATACGTGGCATCGAACATACCAGTGTCGTCTCGCTGAATCCTGAGCACTCTCGTGAGATCGATGACTAGAAAGTGCTAGGGATCGATGGCCTCCAAGAGATTATGCTAGCACATGCCAGAAACTTCTGGGATCTTGGTGCCTTGCAGCCTGGAACAGCTAAGCGAAGTGGCTAAGCCCAAACAAGCAGACAGCGGAGCTAAGCTGTCTCTGGCCGACCCTTCACGTGAGCTTGCGCGATGTCTTGGTGGTTCACAGCTGTGTCATCTTCATGTGTGGCTCGTCGGGCAGCACGATCTGCGGTGGTATCGTGTTCGCTACTCGTGATTCGCTGTTGCGCAGAGAGACACATATAGGCTGGCCTGTCCATTGGCTGGGGAGACGCATTGAGAAGAGCCGGCAGAATGCACTAAGCCTGTACGACACCTGCCACATGGTTTGCAGTATATTCAATTTGAATGAACATTCTCACACTCCGATTTCGACGGCCACACGATTCTACAGAAGCGTTTGATTCCGAGGGTGATTGGTGAAGATTCTTCCCCAACGAGTCATTAAATCAAGCTAGATATCATCCTTACACGAAGCGAACGCTGTTGTATGGCCGCAGAATAACCCAGAAAAAGCCTCCGCCTGCTAACAGTGCTGAGAATAGCTAGTTGCGCCGGGTAATGCGCCTCTGGCCGAACCTTGCATGGTCGAGATCTACCGGCAATTGCAAGACTAAGGTGGTCTGCTAATGCACGCCTGGTCGAGATGGCGACATCTGTGCAGAGCGACTGCAAGGTACCTCAAGCATTGACCATGAGGGTACGAAGCTTGTTCAGACGTCGTCTCAATGAGAACTTCGTCTTTACCAGTCCACTTTGTCGGTCGATCGCGAGATTGTGGTACTTGAGAAATCCAGAACGTCAAATATACATCAGGAGTCCGGGAACGCCGTAACTCGCGTAATGAGTAGGGTCTCAACAATCGATAGGTGCCGGATATCGCGAGGTTGCTGCTCGATATTGCTCTGGATACTTCTCTGCCGCTCGTCGATTGAGAGTGCTAACGAACATGAGCCAATTTGCGATACATTACATGCGACTCACAGACTCACTGCACTTTCTTCTGTGTCCATTCGAGGTCGCGTTGCACGTCTTTTGCCGCTTTCATTCCTTCAGCGAAGTTTGCTCTCGTTTTTGCTAGTCGTGCGCGCGCTTGGGCTTGCAAAGCCAATAGTTCGCGATTCTTGGCATTGAGCTCTCCAGACCTGCATCGTCATCATCAGCTGCTGTGCTGCCGGTCGAACATGGTTCGGAACTGACATTTGCGCCTGCCTCGCCAAATTCTTGTCCATCGGAACAGGATTATATGCTTGCGAGAGTCGATCATTCATGTAGTCCAGGAGATCGACGCTCGTTGCACCACTTGACGACTCATAATCGCTGCCACCATATTGGCTCGAGGCAGCAGAGTACAGACCTGCTCCCGTGGATGACACGCTCTCGGGTCTCTCAGGCGGCGAAGCGGACAATTGGCTGTATGCTGATGAGTTGCGGTTATGTCGAGGGGCGTATGGACTCTGTGGCGATTTGCCTGGCACATTCACCGGCAGAGAGCCGGTTGGCTGCAACGAATAGTACGACGTCGACATGCTGCTGGTTATATGCGTTTGACTGGAGCGTTGAGGTAATACAGCTGATCAATAGTGATGGATGATCAGTAGAGCATAGACGGAAGATAAGTAAAGGGAAGCAGGAGAACTATGCTCCGGTGTCACCATTTTATACTCACCTGGTACATGCCAGTGAGGCACTGTTTTTGTCAATGTCACAGCAATCACACCATGCCCATGCATGATAGCATGAGTGAGCACACCTTTGAGCATGTATCTCGCGCCGCCGGCCACGGGGAGTGTCGAATGGCATGCTACCATGAAGGCAACTATCGCCGATGCTTCCGCTCACTGCGAGATCTCGACAAACATTGACGGCCACCATTGGCTTCCCGCGAAGCTAGATGTTAGTTGCATGCCCATATCAGCTCTTTGGGTATCCCCGGTGCGGCCCTTGGTGGGTCAGGGCCAGTCTGTCCAGTCGGTCTGTCCTGAGAGTGAGGAGATTGATAATGCAGCTCCTGAGCTACAGGTGTCCTCTGCAGGCAGATCCTCGTGGCTAGCCCAGGTTGGCAAGCGCCGTGAGTCCGTCAATGAGGAGAGCCAGCCATCCATGTCCAATGCCTGGGTCTAGTGGTGCGAATGAAATGTGCTGGCAGTAGAAGGAGCGAAAGAGCTTCGAGCGGCCGGAGTGCGGCGAAAAGCAAGGAACGGCATTTGAGCTCTCCAGCGGCGCTGACGAGTGTACAGCATGACGGTCAGGCATGTCGTGGAGCTGTCAAACCGCGCAAAAGCCATGTGAGCTGCGCTACACCGCAGGATGTCGTGAAAGCACTGTGTTACTCGGAAGCCATCCTCGAATGAGGTCAACTTTTGCCAAGCACTCGCTTAAAGCTAGCCGCGGTGCGTCCCAGGATTAAAGTCGACTTCTCCATCACAGGAATAAACTTGCAAAAATTTGTCGCCTTTGCATCCTATTTGCACTATGCTGGAGTGAATACACTTTGCCGCTGCAGAACGTTCACCTCACCGCTGAAGCATCCTGTGTCCTGGGCAGTACTCTGCGGCGATCGCTGACAAAGCTATATACCGCCAGACCACGACTTCTGCGTAGAGACGACATTGGGCGCCAACGTACACTTTTCCGTAGGGCATCACTGCACCGCTACACGCGGTGACGACGACGTGGCGGCCCATTCTACCATGGCTCGAAATGCATGTGCCACGCAAACATGGATAGCGCGAGACATTGGGAAGATGGCCCGCACTTCTGCGCATGCTTCGATGTTCTCTCGGGCCCAGCATCTTGAGCCGAGCTACCGTCCGCCAGACTGACCCCTGCTCCTGCGCGCATGTCGAGACTTCAGCCATTGAAGCATCACCAATCGGGTTTCAAGACCATCTTTATTGTCGTTGACATGGCCTATGAACATGCACGATGGAGACGAGATCGACGTCTGGCATATGCTTCGGGGTTTCAAGCAGGATTACTGATCGCACCGAAAGTAGCACAATATCAGTACAAGACTTAACCCTCCCAGGCACCTCACGTCTTCGATTCCGACCCTTCACTTAGCCATGATCTTCAGGGCTTGTTTCCGTGCTACCCTCAAGATTGACACGCTGACCTGAGAATCGGAAGTGCAGGGACCGCACGAAGAACATGAACGCAGAAGCAACAACTTCCATCGAGGCATGCTCGGAGCGACGTGATGAGCACAACTGTGCCAGGATGCCAGAACAGGTATCCCACTCAGCTTCGAAGCATGTCGCGTCTGGAGGAAGGACTATGCCATGCTGTGTACCGAGAATAGCGACAATGCGTCTCGAGAATCGAGATGGTACTATGCCGAGCCATCATCGCGGTACCGTTATGCATCTCGCAGCGCGCAACAGCCGTTGAGTCTGGACACACGACGTTGAGATGCTCTCGATCGCGAGATCGTGTCCAGGAGTGCCGTCCCATGGGATCCATCACGTGTCGTCGTGTGCTTCATCAAGTTGCGGGCGAACGTCTCCGGAGCGAGCCGATTCGAGGCGGCAGCTGATCGCATAGCCCGATGCCAAACAGCTGGAGATGTTGGACAGTATGGCACCGTTTTGGTCATATAATATATACTGCCCGGAATATTTGCTGATGGACGCAGTCACATCTGATGCGGAGATAGAAGCGAAGAAGCGGGGCCGCGAATAGTCGACCGTGCCAGTATTGCGCATTTTCTTGCAGGGTTTCTATTCAGGTTTAGCCAAGGTATACTCCCTACCTTCGGCCACCCGCCGGGATTCGTGCCTTGGCCAGACCAGCCACAGGTCGCAAGCTCAAGCGACAGAGCACTCGCTTGCCTCACTCTACGACAAGTCCTCCGGCATCACCTCTTGTTCCTTCTCACCAAAGTGTCACTGTCAGTTGACTGGCTCGACTACAGACTGCTTTTCGCGCTCTACGGTTCATTTGCCACGGGCAATCGCGCCGTCTTGATGCATCAGGTCATCGTATGCCCACATCCACCGCTCATTTGTATGTACTTGATGCTGGTTGAAGGCATTCATACTCTGAGCGACAATCGCACCATCTGACATCATCCAGTCTGCTATCTCGACAGCACTCGAGTTGAAGCTGACCGCAGCACCTCTGATACGATCGGCATATTCTTGAAGATATCCAGCGGCAGCTGCCATCCACTGCAATGCAAGTGGGCGCTTCTCCCACTTCTGGAACCCAGGTATTGGCCTGTCAAGCCCTGAGAAAGCAGGGAACTGCGCAACTGTCTCAATGGGCGCCGCCATCACACCGTCGAGATCAATGATGCCCACGATTTTGAATTCGTCGTCCACCAAGACGTTGTGAACACCAAAGTCGCGATGGACGAGGCGGAACCTTTTCTGGTCTGCTTTACCGTATTGCTTTATAAGCTGAGGGAATCTTGCAGGCAGAAGATGCGAGTCCGAAGATTCGATCTCCGCAGCATTCGGCGCTGTCTTGGCCAGAGCCGCAGCGTGAGCCGCAACGTCGTAGTAATACTCCACTGGCGTATCCCAGGGCCCTTTTCCAGTGATCACCTCGGGGCCAATGGAGAATGAATCTCCGTCCTGATGCAGGCTTCCTATAAGGTCAAATTCACAGCTCGCAAGCTGAACCTGGATATCCGCCATTTGTCGCCAGAAGCGTTCGTTTTGATCACGCGTACCCATCAATGGAAATTCGCAGTCCTTCGCGTCGCGAAGCTCAGCTGCTGTGGACCCATGGATATAACTCAATAACATATACGCTGCACCAACCTTATTATGTGCGTCCAGATCACAGTGGAACACTTCTGGAACCGGTATGTTGGTCTTTTTCCTGCGGTGTTGTCAGCACCATTCATGTGAAGTGCAATTTTTCCAACATACTTCAAAAACCTCATGGTAGCGATCTCGACCTCCATGGACTGTTTAGCGCCCAATGCCTCTCGCTCTTCTGAGATGCCTTCCAGGAGAGGTAGGCGCAATCGGGCTATCCACTCCGCTCCGTCGGCGAACTCAAGCTTTCGCACCACGTTGAAGTGCCCACACGACCACTTCTCACTTAGCTTACAGCTCACGCCGTTTCGCACGTTCGATGCTGTGAGCAATAGTGCTTCCCAGCCAACTTTCTCTACAGCCTGCGTCACTCTTGTGTGGAGCTTGCTTCCCTCTTCGTACTCTCCGGCACCGACCCAAGACTCGCTACCCAGGCTCGACATGGCGACCGTTTGTTCAGTTGGCCCTCAATGTCAGTTGACCGAAGAGCAAAGAAGGCAAAGTGATATCTGGCGTTTGCTTTGTCGTCTTTCGGGCGCAGCTTGCACGCAAGAGCAGGAAATCACCTCTTTGTTCGCATGCGTGGATTGTGCAGCTCAGCCAAGCGCGAAGACTTCCGGAATGGATCTAGGTCACCGTCACTTTTGCATGGACATGGCTTCCTTCATACTTTCACTGCAGCAACCAACGACTTGCCTAGGCTCGAAACAAGTTAGCTGCCATCTAATCAAAGACTATCCGCCTTGAGTCTAAATCATCAAAGGTGTGACAGCATAGGAGCGGTAGCTAGCGTCTGCTTCGCCGTTCCCGGCACAAATTCAGCCTTGCGCGGCCACGACGTCACCTCTTTGTCTGCATGCCCACCTTGATTCAGCTAATAGCCATGATTCGACCGCGCTTTCACGCCATAGAACGATGAATCACTGCCACGCAGTGTCAAGGGAAACGATTTGTAGACTACGAAGCCTGCGGAAAACTCAACGACAATTGGAGAAGAACGAGATATATGTCTAGTAGTTACGCAGGTATTGCATTGATTATTTCCTATCTCTGCACGGTCCCGACCGATCATAAGCGGCAAGCGGAGGACGCCCTATTTGTCTATGGTCAGTGTCTTCGAAACATGTAGCCAGATCTCGTGCTTACATACGGACTTAGTTGGCTTTGCCGCAATGACTGCACTTTGAATTGTTCTTGACAGGCTTGCCACAGTTGTAACAGTCCTTGCCATGGGTCAAGTAGTTGACCAAAATCTTGATGGACTGCATAATGGGAAGACTGCTGGACGGTGTCTAGTGGTTGAAGGATCTATGTGTTCTGAAGATGTCAGGATGAGCATACCTTGATGTCCCGGGCTCTTATCTTATAGCAGAGAACATGCGATCAATGTGGGTCGTTTGGTTCTTGTGCATAACGTTGACGTTTGCTCTTGGTCACTGTCAAAGACGAGAGTGATGCCATGACAAGACTCTGGGAAATATGTACAAAGCGTCCAAAGCAGCGAATTCGGGAAGCTTGCGGGATCCACCAATGTGACGCATTTGGTGTCCTTTTCAAGGCTCTCTGTAGCTCGACCTTGTGGCCTGCTTAGGTAGTGTCAACCCCACAGATCCGAGACCTTTCGTGCGCCGCACAATGCAGACAGACTGAAGCAGAATTCTCCGTTGATGGCAGACTCACTCTGTGCTATCGCGACCGAGCTTCGTCATCCCGTGCTTTCTCATCCTCCTCCTGAAGCCGACTTTCTCACATTTAGTAGCGCCTTACCAAGGAAGTTTGCATCCCATCTCTGTCTGTACGTATGTTTCCTGGCATCTCTGGCAGCGAAGCCAATAACCCCGGCTCGATCATTAGGCGCAGCCTCTAAGAGCTCCCTTTCACCAGGCGAAAGCAGTTTCTCGCGCAACTCGAAATTCTGCGTGAACTTGTAATGGGTTCCTTGCACGACTACGTCAGCTTCCATCTTCTCCCATAGTTTCCGCTGTGGCTCAGTGAAAGGTACTGATCGAGCAAGGTATTTCTGCTTGTGAGGAAGCGGTTCTGGGAGGATTGCTTCCCAAAGACCGTCTCGATCTTGCAGTACTGAGTTATGGGGGATAATTTGGGTCTTTGGACCAGTTCTTGTCGATGGGTTTGCACAGACTGGGTCTGGTAAGGCGAGAATGAGGGCTTTGTGGTCTATCATGTACTGCTGGGCGCAATTGAACGCGTGTACCGCTATTTTACCATGGGGAGCTCGTAGTGCAGCATCGGAGTCATTCGTGATGTTGCAGCGATGAATTTGGCAGAGGCAACCATGAGGCTCTTCCCTGTCGCGCCAAAAGAAGATCGGTCCTGTTCAATCGGGATCGTCTCACACGTCGTTCTCATTAGCGGACTGTGACTCTTCTTGGCCAACTGACTGATCGGACCGTGGGGGTGCTTGTGGCATGCTGGTATGCTCTTCTGGCAGCGCCGAGCGCAGCTTTACAGGTATGGTGGGCGTTAGAGGTTCTGCTTGAGAATGAGGATGACTGGAGCAAGAGCATGGCCAACTCAATGCGAGTCACGCGAACGCTGACAGCTGCGAGGTTTCCCGATGTGTATACCATTCGTCAGCGGATCTGTTAGCATACTGGTCATTCGCAGCATGCTCGTAGTTCATTGGGCAGGCATAGCTTGCTCAGCTTTCACGGCTAGCGTGCACATCTCTCCAAAGACCATCGCCCTGCCGACAGTATTATGCTTCCCTGGCATGCTTCGGTGGTGCCGATGTTGTTGTGTGCGTTAGAAGGAGTATGCTACGATGATCACATGTTTGGACTCACAGCCACGCGAGTCTCGCGCTACTCAAGTCCGGCAAAGTCCGAGTCTTAGCGCTCCAAGCTTCACTCCAAGTTCCGTCTCTTAAGCTGACTTGAGATAGTCTCAAATCGGACTTTTACACTGAACCCAGCTAGCAATATTGCGAGACGTCCCATGTGGAAGGAGGCGCGGATGAAGCAGGCGCTGCTGGCACTGCAAGAGCTAGCCACCCGGGCGTGATATAAGGATAGAACTACCACGCTAAGCCCCGGCGGATACTACCTCAACGTAGACTATAAGACTTCTTTCCATCTCAATATCGAATCGTTTCGTCGGGATTGCTCCGAATACCACTGCACGTCTAAGCAGCCACATCGGACAGAATGCATGCAGTGTCAGCATAATCATATTAATCACAAAAAGCTCAAGCTTTGGCTCAACAGCGTTTACACTTCCGCCAGTCCATGGCCAATGTACACACTTCTATTGAAACGAATAACTACCAGATCTCTTGCGAGGACCACAACGATCCGAATGCTACACCTTCGCAAGATGGATGGACAGAGTCCAGGATTGATACCACGGATTATCCACCGTACTTCGTCTGTGAGCACTGCTCTCTGCCACGGCCATTTGAGTTTGGAAAAAATGAACCTGTATTTCATCACAACCGGGATGCGCTTATGACCTGCTTCTATTGCGCCACGAATATCCAAGGCAGGAAGCCGGAGACAGAACCAATGTACTGCATACTTGGTCGACACAATACTGTAAGGCAGGCATTCTTATCGCCTCCTGTCAACAGAATGAAGCTCAAAACGGCGTGCCTTGAGTGTCTTACTTAGGAGAAAGACCGACCGCCGAAAGACTTTCCAGACAATATACATCCTGGTCAGCAGGGAAGTTGGCAGGAAGACAGTGTCATCGGGGGTGCACAATACCTCATCACCGACGGCATCACCGACTTTCGATCCGACAGCATCACTGACAGCGTCGTATCCCAGCCAGCATCTACTACGACCCGTCTTCTGCCTCGGCAGCTATCTCTGCCAGCAGCAGTGACCTTACCATCGCTCCATGCCGATAGCATAACACCCAGCGTTGTATCCAGCGCTACACTCAGCGTTACGTCCTACCGCACACCCAGCGCTACACCCAGTGAGACAGAGGACAGCGTCCCCAACAGGTCTTCAGCACCTGGAGTATTGCTCTACTGCAGGTGGTGCAAACTCACTCGTCCCTGGAGGGAGAATTATATTGACCGAGGCAAGTGCTTCTACTGCAGATGGGAACTTACTGGCGAGCTTGGAGATCATGAGCTGGTGTATGATACTGCAAGTGGAAGATCGATTCAACGTCAAAACTGAATCATCGGAAGAAAAATGGAGTCGTAATGATACATGCATTCCATACTATGCTTCGAAGTTGCTTGGTGGATAGGCTTCAGTCACGGGACCAACATTTGCTGTGTTGTCGTCGTGGTGGGTTGAAGTCCTGACTGTGGTTGGCGCGCTCCTGAAGAACCCACTGCTGTCGAACGTCCAAGATCCAGGATGTATCAACTCCATCATCACTTGAGGATCAACCAAGTCCAAATTGGCCAGCGCCATGATTGGCAGAATCATGCGTCCCTTCGGACGCCATCGCAGCCATTCCCTCTCTACGGCGATCTGGTCTTCTGCGCGAATTCATCATAAGCCTTGCACCAATTCTGGTCGACAAATAGCTGACGATGTGCATGGCTTATGATGATCTACGAGATATTCGCGCCTTCTGCTTACAGCACGGGTCATCTTTCTGTCCGGCATATTCAGCAATTGGGCTCAGGAGTACCATGATCAAAGCTTGAAGCCTACCTGAGTGAACCATGGCACTCCATATAGCTGCAGTACGCAGAACAACGTTTGCAAGTAAGCTGGTCGCGCACAGACATTGCTTCTATTTGTTCTGCAACGCCGGGACGATGCACTCTCGATAACTCCGTGTGCACTGCACTGGGCATGAAGCACGATACGTTCAGCATAGTGGATTCGTGAAGCAGTATGATAAACGAGCACAGACACTCATCGGGTATAAGAAGACATATTTCCCATCAGCTCAACATTGACGCTGGCATCAAGCCCATTACCACTTCTGCAAATCTTTGACAGCAGACCTTTGCCTCCATGAAGATCACGACCCCTCCTCCAAACTTCGACGACCAAAGAAGCTGAAGCCCCCGTTTGATGTATGACAGCCGTGCTTTTCGCCAAAATCAGTGTACCGGAAAAGAATCCCTGGGGGACCACCTAGACCAGCGGCACCTTCCCAATACCCGCCACCTATATATCCATGTATACACTGGCAGAAGCCCTTGTAACCGTGATGTAGGCCCCTCTTTTCGTAGGACGCCGGTGGGACGGCCTCATATTTGTGATACTCGATAATAGCCCAGCCGCCGTCTGTAACGCTGCAAACGTGATACGCATTAGCACAAGATCTCGCGAAGCGGGGCAGCAAGCCCTCCAAAGGACTCGACGTGTCTTTACACAAGGGCCGTAGTGTCTTTATCGAGACATCGGCGGGTAGTTGCATAGCCACGTGGAGTCTTTGTAGCGCTTCGACACATACCATCGATTCAACATAACCCTGTTGATCGCTGCGCTGTCGCAATCGTTCGGGTCGTGGCATTCGAAATACAGTGCGCTCGGCTTGTTCTTTTTAGCGGCTGCAAGGCCCAGCAGGGCTAGGAGTGGAATGGTGAATTCTGTATGCGGAGTCCACAATTTAGTATCGAATCTTGAAAGAGATCATGGAGGCGGTACCGACTCATAATGTATGATCGTGGAGGTGGGTGATCCAAACCGGGGAGATTCTGTCTTGTCCAGATCTCAAATAGCATAGAGTGGTCAGTGAAACTTATACTCCAGCATGTCTTGCTAACCTTAGAAGCTTCAAGGTCGGTCTCCAGAACAGCAGTCCAGAAGATCGCCATGCGATGTCTCGGTCCCGATACGGCAGCTTGGAGACACCACTAGTGGCACCACAGGAACGCCACCACTTGAAGAGCACGAGACACAAACCGACCGCGGCTATGCTGCGTCCAGCGTTTGAGTCTCAGCACTGTTTCATGCATTTCAATCGTGGCACCGTGCTATGTCTTGATCGCCACCACTATAACAGGCCCGACAACATTGATCAGTGGCAGATGCTCCACGGCTCCTCTCGCGACTGCTTGCATAGCATATGAGCACACCACCCGTGCGTATACGTAGTCCAAGTCTTGTTCACGTTCTCCTCAGCTTCGAAGGACTCTTTCCAAATGCTATCTCCCTTCCTCTTCATAATTCTCGGGGTAGCCATTTCTTTGCAAGCCATGTCGTACTCGAGTCGCTGCACTACGAAGTTTTGCCAGCAAGTTGATCCTGTGCTCTTTGTGACGTTGTCACAAGTCGACAGGAATGCACCTGGACGTCACGATGTGCGTTCATGCAAGCTTTGAGGGTGCCAGGAGTGATTTGCGCCGCTTTGAGGCAGATCGAACGAAGCTGACAAAACATGATGTCGTTGGTTCAGGCAGTGATACGATATGTATCCCATTTGGTGCTCCAGCCTCGTGTGTATCTTGGCCAGAATGGGAACTTTAACAAAGCCCTTGCTACTGCGTGGTCGAGAGATATGCTCGGCACTATCGCGTCCTCTGCGGCTGATATTCGGCCGCCAGTGTCCAACTTCATCTGAGCTTGGCTTGGGACTGAGTGAGCGCTGCCTGTGCTGATGCATAATCTTTAGGCCAAACATCATTCTCTACGTTGCCCCCGTAAACTCCTTCCCCCAGAATTTAGCTTGAATCCCGTGGGCTGATGCAGAACATTGAAGGCATGAGCTTCCCATGGTTGTGTTACGTATACATCGTACGATCAGCTGTAGAGCCGAGTCAACGACCATTCGTCGCTTTCCGCTCTCATCTTGTGAAGGTTTGATGGCACGGGAAAGACCACCATTCGCGAGCGAAAGACGACGTGCAGCTCGCAGAGCATAGGGCGATTGACCAATTAGCAGCCGCTGCCAGGATGCCTCCGGGCGCTGCCATGCCTCTGGTGTGACTGACCACTTATGTTGAAGGAACGATACAGCGTTCTGGTCAATAGGTCTTAAAGAATCACGAGTATGGGATTGGAAAGTACCACTTCCGGAACGCGTGGTGATGGACTGGCAGTGTCCACATGCTATCGAATGCGCTCGCGTTCTGAAGTGAGTCGGTAGTCTCGGTGCGCAATTCGTCCTAATAGTACCCGCGCACGATCTTGTTGGACCTCCCATTTACGTCGAACGAAGGTGCAAGCTCCTTGGACCAGCAGACAAGGCGATCGGTGGGCTTTTGCTCGACGAAGAGATCACGTTGAACCTGTGTGGAGGCGTCGATACCGTCTCGCCATTCTTTGCAGATTCGACTCGCGAGCAGGAGGTCGCGCATTGGCAGATGTAGAAGTATCATTTCGAGCAGCTCGCAGGTGCCGAGGACCTTGTCGACCGCGGCCATCTTGTTCGTGCTGATTCAGTTGTGGCCTCGGACAGTCAGGATATCGAGACTGTCTGTTGATATGCGAGAGAAATTTGAAATGTGCGGAGATTTTCGTCGATGAGATGAGGCAAAGCTTGTTTGGAGAGCCGCTAGCCCAGCTTGCGCATGTGAAGCGGCTAATCTTGGTCCAGCTCAGCAGTCACGCGCTCTTGGGCAAGCGCGATCGCAGACACATTCAAGCCTGAGCGCGAACATGATGCCAATCAGACGAGTACGGAGTGGGTATCATGCTGTACTTCATGACAAGACGATTTCGAGTGGTTGCAGGATCTGGGAGGGCGAGCAGATCAGAACAGCTTCAGTAGTCGAGAATAGATGTTGGCTCTGCATCGCCATCATCACTCTTCGTCCCCTCGGTGAACTTGACTTTCTTCCCATTAGTGTCATTTGCCACCCCCTGCAAGCTCGGTCAGCACTTACTATTCCAAACATCTTAGTCGCAAACATGAAGCATCGAGTCGAGCGGTTTCGGCTCGCCATTGTCGAGATGGTACTTGGTCCTCCACATATATTGTAGTGCTACCCAGTAACCTCAGACTTCAACATACCTCCAAATTATCCTCGGCCTTCCGTTTTCCCTTGCCCATTCCGTCAGCCGCTGGCGCCGCCGACGTCTCCTGCTTGGGCTTCTTTTTTTTGACCATACCCGTGAGATCGTTGGCGTTTTGCGTAGCCTGCTCTATGCGCTTCGCTTGCTCAGCTTTGCTCTCTCCAAGCATTGCGCCAAGAACACCACGCAACGCGTCATCGTCCATGCCCGGCGCTCCAGCAGGCTGCATGCCACTGAGCGATTGCGCGGGCTTCCGCAGGTCCGTGAGTCGTTGCTTCATATCTGCGAGTATCTCCTTGACCTCCGTGACCTCCTTTTGTTGTTCTGCGGCCTCATTGCCTTGGAGAGATGACAGCTTGCCTTCTTCTCGGTTGAGGCGGAGCTTGCAGGATGCGATCGCGAGCTCCATTTCTTCCGCAGCTTGCTTTCGCATTCCTTCGTCGACAGATGCCACTTTCGTACCTCCGCCTGGCAATTCTTCTGTCGCCGTGACCGAGGCGAACTCGAGAGCTAGGGATAGCTTGAAATGTGCCTCTGCGATCAAACTACTCTCTTCTGGGAAAAGCTCTCGCTTCAATGAGAGCGCACTTTGTGTGTCCTACGCAGTGATGAGTATTAGCTCAGAATCTAACAGGACCAAGATTGGGACTGGCATCGCCTTGCGAACAACGTCGTGAAAACAGTATTGTGCGGGTCATTTCGACACGCGCAGTGGACTTACCTGTACTGCTTGCTTAAAAGTTTCGTTCTCCAAGGAGATCTCAGCTTGCAAATCGTGCGTATCTGCCAAACGTTCTTTTAGCTGTCGCAGCTCCGGATCTTCTTGTTTGCTCTTGCCCTTCCCGTTCGTCTCTTCTACAGCTGCAATTTTGCGTCCCAGCAAAACACGCGCCATATCAAGAACCTCATAGGCTATCGCGAAGTCGTCCTGCATGTCCCTATTAGCTAATCTCACGGTATCGCAGCACCTTGGAACCCTTTGCCTCCATCGAAGCACAAAGCACATCACATCTTCACTTCACCGCGTTCACTTGGATCACATACCTCTTCTTCTTCCTGCTCGTCGCCTTCTTCACCCTCGTCCTCAGAGTCTGTGAAATTGTCGTCGCCCGATATACTGAAGAACGGATTCGACGATATGGTAGGCTTCTCTTCCTGCGTCACGCCATGCTTTTGCTCGACAATAGCCTCAACTACCTCTTCTGCTGTCTTCTCCTCTCCAGACTTGATGGCGTCCGCAATCAGTGACCCGTTGCTCTCGCCGTCAATCGTCGCAGCTGCGCTACTGGAGTCCTCGTGTGCCGTCTTTCGCTTTTTACGCTTCGGTTCGCTAGGTCCTGCTACTTTACCACCAAGCACGTCAGACGTGGAGACTGCGACTTTGTACAGGCATCGTCCGTATTGATATAATAGATCTGCGTTCTCCACGGACATCTCCCCGTTGACCTGGTCTTGCACGGCAGCTGCATCGCTGAAGATCTCTGCTGCGGCTTCGTAATTCTTGAGAGAGTACTCCCGAGTCGCGTTTGCCTTGAGCTGCTCCAGTTTGGCTGGAAGCTCTTCTGCCGGTATTTCGTCCATCACCAGCTCTTTGGTGTTTTCTTCGGCCATTGTGGCCGTGATAGTGGTGGTATGAGGCTCGCGATCGGTTCGCGACAGTATTCTGAGGTCCCTGTCTTGTTCTGGCGTGAGGACGTGAAGATGAAGAGAAAGTCGCAAACCAATCGATCGCGACTTCCACTTTCAAGCTCGTGTGACGCGAAACTTGCTGATTCAGCACTTCGCGCGTCAAGACGCGTCTCCCACGTTGAGTTTCATCTTCATGTGAGAAAGCGACATACAGGACGATATGGCGGTACCGCAAAAGCTCCAGGAAAGCAGTATCTTCTCGTCTTCGCCTGCGTTTGGCACACCTCTGCATCCTCTCCCGCCCACGCAACGAGCTCCGCCTCCTCCGGCGTTCAAGCCACAGATAGCAACCATACTACCGATTCTGCTTCCACCTCCCACTTTGCGACCCTTGGCCTTCAGGACTTTCACGAAGAAACATAACCTCACAATCCACGCATCAGCACTCCAGGCGCTCGCCACATTTATTGGCAGGCATTGCGGCTCGTCATGGCGAGAAGAAGGCACAGGCGAGAAAGTGTTGGAGGAAGTTGCCAAGATATGGAAAGCAGAGAACGGCTCCGTGCTTGTTGAAGAAAACCACAGACTGAAGACAATCCTGAAGACGCTGGAAGGATTCATGGTTGCGGGCAGGATTGTGCCAGCCAAGAATGGAAACAGCCTAAGCAGACAGACCAGTTTCGCTTTTGGCAACGACAGTGCGATAGACCTTCCAGAGGACAGCAGGCCACCGAGCCTTCATCGTGAGG
Source organism: Passalora sequoiae (assembly GCA_013248845.1). NCBI lineage: Eukaryota > Fungi > Ascomycota > Dothideomycetes > Mycosphaerellales > Mycosphaerellaceae > Passalora > Passalora sequoiae. The sequence goes on along the minus strand of WSQC01000011.1, from coordinate 1,000,654 downwards.
GCAGTAGCTTTGGGCTGAGTGGGCTCAATGTCAATTCACCAGCACAGGACGAGCAGGAAGAGCACAGCAAGGATCCACGAAGTTGGCTGAAGGTTGTCTCAGCATTCGACCAACCGCGATTCTCATACGATGTCAACAAGAAGCACTTCCTGTCTCTATCGTCAAAGTCGACCATGTTCCCGGCTCCCACACATAAAACAGCTATCTTCAAAGAAAGATACAACATAATACACCAGAGACTGCTACGCAACCCCGCGTTTCAAGCACCATCAATATCGACTGTGCAGCCAAAGCTGTCACGAAGCGACAAAAACTCGTCGCTCGAAAGACAGTTCTACAAGATCACACCCATTGCAAACTTGCTTGGACGAGGAGGCACACCACATCTGCTACTAGGAATGCTGGTGATTGCCCCGACAGGCACTCTGGCGCTCAACGACCTAAGTGGAAGCATAAGTCTCGATCTGCAGCATGCTGCGTCAATGCAAGAAGGAGAGCCATACTTCTGTCCGGGCATGATTGTGCTCGTGGATGGTGTGTACGAAGAGGATTGGGCAGGTGCAGGCTCAAGTGGACTTGGCAATACTGGTGGTGTCGGTGGTACAATCGGAGGACGATTTGTCGGCTTCGAGATTGGTGGCCCTCCCGTTGAGAAGCGTGACCTGTCACTTGGTGTCAACGTAAAAGCAGAAGATTTGGGTGGTGGGTTTGGGTGGACAGACTTTCTTGGCCAGGGATCTGAACGTGCCGTGGGCAGCAGAATGCGAAGGCTGGAACAAAGGTTGATAGGCACTGAAGCAGAGACTTTGGACGAGGTTCAGAGAAAGATGGTCATCTTATCTCACCTGACCCTCGACCAGCCGATCGTACTTTTCGGCTTGCGGAAAGTTCTTGAGCAATACGCTGCAGCTGATCAGCCACCGATGACTTTTGTGCTCATGGGCGACTTCTCCAGTAAGGCAGCCATGGCAGGAGCTGGGACAGGCTCGATCGAGTACAAAGAGATCTTCAACGAGCTCGCAGCGGTCATGGCAGATTTTCCAACACTGCTGCGGAAGAGCACGTGGATTTTCGTGCCGGGCAATAATGATGCGTGGGCGTCTGCATTCAGTGCTGGGGCGAGCACGCTGATACCAGCACCTGGCGTGCCGGACATCTTCACAAACAGGATCAAGAGAGCCTTCGATGCTGCAAGGAGAGAAGGTGGACCCCTCAAGAAGGACGAGTCTGATGGCGCGGCAATCTGGACCAGTAATCCGTCACGACTGAGCTTATTTGGACCTGCACATGAAATGGTGCTGTTTCGAGACGACATTACGGGAAGACTGAGGCGTAACGCTGTACGCATTGGTCAGGCAATAAAACGAGGCGAGGAGCAACCACAACCTGCGTCTGCCGAGGCAGAGGACACCATTATGTCTGGCGCATTACCTTCGACAGAAGACGTGCTGCACGAGGACTCGCAGATTACCGCGCCAACAGCAGTTGACTCTCCCATGACAGAAGTGCCTTATGAAGAGCCGTTTGCCATCAAGGAGGCCAAGCGACTGATCTTATCGCTCCTGCCACAATCGACACTTTCGCCATTCTCCTTAACCGTGCGACCGACACATTGGGACTATACGGCTTCAGCGCTGTCTCTATACCCACTTCCGCACACTCTCGTTCTAGCTGATGCAGACAGTGCGCCATTTACGCTCACCTTTGAAGGCTGTCATGTGATCAATCCAGGCAGATTGGTTGAAGGCGGTGGTAGAAGGAAGAGAGTGCAGTGGGTCGAATACGACACTTGGACGAAGCGTGGCACTATAAGAGAAAGTTGGATGGGTTGAGCTCTGCATGGCTATGTGTGGTAAAGGCGTGAAGTGAAGCAGCTATTGTAGGCAGGCGCGTGATTGCCATGATGATCAACACGACAATCCCTGCACATTGGCAAACCTCACCAACCCGCCCTTCGCTTTTCGCGAATACTCTTCACTGACCGCACTCGCTGCTCGTTCCTCCCTCGATAAAACAGCAACGACAATCATGGAGTGCGAAAAGGATCGCGTACAGAACCACTCTCCAGCGCCAAGCCCGCTTCCATCAGGAGCACAGACACCAGCAGCGTAAGTCCAACCATGCCAGCAGGAGGCATACCACGCCGGTTCAGACAGCAGTGCTTGTTGCTGAGACGCGGCAACGCGACGCACTGCTAGTCCTGCGTACGTGCTTCGACCATAGCTAATGCCGCGTCGTTTAGGGGTAAGCCTCCAGGAGTGTCATACCAGCTGCCATCCCTGCGCGAGGACCATGAAGAAGCGGCCTTCACGGCCAAACCCACCACACATGGTCCGCGCGAGTCCTCGCCACGACAGCGTCTGCCAAAGCAGCTGCCGCGGCGCATCACTGCTGAGGTGCAGGCCAGAGAGCGCGCTCTGCGCGAAGAGCTCGGTCCAATGTTCATGAATGCATCGCACTCGCTGGAAGAAGCACGCAAGGCCGAAGAGGACATGGTGGATTTTGCCCTGAAGCGCATTCTCGAGCAGCAGCAGCAGCAAATGAAGGTGCAGCAGAAACTGTTGGCATCGCTGAATGACATGAAGTTGAAGGATCCCGGCAAGGACGCGAAGGATGCAGAGGACACAAAGGATGCGGAGGATGCGGAGGATGCGGAGGACGAGAAAGACGAGAAAGACGATGACGAGAAAGACGAGAAGCGTGCCTCGAGTAAGTGGCCAGGTTTGTTCGACCCAAGAAGCGGCGGACATTATTAGAATGATGGATTCGATGAATGTTACCATCTCCAATGGACCCTCTGCTCGTACACAAATGCAGATCGGTAGCTTGCCACAGTAGTGAGGACAGCGCTCAGAGATGGTTTCATAGCCTCAAAGAATGGCTGACTACACCATGACTACTTGCCATTCGCCATATCGACCAGCTTTCGTGCCATTTCGTCGAGTGTCGGCGCGATCACTTCCATCTCGTCGCCGAAAACCTCAAGGCATGGTTCTTTCTCGTAGGCAGTGGTGTAAGCGCCCAGAAAACCTGCCCTTCTGGCTGCACTCACGTCCCACATGTGGGCTGCTGCGAACCACTTCTGATCGTCCTTGGCAAACTTTTCGAAAATTGGCTTGTAGGCGGCGAGTGCTGGCTTCGCTATATTCTGGTTGTCGCAGCTGACAAAGTTCTCAGCTGGCATATCGATGCCGCCGCGCCTGAAGTATCCTTGAACACGAGCAATATCTATGTACGTCAGTACTGTAGTCGCATGCACGTTCCGCATTACTCACCTGCCGTTGTCAGACACCATACATTGAAACCGTTCTCCCTCAAAATCTCGATACACTCCTTCGCACCTTTGCGCAGCCCGAGCAACGAGTAGCCCTCCTGACACTGATCTCGCTCTTCATCGGAAGCGAATTCTCTTGGCTCCTCAATCCCAGACATCCACAATGTCCTGTAGAACATCGCTCTCATGACCTCCTTGTATGGAGTGTGCTTCGATGATATGCTGAGAAAGGTGAACTCCAGTTCAGCCTGTGTCATCCAAGCGAAGCCGAAGAGTTGTGGAGATACACCATTGGCTCGCAATTTCTCTCCGATGACTTCGTCGATGCGGCCGTAAAAGGCATCGAAGCAGACGAGTGTCCCGACTACGTCAAAAACAACGTGTTTGCCCATGCTGATGATGATTGTCCTTGTCACGGATCTGATTCAGTAGGATAGGTTATACTCTTGCTGACACAGTCGTAGTGTATTGGCTGTGGTTTCCTTGTTCTCCTTACCTCTTTCCAACATCGTGCACTACTCCATCATGGTATGAGCTGGACCGGCGAGGCTCGGCGGAATGACTACGGGTGAATCGTATTCTCGGGCAACGTATCGATTCGCGCAAAGATAGGCGAGGCCATGGCAAAAAAGTCAGTCTGTTTGCTTACGTCTCTATAGCATGAACAGGCCGTATGCAGATCTCGGGTCGAATGTCGATATGGATGTCGGGCATTGAATAAGAGATGATTCTGGCAAGAAGTTCCCAGAAACCAATGCGGTTGTCGCGGAGCTTGGCGTATTAGTGCAAGCCAAGAGAATTCTGCCATATGCCTGCCTCTAGCACATTTACACGTGCCCTAACGCATCGCGTATCCTGACTGTGCCTGTCGCATTGTTGTTGAAGTCAAGGAGCGAATACGAGAGGATGTGGCGTTACGTTTTAGTTGTAGACCGGCTGAGCTACAACAATCCATACCTCGGACTTCATCATCGTCTATTGCAAAGCAGTCCGATAGCTACGCACATACGCTTGCGAACATCGCCAAAACTTTTCATTTATCTCCTCCTGGATGCATGACGGATCGAACATGATCTACACTCCGTTCCACAATGCCAGAGAGGAGTTCCGCTTACTCACAGTATACGCTGGACTCGAGCATGGTGACTTGCGATGTTCCCTGCGCCACGAGATGGTTCAAGGTCCCTCTACTTACGAGACAGTCTCATACTGCTGGGGAAGTCATGAGGACCAGCCAGTCCCGCTTCGGGTTGACGGTCAAGTCCTCCATGTCCCAGCCAATGCCAAAGCAGCACTCGAACGGTTACGACATCATGGTATGAATCGCACATTGTGGATAGACTCTGTCTGTATCAATCAGCGTGACCTACACGAGCGCAGTATGCAAGTCGCCTCGATGGGAACGATCTACCGGAAGGCAATAGGCAACCTTATATTTCTAGGGCATCCGCCGGATGGGCTCGCGGTGAACCTCACGCAGGTCGTGAGCGAGGCGTCGAGCAGAGTCAAAGAAGCTCGAGCGCAGCTAAATCACACAGATGAGATCGGGTTGATGGCGGGTATGGCTCCGCGAAGCTGGCAACATGACAATGTGGTCTCTACGCAGTCGCTCGTGCAACTCAAACCAATTTTTGAGTCTGCGTGGTTCCGGTAAGCGAATCTCACAAGCTGCTTACACTACTGATGATACGCCTCAGTCGACTATGGGTCGTTCAGGAAGCTACGCTAGCAGCCAGTAACACCTGTTTTCTGGGCCCGTTTGACTTCCAGCTCGAAGACGTCCTGCTGCTGGCTTCCATCAACCTGAAACCGACAGCGTATCGTGGAGATAGTGCCCATGGCTTTTATGCTGCTTCGTATATGCGATCCTTTGTCATGAGAGATTCGACAAGAAGACCACCAATGGTGTTCCGTTCCTTCAGACCTCTAGTGAGGAGCATGCTCACAACTGATCCTCGTGACCGCATCTTTGCTGTCCTTGAACTGTTTCGGGCTGGGCTTGAACTCGACATACTTCCTGAATTGCTGTTGCCAGACTACCAGAAGCCGGTGCGCAATGTCTATCGGGATGCAACGAGATACTGCCTAAGTGAAGCTAATTCGAGCTCCCTGCTGTCTTCAATATGTCATCGGTCCGAAGGTGATATTTTGCTGGGCTTTGGATCATGGACACTGCGCTGGAATAGGCAATACAGTGCTAACGAGGATTCCTTGCAGCTGCAATATGCAAATGCGGGGATAGCACATCCTGAGTCTTTACATCGACAATTGACTACAGCCGCTACAGTAGACGAAAACGTTCTCAGGCTCAGAGGATGTTCGATAGGCAGTGTCGCGTGGACTTCGACCCTCGTCGGCGAAGGCGAGCCAAACTACCAAAATACATCCTTAATTGTGGACGAGTTGATCACCAGGACTTCTGAAGTTGCGATCTCTCAGACCTTCGGCATGGACGACATTGCGAGCTTGACAGCTGATGTTCTTAGCACAGGATCCATTGGAGACCACGATTATCGTTTCATAGATCGCAATGCTAGGACGGAGGCTTTCAAGGCTTACATACGACACTTGAAGCAAGAACAGTCGCTACCAGCGTCCATCCTTGAGAGTACAGCAGAAGATATAATGGAGATTGCCGCAAGCAAGTTCCACAAGCTCTTCGTCAGATCAGCACATCTGCGGAGGTGCTTGCAGGTTGATAGGGGCTGGGTAGGTATCGGGCCAGGATTGCTACGTGAAGGAGATATGCTAGTTGTTTGCGAAGGCGCCGAACATCCGTACATACTGAGGCCTAGTGGTACAGAGCACAAGTTCGTCGGTGCTGCCTACGTACCCGGCCTCATGGCAGGTCAGGCTTTTCACCTGAATCTGGAATCAAGATGGTACGATATTCGATAAGATCATGAGGGGTGTCTTCGATCAGGCCTAGCTCGACGACGCCCATGCCACAGCACTCAGGCAGAACATCCGTCGAATGCTAACACGTGATCAATAATCTCGACACAGACTCATTAGAGTTTAGCTTACCCGAGGTCGCCGAACCCCGTGCGATACACGTGCACTACTGTCGAGTTCAAGCATCTGCTATGCTTCCAGCATCCGACATCGACAATACTTAACATGCCATCAATACAAATTACTGCTTCATTTACTCGTGCATTATGATTGCGAGGTCCTTGCACTTCCCTGACAAGCGATGAGCGTTGACGACATCTCTTAATCCTTGTGGTCACGAAGGTATACACCGCAATCACATCATCGAGTTCCACCCCACCACTTTCGTTATCCAGGAAGACAAGATGGCGTCGACCTCTTCTCGACATGGACTACGGTCAAGCTCCATCGCTCACTCAGATACACAACCACTGTTACCTGGCAGGTTACCACAAAAAGCTCGATACATCATGGCTGTTCCAGAGTCTGTACTACGCATTTGGGGATCTGCTTCTGTGGAGCGATCTCTTCTGATCAAGCTAGACTTTACCTTGTTGATCTACTTATCGATCATATGGTTTCTCTTCGGCGTAAACAGGGCTAGCTACAACACGGCCTACATCAGTGGCATGAAAGAGGATCTGAATTTCCAGGCATCACTTTCTGCATCCTTTTGCTATGCAACATTACTGACACGTACGTAGGGTAAAGATTTCAATTACATGTCTACCATATATCTCATTACCTACGCCGTCTTCCAGATACCATCAACATCACTCCTCACAATTATCAAACCACGTTACGTCTTTGTGGCAGCCAACACCATTTGGAGTGTACTCACTCTGGTCACCTTCCGGGTCGACCACGTTTGGCAGATTTTTGTCCTCAACGCCTTTGAGGGTGCCTTCTCTGCCATCGCCTTTGTTGGTGCACATTTTGTCTATGGATCCTGGTATAAACAGTCTGAGCTTGCTACTCGCGCAGCAATCTTCTGCGGCTTTGGAAACCTCGGCAATATGGCTGGTGGATGGATCCAGGCCGGCCTGATCAAATCGCTGGAGGGCAGTTCATCATCGCTACCTGCGTGGAGATTGATCTTCATCGTAGTGGCTTGCATGACGATACCATTTGCTGTGCTCGGGTGGTTCGCCATACCAGACCTCCCAAAGCACAAAGCCGCAAGGTTCCTGACAGAAGAAGAAAAAGACTTCGCTGCAACGAGATTGGCCAAGACCGAGGAAACAGCATGGGACTGGAGCGTAGTCCGCCGAGTTCTGCTCAGTTGGCAGTTTTATCTACTACCTTTCGTCTTCATGCTATACTCTCTCGTGGTCCAGGCGCTTGGCAACAACGTAATGCCGCTATGGATGGCATCTCGTGGATATAGCGTGGTGCAGCAGAACACGTGGCCTACAGCTTGCCACGCAACAGGAATAGTTGCCACTTTTCTTTATTGCTGGGTCAGCGACAGGCTAAGGTCTCGATGGCAGTGCTCTCTGGCAATCGGCTTTACGTTCATTATCACAAGCGCGATCCTGGTGTCATCGCCGAAGACTGATGGAGCATATTTCTTTGCATTCTACTTCATGGGAACCACCTACGCACCACAGGCACTGTGGTACAGCTGGATGGCTGACTTGACAGGACACGATCTCCAGCTGCGTGCAATCACAACCGGCTTCATGAATAGTTTCGATTTTGCATTCGTGACCTGGTGGCCACTTGTCTTCTATCCAGTCACAGATGCTCCCAACTATCGCAAAGGATACATCGCCAGTCTAGTCACAGGTTGCTTGACCATTCCCGTTATTGTGCTTATCGCACTCTTGGAGAGGCGAGATCGGCAGAAAGATCGCATTGCTCGCAACTTTGGTGAAGCTGAGCCATACATCATTGTCGAAGCCACCGGTGACAGAGGATACCCCTCAACCTCAACAAATCATAAGTTAATAATACCTGGAACGGCAGCGCCTGATGGCAAATATGCAGCTTTGCCAGTCGTGGCAGCGGGCATCAGCACCTGATGAGCACGACGATATTGGACGAGGCACGGTGTACAAAGTGATGTCTTTGGAGAAAGCTAGTCACATCTACGACCACAGTACGTTCAGCCTTCTCAATCCTTGTGGTTTTGGAACCAGCGGCTCGGGACTGGCCTGCGCTACATCGATGAAACCGCGAATTGGTATGTCTTGTAGTGGTATGATCTTGGTGCGCTTCCAGAATTTATAGCCAAAATAAAAGATCAGGGTGAAAGGGATGTTGAAGTAGCTGCTGATGAAAGTCTCAGTGTCCCATCGGTCGCTCATAAATGTCTTATAGCCACCGGTAATCAGCAGAAGCAAGAACAACACCAGGCTGATCCACGAGAACCATGGCTGGAATGGTGCAGCCCACGGCATCTCCTTCTTCCGATCAATACCTTGCGCTCTGCAGCCGTAGTAGAAGCGAAGATATGTAATCAACACAATGATCCAATCCGTCAACGTGCTCACTGCGACCAAGTCCTGCAGCCATGTGAACACCGTGGAGGCTGTGTCCTGCAATGACATGTAGCCCAGCGCGATGAAAATTGCTAGCAGACCAACGGAATAATACGGTATGCCGAAGCGGTTGAGCTTCGTGAAGAGCTTGGGAGCCTGACCAGCGTTCGCCATACCATACAGTACTCGGGAGCCGGTTAACATATTGCTGTTTCCCGACGACCAAGCAGAAGTGAGAACGATTGCGTTAATGAAAGACGGCACGACCTTGATGCGCGCATTGTTTGCCGCAATCACGAATGGTGATTGCGCTGCTGTACCAGTCGAGCGCAGCAGCGACGGATCGTTCGATGGCACCACCAGCCCGACCATGAAGATGGTGATGATGTAGAAGATCAGCACACGCCAGAAAATACGCTTAGCGGCCATTGGTATCGATTGTCTTGGGTTCTTGGTCTCGGCAGCTGCAATAACGATTGCATGGATGCCGCCATAAGCGTATAACGCATTGTTGAATGTGGACCAGAATCCAATGAACCGACCTGTGGCACCGGGCACATCCAAGTACTGCACAAAGGGACCTGGATTGCGCCAGTACCGGAAGCCAATGGGTTCGCCATTAGGTCCTCCTCCACAAGTTATCACTAGAGCAAGGATGTTTATGAATACCACGAGGAAGATTTTAAGCAGACTGAAGCCAAATTCGAGCTCCCCATACACTCTCACCCAGAGCACTGAGCTGACGATGATCAAAATACCGAAGACGGTGATCCAAATTCCGGGATTGACATCGGTCCAGAACTGCACCAGGACAGCGGAGGCCACGATCTCAGACGGTATGGATACGATGTAGGAGTACACCATGTTCCATCCATTCGCAAATGCCAGTGCGGGATCCACGAAGAACTCTGAGAAACGCACCACAGATCCGCTCAATGGCACCAAGGCACCCATTTCTGCTACCGCGATTACAACGCTGCAGACTGCCACACCGACGATCGAGTATCCCAGCCAAGCTCCGAGCGGTCCAGCATTCGCAACAGCTCGTCCAGAACCGAGGAAGAGTCCTGTGCCGATGGTGCCAGCGAGTGCGATCATTTGTATGTGCCGTTGATGAAGTCCTTGCTTGACTTGCTGGACTTCTTCAAAGTGGCCGAACATATTCGACGCCGGTTTATCTTCATCGGGCATGATCTCTGCTGGTACAGCTTCTATCTCTGGTGGAACCTTCTCCATTCTGCTCTTCCTGCAAGGATAGTTTTGTGCCTCCTTGTTGTGTAAGATGCAGTTCTGTCAAATCGACCTTGGTGGAACGTGAACTTGACTTTGCTGAAGATGCCGAAGCACGCGACCGAAATCCCACGCATCAGGTTTGTGTTGTTGGTAATATATTCCATAGTCACTGAACTTGACAGATGCATGCTAGTGTCGATCATGATAGGCGAGCAAGTTCTCCCTATCGCGCTTTCGTGCCTGTTCAAGTTGGGCTTCAACAGAATGGCCTGATCAGCCGAGCGGTCATAGCGCACCCTCGTGGTACAAGATATTCCCGACGAAGCATCTGATGAATCCTCTCACTGAATACAATTCTGTCGCTGGAGCTCGTCTGGATTGGAGTCGGAGCAAGGCCTTTTTGTGTACGACCACATCGACCGGCATCAGTACCGAAGTGGGGCAGGAGTTGTTGCATCTGGCAAGCCCAAAAATCCAGGCGCAGACGCACCCGCATCTCTAGCATAGCGATATCCCACGCTATTGGGCTTTAGCCTGTAGGACTTCACTCAACATGGGTTCTGCAGCGGTCCATGAATACCTGCCTGTCCTCCACCCACAGCCAGCTTTCTGGAACAAAGACGAGGATGAATTCCACAACCACCGAACCACGCCTGAACTGCCGGAGTACTCTGATGTGGTGATTATAGGTGGGGGCTATGCCGGAAGCGCAACAGCATGGCATCTTGCGAAGGATAGAGACCTTGCGAAGCCGAAGCAGTCAGTAACGATACTCGAAGCAAGAGGGACTTGCTCTGGCGCTACTGGACGCAACGGAGGTCACCTAAGACCAGATCTCTACGGCCACATACCGACATATATCAAGCGACATGGTCTCGAGGCCGCAATAGAACTTGCAGAGTTCGAGATTGCGCATGTACCCGTGATCAAGGAGTTCATCGAGCAAGAGAATATTGACTGCGATTTTGTCTTAGCACGGAGTGTCGATGTCTGGGCCAACCAGGAAGCAGCTGACGAAGCGAAAAGAATATACGAAACCATGAAGCGCCATAGCATCGACTACATGCGTGATGTCTTCTTCAAGCATGGACCCGAAGCCGAGGGACTTTCTGGTGTCAAAGGTGCCAAAGCAACAGCCAGCTATACTGCTGGCATGATGTGGCCTTATAAGTTTATAAGGCATATACTGAAATCGCTCGTCGCTTCCAACGACCTCAACTTACAGACACACTGTCCAGTGACCGAGATCATCGAAGACGAAGATGGACTGCATCGCGTAAAAACCACAAGAGGCACAATTCGCGCCGCCAAAATCGTCCATGCCAGCAATGCCTACGCGGCAGGCCTGTTGCCCGAATATTCCAAGAATATAATCCCTTGTAAAGGCATATGCTGTCGAATCACAGTACCAGAAGGTACAACAGCCCCACTATTATCCAACTCTTACATCGAGCGCAACGCCGAAAGAACTCTGTCCTACCTCATCCCACGCGGAGACGGCAGCATCGTTGTCGGCGGCGCAAGCTCCCTGTTCAAGAAACACACCGACCAATGGTACAACAACATCGACGACAGCGTCCTGATCGAATCAGCCAAACACTACTACGACGGATACATGCAGCGGACTTTTCGCGGCTGGGAGAAGACCGATGCCAAAGTCGATCAGATCTGGACGGGAGTTATGGGGTACTCGTATGACAGCCACGCGCATATTGGGGAGGTGCCGGGTAGGCCCGGACATTATATTCTCGCCGGGTTTAATGGTCATGGTATGCCGGTGATATGGCTGGGTGCGAAAGGTGTGGCGAAGATGATTAATGAGGGTGCGGCTTTTGAGGAAACTGGTGTTCCGAGGCTGTTCAAGACTACGATGGAGAGGATCGAGATGGCGCAGAAGGGTAGTGAGGAGTATGGTGATATCGTGGGTGATGGATCCTTGGCTGTGCGTTCGCAGTAAAACTTGACTGGATCTTTGTGGTTCTCGTGGCAAAGCAACTGCAGACTTGTAGATGCTGCAATTGTGCAGAAGTGGCTCGTCGGATCAGTTTATCAATGTTTCGGATTGAAGAGCGCGAACCTGAGGGAGTGCTGTAGCTGGGCAGCGTTAATCGTAGCCAAGGAGCCATACAAGCCGGTGACATCAGTTTAAAGCGGCCGGGAAAATGGTTCATCGGACCGACAAGAATAGGAGCTCTTCTGCCAAAGGTGAGTTGCTTCAAGACCACTTACCACATACTCGCAAATTGATGTTTGCTGCTGCCAACCGATCTACTCATCCATGCATACACCATCCGAGGTTTCTGAGTTGTAGTTGTCGCCAATCCTCGGCCAAGCGTGAGGGACGCAGCCACCTGATATTGAAAATCTTGGCACTGGCGACCACCTCATAACGGCGGTCTGCATACGAATTGTTGGTAGATGTACAATGATTGATATATGCCTATATCCGCCGGCTCATGGCACAGCGATTGCACTTTTCAGTATCTCGCTAGCTAGTCGTCGTCGGGCAGGACGCCGTTGTGAAAGATGCTCGTGCACGTACCAATTCGAGTATACGATACACTGAAAGCCACACAAGTCGTGATAGTCAGAACTTGAAGAGAAATTGATGATGCCAAGACCTTGAATATCAGGTGGCTGCGGCCCTCAAGCCTGGCTGAGATTTGGCGACAACTCGAAAAGCTCGGATACGTGCCTGCGTACGTAAGTCCTGAAGCGCTGGTAGTGGCGCCGCGCCGGCGGCACACACACAGGCCGCGGCGGCTTATATATCGATTGGTGTCGACTCTTCTCGCTATCAGCTAGCGAGATCATCCTAAAAAGACCCTGAGGTCCCGTACTGATACGAGAAAACGCTGATCTGGTGACCGCATCGGCTCAAGTAGTGCTGATGGAGTGAGGACCTGTGCGGCAGAGGCAGGAAGGTGGAACCAGAGCTGGTTGACGGAAGAGCAGACCCATCTACGCGGCGTGTGATAGAGAAACATGATGATGACGGTAGGTAGACGTGTGCATCAGGTCGGATCGGAGCTCGATTTGATGCATCGCATCACAAGCTCTCTCATGTGGTCGTTTATCGTTAGCGAGGAAGGTTGGAGGCGTGGTTAAGCTTGAAAAAGCCCACCGGCACGGGAAGCACGCACCCATATTAACAAGGTGTACGCCACTGATGCGCCATTCCCCACGCTTGCATTGGGCAAATTTGTATCCAATCTAGGGAAAGTGTCGTCTGCCCCATGTTTGGTTGCTTATAGCTGGCAGACAGGTAGGTCCATGTGAAGGTGCAATATGCATAAGCAATATATATAAATTGCAAGCGGGTGGGGACTGCTACACCGCAAAATACTCTTACATGCAGCAGTGAGGACTTGCACGAGGTGCAGGGATATCTTACAGAACATTTCCAAACATGTTGTACAGCGTCATTTGCACGCGACATTTTGCAACGTGCCAGTCGCATGCGATCGACAGGCAAGCAGTGACGGATCGTCCAGCTCAGCCCGGAGCTCTGGGTCCGATGTGACCCGACATGGGCCGATCCTGGCAAGGTACTGTCGAAACTGTCGAGGGACCATGGCATCGGTCTCAGTTGTCGCTGTCGCCCTCCCTGCACCACCTGCTGTATGTCTTGTCGCCTGTATTGTGAACCTGAAACGAAGGGCGCGGAGGCAAGCTACTTATTTAGGATGGCACCGCCGTGGTCTGCAGGACTAAAGACAGCGGTAGCCGAATTGACCGTAAAAGCAAATTCCGATTGCGCGGCTCTGGCATCTGCGGTCGTGCATTAGTGCATGAGCTAGATCCGGACCTTTGGCATCAGGGGCAGACGATGCTCGAACGTTGGAAAATCGTCCATCGTCGAGACCAGGCCGTTGGTAAAAAGTAGCCAACATCACTCGCTCTCTGTGTGCTCAGCAGATAGTGCTCCCATGGCGACGATGGCGTCGCACAAGGTGTCTCCGCTTTTTCGAGAAGCCCCGGCAAGCAATTTGAGATACCCTCCGCTGAGGATGAGCATTTTCCACTCATCACCGTCATTGGCTGATAGCTCGAGACGTGTACCGCTGGTTGGATGCATTGCATTGCTAGCACGGCAAAGCATATTCGTCAACGGCAGGGTAAGCTGACAGGGCACGTACATTGATGAGCTCTTCTCGAGCTGTGCCCTGGCTCGATCGCAGACTTCCATAATCTTCAATATAAGCAATCTGTTCGGCCTGTTAGTACGTGCTCACTCAACGCTTTGGCCTTGCATAGCCGGGGTCCGAAACGACCCCAGCGATTCCTGACTCGAGTTCTTGTGCAAGTCATTTCACGCATACTGTAGATATTCGCAGACGAGTCGGCAGGAGAGAAATTGCTTCGAGTACAGCAACGCTGCCCAAGGAGGATTCCAATTCGAGTTACAGCCCGACCGCTGTATCGAAGAGCTAGACCCCGGCGCGGCCGTGTTGGACCCAACCTTGTCGATGCCAAGAGGGAACAACCATCACCGTACCGGAGAGCGAAACTTCGTACCTACTGGCTCGAGCATCGCCTAGTCGAACTATCAACCATCAAGGGTACTGCGCTACGTCGCCGTCATATCGCGGTCCCGTACATAAGCACCCCGAATGCCCTATACTGTGTAACAGTGCACTATCGTTCCGCGCACTTGGAACCCGGACCCTTCAAGAGGATGTGTCAACACGTCAGAGTCAAGTACCAGTGCGGACATGTGCGATACTGTGTGCTTTGTTGGTGTGAGTACATTTTCCATTCGCACATGTGTTGCGCCTTTCAGCTAACGAGTATTCAGGCTCGAAATATACAGACTTACAGAAGTGCTGTCCGCTGAAAGTCCGTCGATACGAGAATCTGACAATGGAGCGCTGCGGTCGGTGAAGCTGTCTTACGTAAAGGACAACGCGAGCTAACGACAATGTCCAGGCTGCTGCAAAGACACGAACTCGCTATCGATGCGAAAACGAACTTGTTCAGAACCGAGGCCGACATCAAACCGTATCATGAAGCGCCCGAAGTTCGACATGAACAGTCCTATGACGCGACCAAAGCAGGTGGCTGTATCTTGACGACATCCTGCTGCCACCTTAGTGGAGCATTCCTCGAATTCAGCGCTGCTTTGTGATACCAGGATATTGGAGTTTAGGCGTTGCTCAACATTATTCTGGACGACTTGGTGCTCGATGGCCGTTTGAGTGTGGGAGGAATTTGCATTTTGGTCTATCTGATAGGCAGAGCTGTATTCGTATTGTCTTTGCCAGGGAGCGTGTACTATTGGACTGTTCTCAACGTACGCGAATGGAGCACACGGACTTGCTGCCATCGTGCTCGAGTCCCTATTTCAAGGTCTTTGAAAGCCGCTGTTACGAACGCTTTCAAATGACTGTACGCGCTGGGCGCCAAAGGCTTTTCCGATATTCCACACAGGCCGCGGTATCATGCTGGCCTTTGCAATCCTCCGACAATCGAATTATGTCTTTCAGGACTCTGCGAGCCGAGCGGGCTTAGAGAGGGCATGTGTCGTCGCCATGCCGAGACGTACCGTGTAGCCTCTAGTAGCTCCAAGGCGTAAAACTCTGACAAGCACAGTTTCAATTCCCCGGCTTAGCTACAGCAATAGGCATACATGCCATATGTGCAGCTTGGTGGAAGAAGAAAAATCGATCTGGCTGTGGTTGTTGGTAGAGACGTATCTTGTCACTTGGGTTGGCTTTATTGCATATTTCCACATGACTGCGATTTCGAAGCTCTATGGCTCGCTTATGCCGTGCACCACTTCATGAGAGGGATGTTGCATCTGTTTCGACTTATGGTTGAAATGCGGCATTGATGCTGTCATTGAAGCAGCGCAGAATATTCATACAGAACGCAGGTCCCGAGAATCGTAGTAATCTTCGGTCGCCCAACGAAGTCATCGTACTTTGGAGCAGCAGCTACCGACCCGCGGACCGGTCTAGGGCAGCATCGTGCTCTGTATGGCAATTGGATGAGACGAGGTCCTCCCCTGTAGACGGGCGAGCGAAGTCCGAATGCTATAGGATGCATTGGCTCTTTCGCTGCGCGGCCAACCTGGATACTGCACGTTGTGCATCCCGGGGCTAGATCTTGGGATGCTGATGCACGTATGGTGGAGAACCGGAAGAGAACCCGGGGTCCCATCTACAGCTTCAGCTACATGACATGTATCTGATGACTAATCGTGGGTGAGGCACGGGTCGCGGGGTGAGAGATCTGGTGAGCTTAAGCATACAATTGTGCATATGCTAACAGCAATGCTGTTGTTAAGGATGTGCAAGCTTTGAAGACCTCGCATCAAGCGGCATCTACAGGAGGCGCTGCGAGCTCCAAACATCGCAACAGCCGTTCTGCAGTACTATGGCGGCGTGTCCATACATGTATCTGGCCGAAGTACCGGTACGAGGTCAGGAATGGCGTTGGTGAGGAGCGGTTGGAGGTATACGTGGTTCAGGATCTGCTTCCGAACCCAGATCGAAAGTGATGCAACCGGAGACTGCCGGCGGCGTTCCCGAGACCGTCAAGAATACTACTCTGTCTTTATCTCGCCTGATCATATGGCATTTGGAATTCCATCAGCTGTTTCATGGATATACTTTCCCGCCGCGGCAATGACATTGTTGATCAAGAAGTAGCAGCAAGAAACTTGAAGCCGGGGGAGGCAAGAGTGGTTGCCCTGTGTTTCAGATCTCGCAATAAAGTTATTCCAAGCGAACGGTTTGCGTCCCGGTCGCCTCAGGGCATGTATTGGATCAACTCTCGCGCTTGACTGACAGTCGAGAGACTATGGTTACTAGCGGAAACCTGATTGAATTTGTCACCACCTATGTGGCGACAGGTTCTAAGGGGGAAAATGGGCAGATTCTGAGGTTGGCCCCTGTCTGGTTGGTCTGGTCGGTCAAAATTCTCAGCAGTCACGTGTTTCTGTCCACATACTGCAAAGACCAGGTTCACTATACAAAGCACGATACAACGTAATGCAGCAATTCGATCTGCCATCGTATCGTGTCATTCTAAAGCAATACAATTAACTTGAGAGCCCTTCTGGTCGCGGCACACCGACCAACACCACTTCACCGAGGACTCTCGCCTTTGAGCCACCGCGTCAATGTTATGGAGAACAGACAGGTATCGTCAGGAAGCTTTGCAACGACCTCAAGAGTCCAGTTGCCCTCCGGTAAGGATCGGGCCATAAAAATGGCAGTCGACCAAGATATCATTTGTTCCTGCTCGAGTCGAAAAGCGCACGTGCTCGCCATGCGCATTGCGTATCGCGAGATGGTCCACAAGACCTGCATTGACTTATGTGCGCAGTGGCATACTTGCATGTCAGGGCTCTCGAGTATTCCACCTAGGAGCTCAACGGTACTAGTCGTATCAAGTGTTGCGTTCGTGAGGGCATCCTGATTCAGGTCTGAAGCTCTTGATGGAGGAATTGTGCCGCGCGACCAGATGTAGAAAGTTCGATCGATGGTATGGTATCAGTAAACTGGTGATGGATGTAGGCTCGCAGGTTTACATTACGCTGTTATTGGAGAAGGCGCGATCTTCAGGAAGTCAACCCAAAGATCTGTTGCCCCCAAGGCACTGGACCAAATGTGGCATTGTTGCTGCCAACGACAGGGCCAACGCTGGATGATGATTTCGTCTACAGCATAGGCACGAGAAGCTCTTGTTGCTCCAGATCCTGACGTTCAGCGCCCACCCAGAGCAGCAGACTTAAACAGACGAGTACTGCGTCTACGAGCATGTTCGTACAGATTGAGAGGACCAACCGCGCCTCTATAGGCACCAGTCCACGTGATCGCCATCGCTGACCTCGAACCGCCTCATATTCTCTTGGTTCGCACTTCATGCGCCGCACAACGCACTTCCTTTGTTCTCTTGCCGCGTTTATAGTATTACACTGGCTGCTGTCCGATGATGATCGCAGCAAACACTTTGCGCGAACCTTGCGCGATCCATACCAGACTGTGTGCGATATTCCATATCAGCTCGATTCAGACCCACAGTACTGGGAGGTGACTCACAACTGCTATTTACCGCAGTTCGTACCATTTTTATCACACCAGGCGCAGTACAACAGTGCGTAGTTGACGGGATTATTACCAATCCAGCAATGTTGATGGTGGTTCTTGTCATACGTCGGAACGCCGACAGTCATGTAGTTAGGAAAAAGAGGAATCTCCCCGTACGCCACGCACTATACGGGACGTTAGTATGAACACGCTGATCTATCATGACGATGTCGCATACGCAATAAGTATGTCTGTTGTTGTTCGCGCATCCGCCATCACTACGTTCATCGACCGTTTTGTTGGCGCACCAGCGCTGGCGCTGGTGATATAACATTTGCCCGTACGTATCCGTGTCTATTGGGTCTTCCGCCATCTCTTCTTGGTCCTCGCCCAAGACCCTTCCAAAAGCCTCGAGCATGAGGGTGATAGTCTGCAGAAAATACATTGCTGCTGCGTGTTGTGGGTAATGTGTGTCGTTAGTATAGAGCAATGCACTCTAAGGCGAATGTGAAGAGACCTCAAAGAACCGGGCAGTATAGGATAGGTCATCGACTTGCCAAAGACGGGGACCGTGTTCCTTATCACAACCAAAGGCATCTGTCACGGTTGTGCGCGGCTGTTACACCATCTATATAAAAGTTTAGTTAAGCCTGCTTCCAGCTAGACCTTGCCTGCTGCAACTTGTTTCAGACGAATCTCAATGATGCGAAAATGGAAAGTCTCAGAAGGCAAAGGCAAGAGAGAAGAAGTCTACGCAGCGTAGTATTTCTTGCGTCTTCAAGCTCGTGTGAGAGCAGCAAGTCCACCGCTGTCCAAGTCGTGTCCGAAGTAAATCTCGAAGGCCTCCAGCAGCAAAAGCAGCGTCTGTCTCAAACCTGCAGTATCGTGCAGCTTTCGAAGGGCGAGCACATGCCAGCTCCGCTTCGTCTTCTAGATTATGGCCAATAGCATGTCGCAATCATATGTCAGCGGACATACAAGTGAGCTCCCTCGATCTGCATGACAAGCTGCCAGATACTCAGCCATCAACGACGTATGATTCACTCAACCATGCGATATACCATGCAGTCTCTTCTAGTACTCATGGCATGAGCGCGCAGCGAAATGAAGAGAGGCAAATAGTGGCAGTCTCAGCCGTAAATGTCCAAGCCACTGTTTTCTGGTGTCGAGGTGGAAAGACGAAGTTCCGAGATGTACTGTTACGAGAGTTGCTTCTCCAGTGACATACTCCTTGGCATCGCACCGACGGCATCTCCACACGTTCGGCAATGCTTCTAGGATTGAACTAGCCGATGCCCAATGATTGGTGGACTCACTCCGCCAGACGTCATCTTCTTCTCACCATCCTGGACTCTGCCTTTCGCCAACGATAGAAGCGCTTCCCACCACGTACAACGACTTGTCGATCGTGCAACACGGTACATGCAGGTAGCGGTAAGTCGTACACGAGTTCCACTGTTGTTGTTCTTGTTGTTTCTCTTGAGCTCGACTCTCACATATGGTCACACCACACACGCTCTTCTCCGTGTACCACCACTGCTTATCATCAGCTGTGTGCCTGCGTCCGACCGACGTGGAACCACAAACAGGACAAGACCGACGAGAGGCGGTGCTCGTTTGTATGCACCCCTTCGCCACTCCAATCAGCGGCCTCAATCCCGCTCTGCATTGAGCTGCTATCGGCCAGGTCTCTATATTTCGCTTGCTTAACGTGTAGCATGCTGCTGGCACGACTGCCTTGACGTAAACGGCGCACAATTCGAACGACAGCAGAAGCAGCAGCATCCAGACTGCTATTATCTCCTCAACACGTAACATCTTTTGTTCGCATGTGCGTGTCAGACTGCTGTATCCACTTGTACACAGCCCCGATTAAGCTTCTCGTATTGGCCCTGAACGCGCCTCCCGCCATTTGCCTCCGAGGCACCTTTTCTTAGACAGACCTCACTAATACAGATGTACATGCAATGCGTACTTCTGTGAGGCGAAAAGTTGTCTTTCAGGAAGTCGGTCTGGACGATTCGGAATCTGAATCACCACCAAGGAGGCCAAGCACGCCGTCTGCGTCTTTGAGCACACGAACAACACCGCCACCTGGAGTACGATCCCGAAGTAAGGACCATGTTCGCTTACTAGAACGATACGAGGGTGCAGGTGGAAGTGGGCCCAGACACGAGAGTCCGTCCAAGGCAGTTGTTGCGACTTCATCAGCGTCCGCGTATACACAGTCTCCGCTACCTGGCTCGCGATCGGTCATGTATCGCCTTGGCGCAATAGCACTGTTGGCTGTTGCCGTTGTGCCGCTCCTTTATGGCGACTCCTCCTTCGGCCACGCATCGCTACCCTTACAACCAGTCAGCGGAGTATCGACATCCCAGGAAAACACAGCGCCTATACTCGACCGCAGAGCAGACAGTCCCACCGATGTATGTTTTCGGTGGGCAGGCCAATCTGCTATCGTCAATGGCACACTTTACTACTATGGAGGTCAAGCAACCACCGAACCTAATCAAGAAACCAATACATGGAATAATAATTTTCTCTCGCTCGACCTTACGAAAACGTGGCAGAGAGCAACACCTTCGCTAACTGGTTTGGTTCAACCATCAGGACCGCCGAACGTCAGTCTAGGCACATTGTGGAACTCCCACGAGTCCTTGTTCTTATATGGAGGAGAGTTTTCGTGGAAGCCGGCAGAGTCTCCAACTGCATTCTCAACATGGGAATACAACATTGCATCGTCTTCATGGATCGAACATAGCGAGCCCGTCACGTCAAAGGGTGTTAGTGCGCCTAGTGACGGCGATCCAGTACAACGCGCAGCTGAGGGAGCAGCAGTCAATGTGCCATCATTAGGTAGAGGATTCTACTTTGGCGGACATCTTGATGGGTACACGACAGAAGACTGGTCTCAAAGCATAGCACGAGTATATTTGCAGTCCTTGCTGGAATTTACATTCCCTGGCTACAGCAATGACCAGGTCAACGCGCTGGAGAACAACAAGGACGCTGGGAGCGACGGCGTTTATCGCAATGTCACGCAGGGTGGTCTGCAGTCACAAGCTGGGTTTACACAGCGCGCCGATGGACTACTCGTGTATGTGCCAGGTTTTGGCGATCAAGGTATTCTGCTCGCACTAGCAGGCGGCACGAATGAGAGCTTCACCCAGATGGACCAGATCAATGTATATGACATTGCGAACAGCACCTGGTACAATCAGGCTACATCGGGCGAGACACCAGAGATTCGAGTCAACCCTTGCGCAGTGATTGCTGCAGCATCAGACGGATCGAGCTACAACATCTACATGTTCGGTGGACAGAAATTGATACCGGCTGGCAACCAGACTCAATATAATGATATGTGGATCCTCACCCTACCAACATTCACCTGGATCAAGATCGATCAGAGTGGACAAACAGTACCTGCAGGTCGTAGCGGCCACACGTGCAATGTCTGGGATGGACAGATGGTCATGATTGGTGGCTACACAGGAGAAGACACTTTAAGCTGCGAAAGTCCCGGTATCTATGTCTATGACATGAGCGCTACCTCGTGGGTGAATCAATTCACAGCTACCAGCAGTGGCTCTGACAATGGCGAGGACTCAAAAGGCAGCTCCACAGACAAAGGCTCATCCGGAGAAAATAACCCTTTCAACCAACAAATCACACAAAAGTACACTGCCAATAGTCCCGGAGGTCTCGAAGGCTCGTACGGCTACGAAGTGCCTCAAGCCGTAATCGACGTCGTCGGCGGGAACAAATCAGGTGGCGCAACCCTCACAACGCCGGTCAACACCGCCACAGCCGGGCCTATTGCCACAGGAAAGCCCATCACATACACATTGACCGGACCCAATGGCAGCGCCGTGACCGAGACAGGCGGCGCCCGCACGGGCTCAGGCTCAGGCTCTGGCTCCGGAGGAAGCGGCACGAACGTCGGCGCAATAGTAGCAGGCTGCGTTGCAGGTTTCCTATTCATCGTAGCATGCTACCTTGCCTTCTGCGCATACGTCTACAGGAAACAACTCCAGCTCTACAAACGACATGTTGAAATGAGCCAAGCTCAAGCTCGCGGCGAGAAAGTTTCCGCCATACCGGGATTGCTCGCGACAAATTCTAGTACGGGAAAGATGACACCTTCTGATCCGAGTTATAGGACAGGCGATGGTGTGACGCCGTGGAGCGAGGGTACGAGTAGTCATAGTAGAGGGGATAGTGGTGGCGGCGCTAGCGGATCTTATGGTGCAGGGGCGGCGATGACGGCGGGAACTGGATATAGTTCTGTGAGGAGGAGTAGTGAGGTGAGTGATACTAATGAGGACTTGTTACAAGGGAGGGAGCCGACGTTTATCGGCGTTATGCTTAATCCGAGGAAGAGTTTGAGGGTGGTTAATAGAGATTAAGTCACGGTACGAACAGAACGCGTAATAATGATGAGACTTGTGTACAGTAGCATGGTATTGTACGATGGTAGTATAATTTAGGATACCCTTTGCGTACAAGATGCGTTCGTTGAACTTCCGGCCTTTGCTAACTATGCATCTTCGCACACTGTCGTCTGTCACGTGATGACGATACGGCGTTCTGCAAGCCTGAGGCAGGTACTGTAGTTTTCCCGAGGTCTCGAACGTCCGCAACGCATCGCGCCTTCCTCGAGAACGCAACACTTTCCTACATGTGCAGGAACAACCGGTACAGAACTGTCCACGAAACCAGTTGACACCCAGACTACGTGGACGCTAGATGGAAAGGACGCGTTTCCTCATCATCAATGATTATTGACGTCCACGTGCAATAGCTTTGTCCCAGCCTCGCCAGAACGATATTCGCTGCACAACGACACCGCCTGGTCGCCCGTCACAAATGCCACCGGCGACTGTCCGCTCTCTGGCAGCTTGCCCTCCAGCTTCACATTCATCATATTCCCTGCACAGAGGCGTAAACCAGTACACGATTGATCAATCCGCCCAGTTCTCACCTCTCACCTCAGACTTGCACACAATAGCTGCAACATACCCCTCCTCCCGCCGATTCAGACGCAGCCTTGCACCTCATGGCTCAGCATGAGTTTTGCGGGCGAAGAGACCTCTATTGTTCGTCTTCGCGTTCGCGTCGGCGTGGAAAGTAATCACCCGTGAAAATTTATTTGATATGGGAAAGAGACAGATCTATGTACCTGACACGGGCAAGCTTCATCAAGAAATACTTTTTGAGACCTTTGGAAACGCGCCATTGTTGCGAGGCGATCTAGCTCGTGTCACATAAAGGGAATACGCGCTCGCATCGTGCTGAGCACACGCTGAGCGGCAAACCAGGCGCATTTCCAAAAAGCGGAGAATGGATCCAGGCATGTATGCAAGACCTCCGGGGTTACATGAAGAACGCGGAATGCTTCTCGTGAGGATACTGTTGTAGGCGCTGGACTACGCGCGCACCTTACGAAGGCAGGGCAGCGTCTTTGCTATAGAAGCAGGACTCAAACTCGCAGAAGAGCGGCTTTTACGGCCCAGTATGTTCCGCTTTTTCTCACTCCAAAGAATACATGATGCCTCGTCGTGAAGTTTCCACCATGTGTCCTCCAGGACTATTGCACAACCAGCCAGACAGTCCCAGCTCAGCATGAACTATCTATACCATACCCCGTATCCAGAATGCACTGTACACGCCCCCGCTTCAACGCCTCGCTATGTGATGTACAACTCCGAAGCACAATACTTTGCACACGCTTTCTCTGCTGTTTCTTACAAGAACTTCTTTGGCCCGCTGTTCCTTCTCTTCTTGTAATAGAAATAAGCTCCCACGATCGAGACCTGCACTAAGATCATAATGATCACGAGCTTTCCAAACTGCACAGAGTGTCGTCTCACGACTGCGAGAATGTTAGCATAGGTCACTCAACTCCACCAAGTGGTTCGGGAACTTACTGTCCAATACTCTATCAGGCAGATGCTCATGTACGCCACCGTGAATCTCGCCTATGACAGTGTCTAGCTTGTGCATGCGGTTAGTGAACTCGGTCCCGGTATGGTCTGTCTGGCGTTTGATGAAGTCGACTGTCTTCTCGAGCGCATCCATCTTATCGCTCATGCGCTGGATCTTGCCTACGAGCTCGGGCGGCATGCCTGTGTCTCTGCTTCCACCAATGTTTTTCACGCTGGTCATCGTTTCCTGGTGCTGCGCATCCATCTTGTCCGCTATGAACTGAAAGTCTCGGTAGACATTCGCGAGCTGATGATGCAGATGCTGTATGCGATTATGAAGGTCAGCGAACTGGTCTTGCTGCTTGATCTCCTCCGCATTAGAATCGGGCATGGCATGAGGTGCATCGGGGAATGCGTCCATCTTTGATATGAATGGGTGTTGGTTCTGCTGCGATTGACTGTTCGGAGTTTGCTGCGCTTGACTGTTTGGAGCCTGCTGCGACTGCTTGTCCTGATTCTGAGCGGGCGTGCCTACACCAGCCTGCACATGGAATTTGTGTATCTCAAAAGAGTCTGGGTTATGCTCGCCAGTAGAAGCTGTAATGCCGAAGTGATAATCTGCTGGAAGAGAGACCTTGTTGCTACTAAAACACTCATGGCCATCAACTGAAACAGTCAAGCCATTGACGTTGCTGATCTTGATGGGAGACGTTCGGCCAAGATTTCGATAGTGGTAGTCGCATTTGCCAAAGGCTAGCGAGTCGATCTGAGGGTGTCGTTGAAAGTCTTGACTGCCATCGTTGAGGAAACCTCGTATTGCGCCCCCTTGATGGTTGTATTGGTCGACAACAATGACCAAGCCGTCAAACTTGCCTACGTTGTAGACACTATTCGTACCGACCGCGTCTCGGTCCTTGACATACCAAATCTGCAGATTACCACTGCCCTCTTCCTGACCTGATGCGCGGAATGAGAGTTCCGCAGTCCAGTCACCCACTTTTGCTGCATTTAGACCCCACAAAGATCCTTTTGCATTGCCTGGCCACGGAGGTGTAAGAATTATTCGATCACTAAGCATTTGCACTTTGTGATTGACACTAGCCGCCTTCCATCCAGGAATACCTTGTCCACTGGGTGATACCACTCCGTTTTTGCCGAAGGTCAAGTTATCGATGTCGTACTGTGCTGAAGCTAGGCCAGCAGCAAGCAGCCACGACACCCCCTGCTGTATTCGTCCCACCATGTCGAAAGATCGGGCTTCGGTATTGCTATCTCAGATCCTGAAAAGCCTTCAAGCGCGACTGATCGACTGCTCGGCCTTTGAAGGCGTAGTTTCCAACCAGATACGTGCAAAAGGACAAAGGACGTGGTGGTGAATCGGGCGTTGCTTTAGTAGTCTTTCGTGAGGTAGGTCGATGAGCGGAAGAGATTCTCCACGAGCGTACGTGTGTATGTATGTTACAATATAGGTGGCGTGATCGTATGCTGGATACTAGTGTCTATGTTATCGTCTATCGATCGTTGGTCCTGTACCAGAAATAACCCCTCAAGCCAGTTACCGCGACCCAGCCAACGACAACGATCGTAACAGCGAGTCGGACTTCCTTCAGCGCATCTACAGCGGAGGAGTTGAAGCTGAAGTTGTGATGGTGATGAATTGCACCCGAATGTTGCGCAGCCAAAGCAAAAGACTCCATCTTCTCACAAGTCAAGACATGCCATTATGCTAGCTGTTCAATACGGCGCCAGCATCCATGTCCAAGCTCAGATTTCGCCGCGGCGCCAGCTCCCGCTCCCTACGACGGAGCTCTGTTTCTACACATGTGAAACAACTGTTTTCTTAAGTTTAGTAGAACGATTTTCTCGAATAACAATACGAACAGGCCTCGAACAGTCTACGAACAACTTATAAATACTTAGGTAGGTTATTAAGTCTACTTATCGCCTATGAATCCCTTTACCTTGTCCTTTATCGCCTTATAGGTATTATATATCTTACCTATATTACTATTAATCTTACTAACCTTAGCCTCTAATACCGCTAATCTTATTGTTAGTATTTCTACCTACGCCTCTAGCGCCTTATTCTACTACTCGAGGGTAGTAACTCGGTACTCGTTAGGAATAGGTAGTAGTAGTAGTAGTAGTAGTAGTAGTAGTAGTAGTAGTAGTAGTAGTAGTAGTAGTAGTAGTAGTAGTAGTAGTAGTAGTAGTAGTAGTAGTAGTAGTAGTAGTAGTAGTAGTAGCGATACTACTAAGGGAAATAAGAAATAAGAGCGCGAATAGTAAGTAAGTAAAGCGCGAATAGGTAAGTAAACGTTAAGCGAATAATAGAAGGGATATAAATAATAGTAGGAAAAGTAAAGCGAGTTTTTATATACAAATTTTAAATAATATACGAATAGCGTATAAATAGCTAACTATAAGCTTAGTTTCTAGTAATAAAATTACCCTTAGTATTATACTTCCTCTATCCCCTACGTAGCGGTCGCTATATATTCGTAGTAGTATTTATAACCTCCTTACCCTTACCCTTATCCTAACCCTAATTCTAATCCTAATTCTAATTCCTTAAAGCCTTTACTCTTAGCTTCAGCGGTATAGGCGTTAGTAGTATAGGCGTTAGTAGTATAGGCGTTAATAGTATAGGCGTTAACGGCGAATATATTAGTAAAGGCCGCGGCGAAGGCTACGGTAAAGGCTATAGTAAAGGCGTATTCTAGATTTCTATACTCCTAGCCGCGGCCGCGCTATTCGTATCTATATTCGTATCTATATTTATTAGATCGAGGAATTCCGGCGGTACTAATAGGTCTACGATTTATATCTACTATAAACCGACCTCGCGAGGTTGCTACTAAAGCGGTAACTATAATACCTCCTATTTAATTCTAATTATAGAGCTATTCAATTCCGTTCGTAGTAGTATTCGTAGTACCGCTAGTATCGCTATTAGTATTACTATATCCGGCGATAATATATATTTTCGCTTATTAGTCTACGACTTTCGATCTATCTAGAACACGGCAATTACAAATTAGTATCAAGGAGTTTACCCCTTTATAGCGGTCTTCGTAAAGGGTATAAGTTTCTCCGCTAATATTAGAGTATCTAAAGCTCGTAGACTAATAAAGTTAGGCGTATACTACTTAAGTTTATTCTATCTATCGATATAGCCGCCGATTAACTAGTAATTATAGTAGTCCGTAACGGAGGTCGGATTAAATTAATTTAGAAGGCTAGTAAGAAGGAAATCTCGTAGGCCTATATCGCTACGGATAAACTACTACTCTATCTAACTATCTAAAGTAGAAGGAATATATAGGCGAGGTACCTAGTATAAGCGCTCTCCGCTACGCTCTACCCTTATATACTATATATATATCTTTATCTCGCTCTAGATCTTTAGTACTACTAGTATACCTACCTTCCTACTCTTTAGTAAACTCGTCGTCGGAGGCGTAGCCTAGCGTAATAATAGCGGCCGGCTACCTACTAAGAATACGCTATAAATAGGCGTACGACGATAAGATTTAGCTTCGTCGATAATCGATAGGAATCGAATACTACCGCTAGTCGCGCTACCGTTCGCGCTACTCGTCGCGCTACCGTTCGCGTTACTATTCGCGCTACCGTTCGTATCGTCCGGATTAGATCTAGCTATACTAAATAGCGTATAGCCGCGCCGTATAGCTAGAAGTATATTTATATCTATATTTGTCGGCCTATTCGTAGGGGTAGCTATCGACTTACGCGTAAAGGATTACGACGACGGCTAGGTAGGATTCCGTCCGCCGTATAAGCTATAGAATACGTATATAGTAAAGAGCTTTATATACTCGACGCTAGTCTATAGGTAGAACTTAGACTATAGTTTATTTAATATTGTTCGCGTATTATACGCGGAAGTATTCGCGTATTATTTTTAAATATATAGGCGTATTATACGTATAGAGGCTTAGGGTATTTATTTATCTTTATAATACGCTAGCCGTACTAAGAGACGCTCGCGGTCTATTCGCTACTATATTCGCGGCCGCGCTAGCGTAGTATACCTTTAAGGCTATCTAGGTACTCCTTACGCGTAATATACCTATATATTCGAGAATAATAACGCGCTAGTAGTACTAAGCATCGCTCGCGGTCCGTTCGCGGCGACGTTCGCGGCCGCGCTAGCGCGTTATTATTTTCGAATATATAGGTATATTATACGTAAGGAGTACCTAGGTAGGCTAGGTATATTTTTTTACCTCTATAACGCGCTAGCGGTACTAAGAGACGCTCGCGCCGTATTCGTAGCTATATTCGCGGCCGCGCTAGCGTATTCTAAATATAAATAAATATCCCTAGCCTACCTAGGTACTCCTTACGTATAATACGCCTATATATTCGAAAATAATAACGCGCTAGCGCGGCTAAGAGGCGCTCGTAGTATATTTACGGCGACGTTTATAGCTACGCTAGCGGATTCCTCGAAAAT
This sequence comes from Passalora sequoiae, assembly GCA_013248845.1. NCBI lineage: Eukaryota > Fungi > Ascomycota > Dothideomycetes > Mycosphaerellales > Mycosphaerellaceae > Passalora > Passalora sequoiae. The sequence continues at coordinate 972,287 of WSQC01000011.1, read as the reverse complement.
AGCGAGGCTTCTACTACCTACGAATAGCGACGCTCCTACTACCTACAAATAGCGACGCTCCTACCTACGAATAGCGACTATTCGTTTAGCTTTATTATATTAGAAGACGTAGCTACTAGAGGCGTAGGCGTAGGCGTAGGCGTAGGTAGGCGTCTATCTATAATACTAGAGTACCTACGCGGTATTATTAAGATCCTCGTATACGCCGGAACTAGTCGCTCTACGATCGTCGATACGCTCTTTAATAGCTATAGTATATCCGTTACGATACGTACCCTATAGCGCCGTATCCGCGACTAGGGCCTCCCTAATTCTAAGCGACCGCCTATCGTTAATATACCCCTTCTACGCTAACGAATCGTCTATATATTCTATATCCTTCGCCTTACCGATAACGAGACTAGTACGATACTTAACTTCGATAGGTATAATATTAACGCTCGGTAGATAGCTAAGTATTAGAAGAAGATAGGCCTATATAAGCGTATAGAAGCTAGTTAGAGGGTATAGGTAGAGTAGTATATTACTAAGGTATTACGGAAAGAGCTAGATAATAGTAATATTACGGATTTTAGTAGGCGGTTACTATATATTTATATACGCTAGAAGTATAATATCGTTAGCCGTAATCGGCTCTATAACGTACTTATTATATTAAGTCTAGAGGCTATTAAGATAAGGAGACTACGGTAGCGGTAGTACTATATACTAGGCCTACGAGCTAATAGGCTAGGTTATATATACTCTATAGATACGTACTATAAACTAGAGTATTAGGGCTTCTAGGTATATACCTATATCGACTACTTCTCGCGATTTATCGTATAGATATATATCGGAGTTTCTAGTCGCTCCTAGGTCTCTATATAGGCGTAATATATCTAAACCGTATTAGCTAGTAATACTATATAAGTACGATTAGTACTACGGTTAGTACTATAAACGGGCTATAAACGGGCTACGAACGGGCTATAAACGGGCTACTAACGGTATAGTCTACGTATTGTTTAAACGGACCGTAGTAGAGAGACTCGGTATACGGCGGACGCGTATCTTACGCTACGAAGATAGACGTATTTAGGCTCTAAGGTTAGTTAGTAGTACGAACGGCTATATAAACGTATAGCTAATAGTAATATAGCCTCTAATATAGGACGACTACTTCCGGTATAGTATAAGTAAGATAAATTAGCGTATTAAGATATAGTAGCGGTAGTTATTCTTATATACTAGCTTATAGCGCGAGTTCTTCGAAGAACTTAGCCGCGATAGGGACTATATTTAAACTAGGTACGTATTAAACGGATAGCTATATAAATAGCTATACGAACGGCTATACGAGTATAGCGAGCGTAGCGAGCGTAGTACGAATAGCTTTACGAGCGTAGTACGAATAGTACGAATAGCTTTACGAGCGTAGCGAGCGTAGTACGAATAGCTTTACGAGCGTAGTACGAATAGTAAGAATAGCTTTACGAGCGTAGCGAGCGTAGTACGAATAGCTTTACGAGCGTAGTACGAATAGTACGAATAGCTTTATAAGCGTAGCGAGCGTAGTACGAGTAGCTTTACGAGCGTAGTATAAATAGTATAAGTAGCTTTACGAGCGTAGTACGAGTAGCTTTACGAGCGTAGTATAAATAGCTATACGAACGAATAGCTAATATATATTATAGAAAGAGCGATTAGATCGTACTACTCTTTATCTATATACTAATCCTACGATAGGTTATTACTAAGTATATCGATACCTAGAATATATATTATATCCGAAAGTAGAAGAATAGGCCTTATACTATTAGCGGTGTTCCCTTTATACTATACTACTATCTAGAGTAGTCGGGCTTCTAGTAGCGTAGTATCTACTATCTACTAGAGCTTATTATATCTATATAGTTAGACCTCGAGGGCTTTAATATATATAAATACCTCCTCTAGTAGACGATAGAGTAGTACTATTCCGCGTATATTATATAGATATAGCCTAGTACCGGCACCGTCTTATATACTAAGGTAGACGAGAACTAGGATAGGCTCTATCTATAGGTATATTAGTATCTACGTAATAAGCTTCGAGCCTACTTCTAGCTATTTAGTAAAGATAGGCTTTATAAAATATAGAGGCTAGGTACGGACTAGCGGCCTAATCTAGCGAACAAACGGCTTTATAAAGAAGCTAATAAACCGCCGTTCGAGGGTAACGAGGAAGGATAGCCCTATTTATAGCGTATTCGCTACGCCGTTTAAGGCTACCGAGGGAGAATAGTAGCCCTATTAGTAGCGTGTTCGCTACGCTGTTTATTATAGTAGTAGTTATAGTAGTAGTAGTAGATCGGTACCCTATATATTATAATTCGACTATCCGTAGCTTATTCGTAGGTAGTTTACTTTAAGACTTATATATAGCCTACTTATACTTATATACTATTAACCTACTAATTTATATTACGTATAACTAGCGTATTATACAAATATATAAGGAAAGTAATAGACAGCTAGGTACTAAGAATATTGTTTTTTAACTATTCGTAGCTTATTCGTAGGCGATTCGCTCTAAGACTCTTATATAACCTACCTATACTTATAACCTATTGATCTATGTATTAATATATATAGATCTCGGTATATTGTACGAACAAATACACGAACACGCTACGATCAGACCGGATTTAGAGTCTTAGAGTTTTAGGATTTAAGTTGTTTTACATGTGTACATCGGGAGCTCCCTAGTACATCGGGAGCTCCCTACCGCACCATGCATGAACTCCAGATCCTAGGAAGCGACGCCTCACATCGGTGCAAAGGTCATAGAAACACCTCCTCCGCCACGTCTTTCTCCCTCATCGCATAACATCATCACCACGGCGATCGAGTAGTCCTGCGAGTACGATAGCACGGCAAGATGGGTGCAGATCCGCGACAAATGTGGGAGCAGCTGCAGAAGAACATGGCCAAGGTCCAGCAGCAGGGAAAGAGGTATAGCAATATAGGTCCGCGAAGGTGCTTGAATATATACTAAGACATCTGTGCAGATTCGGCGCAGGTGGCACACCAGGCGGTCCCGGTCCCAGAGGAGCTTTGACAGGTATCGCTGGTCTGGTACTGCTCACTGGCGGTGTATGGGTCTTCAACAATGCGCTTTTCAACGGTACGGAAACATCAGCAGAAAGATAATGCAGGGCATCACTGACATACTGCATCTAGTGGAGGGTGGTCACAGAGCGATCAAATACACCAGGGTAGGTGGTGTTGGCAAGGAGATCTACAACGAAGGCACACATATCCGGATACCTTGGTTCGAGACTCCCGTCGACTACGATGTTCGCGCGAAACCACGAAACGTTGCCTCTCTCACTGGAACCAAGGACTTGCAGATGGTTAACATTACCTGCCGTGTGTTGTCGAGACCTCGAATAGATGCGCTTCCTCAAATCTACAGAACACTCGGCACAGACTACGACGAGAGAGTGCTGCCTTCAATCGTCAACGAGGTGCTAAAGAGCGTTGTTGCGCAGTTCAACGCATCACAATTGATCACCCAGCGTGAGAACGTTTCGAGATTGGTGCGAGACAACCTCGTGCGAAGAGCGGCACGCTTCAACATCCTCCTTGACGATGTCTCGTTGACAGTAAGATCACCAAGACTATCATCGTGTGGTGCTCACTGACCATAACTAGCACCTCGCTTTCTCGCCCGAGTTCACAGCAGCCGTCGAAGCCAAGCAAGTCGCGCAGCAAGAAGCACAGAGAGCCGCCTTCGTGGTTGACAAGGCACGACAAGAGAAGCAAGCCAACATTGTTCGTGCGCAGGGTGAGGCACGATCCGCCGAGCTCATTGGTGATGCCATCAAGAAGAGCCGATCGTACGTTGATCTGAGGGAATTCGAGAATGCCAGGAACATTGCGCAGCTGCTGCAGCAAAGTCAAAACAAGGTCTACCTCGATACGGAGGGTCTGGGTCTCAATGTCAGCGGTATTGGCAATCACGCGAAGAACAACAAGCAGTAGTTTGGAGGGCAAGGATTTTGTAAAAACGGCGAGGACAAAAAAGTCATGACCAGCGGAAGGACGAATAGGCTTCCTATGTATAGCTACCATACTCAACTTCTGACACGAGTCGGCAGACCTCGAACTCTAAATTGATGGATCACCAGATGGTTATGGAATTCTCCACTGACGAAGTAGGGCGTGACTGTTGAGCAGTCGTAGCATCTCCAACTTGAGAATACGTAGGCATGAGCTGCATCGCGAGCCAACTCCATCCAGCACCAGACGCCTTGCCGAAATGAAGGCCACATGATGAGTGAGCATAAGGCTAATAAGCATATTCAGAGGTTGTCTCAGCATATATATGCTGGTGATCGAGCTAGCTCGATCCACGAACGTGTACTGAGCATCTCGACTGCGATATCAATGGATGCACTAAGAAGTGCAACGCCCGCTGCTTACCAGTAAGAGATATTGCACATAAACATCACTCGCTGTCGCCCTCTCTCCGACAACATCGCGAAATACCCCCTCAGTTGCGCCTTGATCTTCCTCACGATGTCCCGCCAGATAGTGTCAATTTCTTGTACGCCATGACATACTCCCATGGCCACTTTCGTAATCTAGACCAACGACAACGTCGCTTGCTCTGCCGTCTTCGCTACCGCTGGGATCACTTGAAATACGTCCTCGACGAGTCGTTCCATTCCGTCCAGCTTCATTGAGCGTCCTTCTTCGAGGAGCCTATCTAGGCTGCCATTGTAAAGTCTCCCATACCTAGGGACTGCAAAGCCAACGCTGTTAGCAATCGCTCATTAAGGATACATACTCATGCTGCGTAGGGTTTGAAGGAATATGTGCATAGTGGTGCGCCTGCTCGTGCTACTGCAAGAGGCAGTGCATGCATGCATGCACAAGTGGGTACACCCTTGAGCACTTACCTGGCGGATCTACCCCAGCGTCTGCGATCTGAAGTAGTCGGTTGCGGACGACCTTTAGCGGGAGGCTTAGATCCTCGGACGCTATTCGAACCAGTTTCGTATATTTGGAACATGTAAAGTCTCCACAGTGCCAGAACAAGGTGTGGTGATGACAGTCGGGCCTCCTCGAGGGGGCATAACGCGTTTCGTCGCCGACGAGCCCGCCTTAGGTATAGAAGTCTTTTACCATTCGATTTTCCCAATCGTGGTCCCTGGGGTTGCCTCCTACGTGATAGTCGGCCTCGAGGGTTCGAAGTAGGACATCTGCGAGCCGTTCGGCCTTTGGGCTCAGTGTTGGGGCGCGTAGAGTGAGCTCGGGGGTGATCATATTCTGGAACCTGGTGCTAAGGTTGTTGAGCTCTCGTCTATTCACAGGGCCGAGAGGCACGGTACGTTCGGTGTTGCCATCGTGTCTAGTCGCGGGCGCGAGAATACACCCGCCGAGCTGCCGTGTAGGCCCCGATACAGATTCGTTGTACGGAGGCAGCCTTCCCGTACTGTTGGACGAATTTGAGAAACCGCTGGTTGGAGAAGTCCTCCTTGGCGTATTTTGAGTGTGGAAGGTGTGGTCATCCATGATTCTTTTGAGATCTATTTCGTCGTTGAAAAGTGACACTAGGGTAAGATAGGGAGTTGCCCCGGGCTTATTATGCGTGTGGCAGGTGTAGCAGACGTGGCAGGCGTGGTGAGACATGATGATCTTGCAGGTGAGGTTGCTGTCGAAATTCGAGTATACGGTGGCAGAAGAGGTTTTCTTAGGCATGATGGGTTTAGAGTTGAGTAGTGCATGAGTAATGTGAGTACTTTCTCGAATGGAGCCTGAAAGAATAACTGGTAAGCAAGCCTTGGCGCGAATAGGTCCTGCGCAATTGCTGTTGACAAGAAGACGCGGCCGTCGCTCGTAGCTCTTGAATGCGAGAAGATCCAGTGCCGCCTGGATGATAGGTAATACTTGGCAATGCTGCGTGAATCTGAAAGAGCGCGGCCGTCGCTCCCAATGCCAAAGGCCAGTCTTCTGCGAGTACGAGTCTTGCATCTATAACAATGACACAATTCTCAATCACTGAGGTGCGTGCGTAGTCGAGCGCCTGCAACACTTTCGAGATGCGTCCTGCTTGTTCTGTCACCCAGAAGCCTGGTCATTGTCGACATGGTGGTCGCCGTATTTCTAGTTGCGATCGCTGAACAGCATATGTCACCGGAGCTTGTCGATTGTGTGGATTTACCGTATTAGAACCTTTGCTGTGCTCTTACCGGTGAACTGTCCTTGATTGCTTCGCGTTGGTATCGAGGAGACAGGCCAGTAACGTTTTGCACTCGTGAAAGCATTCACGCGACCTTTGTCGGTGATGTGCGTGGTTCTAGTGCGAGTCAAAAAGGCGAAGAGTTCTGGCCGCTTCGAAGACACTGCTAGACCTCGAAGCACTCACACTCTGTTCGTGCGAATATGGCTACTCCTTCTCATTCTGCGGTTTCGCAGCCTGGCAGTCCGACATCCGAGATCGATGTTACTAAACTCGAGCTTTCTGAAGACCAAGTTCGCGACTTCATCACAACCAATACCTTCGCCAGAGACATCCTCATCAAGAAAGTCGAAATTCTAGCCAAAACTCTTACCAGCATGCTCGTAGAATCCATCGCCGACAGGGATGCAGAGATTGCTGATTTAGAGGCACAACTCGAAGAGAAGGCTCTCATGCTTGGGCATCATGTCGTTGACTCGAACGGGTCCTCTATGAGATCGCCGGTCCCGATATCACCCACGCACGGAGAAGGTCGCCCAGCAAAGCGACGTCGAGTCGAGGAGCCATCCGCGAGTTTTGATGAGGCAGGTATGGCGTTTGAAGACCAGCCAGATTCGGAGCCGGAGCTTGCCACTATATCGGTCCACGACCCTTCCCTCGTAAATGCAGACCGTGACGCATATCCTTCTGTGGGAATTGACGACATGGATGATGTCCGCTACCAAGGAGAAGACCTATCAACCGTAGCAGAAGAAGAAGAATGGCAACATCAAGAGCTCGAATCAATCGATGCCGAAATAGAAGCACTCGACGCCAGACTCGACTTCTTGCAGCACAGGAAGGAGCGCCTGTATTCAATCAAAAAAGGAGAACACGCTCCTCTCGAACCCCACCAGCATCCAACGCAATTCTGGACAGGAAACATAGCACTACGACCCAGCAAAAAAGCATCCGGACAGATAGCCGAGGAATGGTGCTACAATGTGAACGGCAAAGTGATCTCCGAGCAAGAGCATCTAAACCGACCTTCTCCCCTCAGTCCAGGCGTAGTAGCGATAAAGATCAAGCATCACTAGAGTCCTCCCGATAACGACTAGTAGCGACGATGGCCAGTAGAAGACGTAGTGGTGACTTCGAGATGCTCAGAACCCGTGGGCGGCAGTGACGAAAGTGTCGTTATAACTTGTACGATGGCTGGTGAAGGCTCGAAGCAGAACATATGCTGGCACGAAGGAGGCCAGCGCGCGCCACGCTTCCAGGCACTGTATCGACGACTGAGGCGTAAGAGCATACTTCGCACTTGTATCGTTGGGAGGTACCGAACGGTAGCGGTCGGCGTGTCGATTCCAGATCCTTTAGACGTGCCTTGCCGTAGAACATAGGCTAACTTGACGAAGGTCATCGCGCGCCATACTTCCAGGCGGCATATCGACGACTGAGGCGTAATAGCATACTTCGTGCTTGAACCGTTGGGAATTACAGATCAGTAGCGGCTGACGTGTCGATTCCAGATACTTGGAACGTGCCTCGAACCTGGAAAATCTGTACACCTTCAGGGTGGCCAAGCCCCTAATTTGAATATCATCATTGAGGATCGCGTCGCATGGCTGCAGCGGCACGCAATCAATCCAAGTCTCTAACGCCTGCACATTCCTCCTGGTATCATAGTCTATACACAACATCCTCGTATCGTCATCACGCGCCCACGCTAACCTCATCCTTCCTTCCACCTCTTCCAGCCTTGCGCACGGCTCCTGGCCTGCCAAGAGTATACTTGGCAAAGGCGCGTGCCAAGGCCTTCTTGCAGCTGACCTTTTGACTTCCGACGAAGCTATCGACTGCCACGGCAATAGCTCGGTCCATATCCGCGGCATTGCAGTACTCGCTCAGGCGCATTTTCGCGAAAGATTCGCTTATGCGAAGGATCGACTCGAGGTGACGCACCTATCACTAATTAGCATATTGTAGACGCGACGGCATGGTAGCAGGTTTGCTGCTTCGAAGCACATGGCGCGGCGCGCGCGTGTCTATACGAGACGTTGACTTACTGTGATCGGGTATGCTCCTGTGGCAAGCGACTCTCTTCTCATGTCTGCGAACAAACGGGCAATCTTGTCTTGGTCGATCTGGTATAGCTTCGGCCTGCAGTGTTCTCGTGCGTACAAGATGTACTTCCGCAGTAACTCTTGCGGGATATCTGTCTTTGTTCTACCGGTGTTCTGGCTTTCGTCGCCGTCAACGTCCATCTGACTTTCCTCACCAGCGGCGGTCGTCTCAGTTTGTGCCCCAAGTGATGAGCTCATGACAGGATGTGCCCGACCGTGGCTATTGACGACGAAATTCGCGAGACGCTCATCCTCTGCTGGATCAACAGTATCGCGAACGACGCAAAGAATGTCGAAACGGGACAAGATAGGTTCTGTCAGCTCTACGTTCTGGCTGAAGGGTACAGTGCCGTTGTAGCGACCGCCAATAGGATTGGCTGCTGCGATGACAGTACATCGAGCTTGCAGTGTCGTGACGATACCAGCTTTGGATATGGAGATAGTCTGTTGCTCCATGGCCTCGTGGATGGATGTGCGATCTTGGTCGTTCATCTTGTCGAATTCGTCGATCAAGCAAGTACCCTTGTCCGCAAGAACTAGAGCACCACCCTCAAGGGTCCATTCCGCTGTCAGTGGATCTCTCCGTACTGAGGCAGTCAGACCGACAGCGGATGCACCTTGACCAGTCGCAAATACGGCTCGATGTGCTGTGTTCTCAATGTACTTGAGTACCTGAGATTTGGCAGTACCGGGATCACCGAGTAGCAGAATGTTGATATCACCACGAATCGAGTGCTTGCCTTGAGCCTCTTTTGATACACCGCCGAACAAAGACAGCGCCACTGCGGTTTTGATGTCCTCGTGACCATAGATGGAGGGCGCGATTGAGCTTACGATCTTGTCGACGATTCTCGGGTCTCTGCTCAAAGCACGAATCTCGCGCTCATCTTCCTCGGTGAGTCGGAAGCCAGCAAGCTGATCATGCGACTTCACAACATGATTGGCCTCCAAGATTGTCGCAAATACAGGGAATCCATTCTTGTTGTTTAGCTGCGCATCGTAGTTGTTTCGGTAGACACCAGTAATCTCTACTTCTTCGCCAGGCTTGGCAGAATCGATCAGGTCCCATAGTAGAATGACCTCGCGATGTCGTGGCAGTCGACCAGCCGGTACAGTGCCTGGTGATTCTTGCAGCGTAAGCTTCTGGTAGTTACGGTAGACGGTCTTCTCGCTGTTGAGCGTGAACGGTCCTCGTGATTGGCAATTCTGGCAGAACGAGAGCTTGACCTCTGCGTTGCTGTCCTGTGGAAACGGTCCGAGAGTAATGCCACACTTTGTGCAGTCAAACTTGACGTACTTGAGCTGTGGAAAGACACCTGTCCTGCGCGTGACAACGCCACTGACTCGAAGCAAGCAGTTCAGATGACTCTGTCGCAGCTGTCGTAGAGTGTACGAGACTGGCAAGTTCGTGATTCGTACGTGCAGTTCAGAATGAATGCGCTCGTAATCAGGATAGTGGTAAAGAGCAACTTCCAGCGCAACAGCATCGAAGATTGGCAGCACTTCGGATGGCACATTGACCAAGAAGTATGCCAAAGTAGGCTTCGACTCTGAAAGATGCTCCCAGTCGACCTCGAGCGATTCTGCGTTGATCTCTCCAAGCGTCCTGATTCTCACGCCATAAACAGATGTGCCGTTCTGATCGGTGTACTCTGTCAGGAACGCCTTGAACTCACGAGCAATCGTCTTGTGCACAGCAGGTTGCGAAACCCAGTCAGTCAAACTGCTAGCTTTGACATCCGCCAATGCCTCAAGCGAGAGCTCCTCGTTCATGATGTCCTCGTGCATATCGATATCATCTTGCTCTTCATCGAAGCGATGTCTTCTCCTTCGCGGTTGGCGTGTGAGATCCATGACGTCCTCTTCTTCGTCCGGCAAGAATGCATTGGGCATCCTGCGCTCTCTCGCTAGCTCTCGATCTCGACGGTTCAGGCGTGCTTCAAGCGCTCTCCTTGCGGCAGGGTCCATCTGATCGTAGTCTTCATCGTCATCGATGTCGGCTCCTGCATAGCCCTGGTCATTGTTTCTATCGTAGTCGCGGTCGAAGTTGTCGCCAAAAAGATCAATGCCCGCATCGTCCTCGGCCATCTCGTCTGCGTCGTCGATATCTTGAATGAGGTCCTCAGGGTCCAAGTTGTCATCCTCGTCGAAGTCGTCGCCGCCTGGAAAGACTGGCGGAGAGGACGCAGGAGCTGTGGCATGTTATTTTCGGCTGTACTTATACTGCATATCGCGACATACGGCTTGACGGCGGTGCATTGGAAGAGGGTAGGTCGTCTTCCGCATCCCTGCCTCGTTTTCTACTGCTAGCAGCAGGTCGGCCTCGATTCGCTGCAGACATGTTGGGTCGAAGTGGTGAGCTATGGAGCGTCAGTGGGTGACCCAGTCAAAGTCGTCGACAAGTGAAGTACCTCATTGTGTTGTATGTGTGCGCAGATAGAGAAACAAGCGCTGAAGTGGCAGAAGACGGAGACGAACCAGGGTACGCGCTCAGCCGCGACTTTCGCGACTTTCACGCGACGCGTCGAAGTCTCGGTAGTTCTGCGGCTGATCTCATCCGGCAAGTGTTTCATGCATGTGATGATGCTTTTTTCGAGCGCAGTCGACACGGGTGTAGGCACTTGCCAGTGCGCTCGAACTCTGCATGCTACTGCTACCTTCGGCATAATACAAAAGTTGCATGGAAGCGTATCGAGAATGCTCGGAGGGTCTCGATGGCCGTCGGATGAACGCAATGTCGTCATGGCATTTGCGCACTCAACGTTTGACACCTCAGGTCGCACAAGGTTACATGTACGAGTAGGTTGGTAGTACATGATGGCCTTGTTTTCTCAATACTACAGGATATGAAGCAGTTCTGTCTTCACATTTGATGGACGTTCAAATCATCGAAAATTGACCCAGTGTCCTTATCTCGCTTACCATGGCTGGCTTAAACGTTCTCATCAGTGGTGCTGGCGTTGCAGGACCAGTAGCAGCACACTTCCTGGTAAAAGCAGGTGCAAAAGTAACCGTCATCGACCGTGCGCCAGAGCTTCGAACCGGAGGCCAGAATGTCGACATACGAGGACATGGACTGACAGTGCTCCGCAAGATGGGAGTAGAAGATGCCATTCGAGCACAGACGACCCACGAAGCTGGCCTGAGATTCGTGGACGCACAGAATCGCTCGTGGGCCGACTTTCCAGTGGACGACGGGAAAGGGTTCACCGCCGATATCGAGATCATGAGAGGGGATCTGGCCAAGATCTTGTATGATGCCACCAAGGACAGAGTGAAGTATGTGTTCGGCGACAGTATCAAGTCGATGCAGGAAGATGAAAGCGGAGTCAATGTCGAGCTGGAAAGCGGCCAGACGAACCGTGTGGACATCGTCATTGCAGCGGATGGTTGGAACAGCAACACGCGCAAGCTGGCTTTTGGTTCTGATGCTTCACACAAAGCCGTCAAAGATCTTGGTCAGTGGACGGCGTGGCTAACGATTCCACATGAATCGTCCGACAGCCAGTGGGCTCGCTGGTACAATGCTCCAGGCAAGCGTATGATTCTGATCAGACCGGACAACGGTACTCAGAGCAGAGTGTCGCTGTGGATCATGCCCAAGGACAACAGCAAGATGGAGCGGACGGTGAAAGCAGATATTCAGGACCAGAAAGCATACTGGACAGAACTTTTCCAGGATGCCGGGTGGGAAGCAAAACGAGTTCTCAACAACATGTCACAAGCTGACGACTTTTACTTCCAGAAGGTCGCCCAGGTCAAGTTACCGAGCTGGTCGAAAGGCAGAGTTGTAGTGGCCGGCGATGCTGGCTATTGTCCTTCGCCGATCTCAGGCATGGGCACTACTGTAGCATGTGTCGGCTCGTACATTCTAGCTGGTGAACTGGCCCAAAACTGCAAGAATATCCCGTTGGCGATGAAGTCATACGAGCAAAAGATGCGTAAGCTAGTCGATAATGCTCAGAAACTTGCCCCTGGTGCTCCATCTCTGGCCAACCCACAGACTGCGCTGGGAATCAAAATCCTGTACTCATTCCTTGGCTTTGTGGCGTGGACCGGCATCTTGAACCGAATGGGTGCATCGTTCAATCCTCCTGCCAGCGCGACAGAATTGCCCGATTATGGCATGGAGAAAGTGTAAAAACAGGAAGTTGCGCTCAGTGGTTGAGCCCATTGTTGGCATGCTGCTAGGGGAATGTTTGGGTCCGCGTGCAATCTCAGACCACAAGATGCGATGGGATGTGGTACTGCAGTACTATCTTCTGCCGTAGACAGCAGAATTACAACCGAGCTGTATTGAGTGGCCGCCCGCGGGACGGGTGCTTTGCTCGAGTCTGCGGCACCGCTGGTCATGGAGCGGGAGGTGTCGCAGCGAGAGTGAATAAACTGCTGCTTTATGCTCCCACTCGCGCTGTGCTCAACCTTTTCCTCTTCTGCAGCTGGATGCTGTGGTAAGCCGGCAGGACACGTAGTCTGGAAGTGTTGTCGAGTTGGCATGATTTTCAAACACATATGTAGCTTGTGCGCCGTTATCCTGCAGGCATAATCGTAGCTCGGCATTGAGACGAATTTCTTACCACTGCTTTCAATCATCGTTGCTGCTGCAGCTGTCAGAAGCGTATCAATTCTGACTATCGAGCTTGGGCCACCGGAACGACAAGTTCGTACGCCTCGACTACCTCATCAGTAGTAGCCACTCGTTGAGCTAGTGACACGAAATGCAGCCTGAGTCCAATGCCAATCGGCCTTTGCTGCACAAGAGGCTTATACCTACTGAATATATCTGCTTCGATGCTCGTAGAGTGGCAGGATCCGCCAGAAATATCTCACAAAACGAGTATGTGGCAGCATTCTTGGCCACGTATTGACTCTTGGTCATGGCCGAGGAGCAATGCATAGGATTCAGCCTCTCACTTCACTTGGTGGGACATGGAACCGGAAATCCATCTTCAAATACTGCACAGAGTGAGCTCAAAAGTAGCATGTGAAGAAACATCTACATAAAAGACGATCCTGGGTTCGAGACTTTTTCCTTACAGCTCGTGACATCTCTATTGCTCGTACCAACGAAACGTGCTACAAATACAAGAATGTCCTCTCTTCTCATTGCTCGGCCCACGGCCTCCCCTTCCTAATCCTCGCCTCCATTGCCGTCCTCACAGCCGCAGCCCTATTCTCTTCCTCCAAAGCGAAATCCATCAACTTGGCAAACGTCAATGGTGGCGCCAGATTCAATCTCCCTGAATGAATATGCAAATCATCCAACCACACCGTCCACCTCATTTCTGGGTCATGGGGTCGCACGACCAGCATCTTCCTCCAGCTACTCTCATCCCCTTCGGCAATCTGCTTCCTCAATAATGCGCCATCGAAACTTATGGCTATCCAGGGTCGCTCATAAGAGCCGCCGTTCTCGTCTTCGTAAGTTCTGGTGTGGTAGGTGAAGAATTTGATTCCGAGGGCATCCATTCTGGCCGGGCCGATATCATGGATCATGGGGTTGCGACGGTGCCCGATGCTGGCGTCGGCGGCGCTGCCGGCTGTGGGCGTGAACCAGAGTTTTTGTTGGGTGTAGAAGGAGCTGTGGATCGCATCGTGCCAGGTGCGGGTGACGCGTTGGGCGTAGAGCAATGTTCTCAGACCACTGGGTGTATGCCATCGTCCGGCTGCTTCGTCGGCTTGGACATTTTGCTCGATTTGGAGGGCATGGCCAGAAAGGTGACCAAGTTCGAGGAGAATCATTTCCAAGAGCTCTGGCGTGTTGAGCACTTGCCAGACTGGGGAGGGGCAGATTGGCTCTTCTTGCTCGTTGGTGTCGAGCAGCCCGCCTTCCATGATTGTCTTGATAGCGTTCTCAATGGGAAAGGCTCCATCGTCCAGTGAGCCCATGTTGAAGATGCTCTGAAAACTCCGCCTCAAACCAACAACGCCAGTCTATGCAAGAAAGTGCTACAAATTCAGAGCGAGGTAGTAGAAAAAGAGGATGAACATTGCGATACTGCAGATAAGGCATTGTACTTAGCTGTGTTGTTGGAGCCGTCTCCTACGACATCTCGCATGGGCACTGACTCGCTAGACGAAAGGGCCCTGATGCGGTTGGGCGATCGCCGCTAAAACGGAGCAGGCAGTTGCGCAGTCTATGGCGCGAGGCAGTGAGTAAGTGAGTGAGCATTGTACCTGAAGAGTGAGTGTAGCGCGTGGGGACGGAATGCGACCCATGTTGGTGATGCAGCAGAAGCGGTATCGAAGATATGGACCCTCGGACAAGGATGATTGGGAATGTCGCGCGCGGCAAAAGTTTGGACATGTCCCCACTCTTGCACGTGACCTAACGTCGTCACATCATGAACGATCACGACATCTCATGCTGAGCGCACTCGAACATTTCTCCAGATCACGCAGCCTTCATACCATGAGCGGCCTATCATTCCAAGCCCTTTCCGGCCACTCGAGTTCTTCGAGAAGCTGCCAGTCGCGGACGAGCTCGAGAGACTTCGGCTCAATGCGGGAGAGGGATGGTTCGAGTGTGCGAGGAAGGCGAGATCACCACAACCAGCAGACTTGCTGAAGGTGCCTCAGCGCTGACGCAGTGAGATCCGGGCAAGGAGATTACGTCGCTCATGACGGCTGTCATCGAGGGCGCGCTGCTGTCAGAGGCGCGTAGCTCTAGCGACATAGGCTGGATCTGTGGTCATTACACATCCCTCGCGATCGAATGAACAAGCCTACGGTATTAGAGAGGAGCAACGCGGTATGCGCGTAGCTCTGGCTAGGTTTGCTAGATCTCTGCTTGACGCGTATCCTTTGTGATCGAATAAGCAAGCCCACGACGTTGGAGACGGGTTTGGTGGGTACGAGCATAGCTCTAATTTCGTGCTTTATTTCCCAACGTACGCCTTCTTCTAAGCCAACCCAACCTCCTTCAAATTACTCATCCTGATGACATTGCCGCCAGCTCCACCGGTAGCCAGAAGCCCGGGAGCGCCCTTATTCCACCCGGGAACGAGCTCCTTGGTACCCTCCTTCTCCATATTCTGCTCAATCACTCTCCAAGGCTGTGGGAACCCAGCAGCAAGCACATCACCACCTGTTCTCGTCACACCAATGATCGAGAACTTCTTCCGCGGATGTGCAATGAAACCTCTCAGAAAGCCCTGGTCCACCAGGGAGGATAGCACAGACTCCACTTGCCGTATCTGGCTTTTCTTCTTTTCCTCCTCGCTTGGCTCGTAGTCCATGTCTTCGCCTTCAAAGTCTGGATCAGTGTATGCCTGATCTTCCGGTGTGGTAGACTGTCTTTCGAGGGCGGTGAAGACAGTCACCAGGTCATCGATGTCGAACGTGATAGCTGTCTTACTTCCTTCCACGTATCTCGTGCCGTTCAGAACCCAGACTTTCCGCACTAGACTCCGCCATACGAGTACCTCACACCTGTTCCGGAGCTGCAGGAAGATCCGGAAATGTAGGAACCAGTCTGCGTGGAGTGATTCGAAGCTCATGTGTTGTCGAAACAGAGCAACATTGCCGGTCCGTATCGCGTGCATGATAGGTAGAAAGCGCTCCTGCAGTCCGTGGGCTTCTGGTCGTTGGAAGATTGCTTCAGTTGGCAAACGGCCTACGATGATATTGCTAGCAATCAGGAAGACCAGAATGTGTCTTCTTTGTCGTATACTGTGCTGTGCTGCGGAACACTCGTCGTATGATTGTTGCAATGCCAGTCGAGCGCGCTGAAAGTGACTGTTCTGAAACCAGAACCTTCCCAGGTAGTAGAGGTACGTCACCCTTTCTCGCTTGGGATATGATGAGAGTGGCATGTTCGACTGACCGATACCACCCAGGATCGTCGACACATTCCGTGTCTTGCGCGTGGTGAAGAATATCTTGAAGCAGATATTAGCCAGTAAGTAAGTACCACGCTTCTTCCCTTCTATCTTCCCGTCCTTGTACGTCGAGAGTCTGTCATTCATGCACTCCACCATTCCTACGCGAATGATCTCGGCAGCACGCTCCGGCAGCGAGCCTTTCGATTCGTCATCGTCAGCTCCGGCGTTCTTGACATGAGCAATAAGTTCGGGATGTTTGTCGAGGCCAATCGCGAGGCGACAAAGTGCCTTTGCGCATGACACCACGATTCCGAGCACGAGATAGCCAAGCTGGCCATGTCGAAGAGCACTGTTGGCCTTCTTCTGCAGCTCGGTCAGAAGCTCGTACGTCTCGAGGTACTTGCTCTGATCCATGTCGACATCGCGAATGAAACTGAGGTATTGCGCCATGAAGCGCACGAACATGCTCCAGCTAGGGTACTCGCCGCCCGCTGTTGACGGCAGCGCCTGCGAGCACTTGTTCTCGAGGGCATCTTCCGCGCCTTTCGGATAATGCTGTCTGAGCTCTGCGATCATGCGATTGTACATGTCGCTGTACGGCGGCTCGATAACAACATAGTCCGTCAGCTGCGCCTCGTTTCGCTCCTTGACGAAGCCGTTGATTGCGACTAAAAACTGCCCTAGTATTGGCGTGGACGCCACTGATGAGATCGGGGGTGCCATGCCGACTGCAATGCGCGCAAGATTGATGTCTTCATCAAAGTCATTAGCACGTTGGCGATTTCGAGGTCGACCCTTGCGCACATCCCTGCAACCGTCCCTGCCATCGCGCGGAGTCCGTGCGCCAGATTGCCGGTCGCTCATCATGCTCGATTAACACCCACATGGCAATCACGTGTACTATATGATATGCTAAATCGAGATGCACTAATATTAGGAGAACCATATCGTGCTGTACAGGCTGTCCCGATGCGGTGAGATTCCTTGATTGCAGCACTGGCATGAACTTCTTTGTTAATTGACGAAATAACGACTTCTCCTACTAAAGGCCGCTCTGCAACGAGCACGACTCCGACTTCCACACCAAAGACGCTAAGCTTTACTCTGTGAGGCGCACGTATGGCAAGGGCCTACTAGCCTACTCGCCAGAAGTGTTCCGCGCACCGAAGATGGACATCACGAATATCAAAATTCTCTTACTTTCTGCATACCATGAACTATATTTCATACGTCAAAAATCCTCCCAATCATTTTCCATCAAAACAGACACCGATAGACGCATACAAGGTGGGTAGGGACACTACACACAACAGCGGGTTTGCTCTCTCGAGTCCGAGCACAAATTATGCACACTCAAAGCTAGTACGCTGATACGCAAACACTCTCGCTATATTCTCACAGACAGTGTATCTGAATTGACCTATGACAACAAAGCCCAAGTATCGCCCCATTGGGACAGCCGGAACGTCTTGCGCACGCCCTTTGTCTCACGTCGCATCTTCAGAGTGGTTCGCCCCGGTGTGCGCCTGCTAGATCGTGGGGGCACCGGCGGCGCTAGTATGCCAGACCACTCCAAGCTCCGCCGATGATCATGCAGTGGAACACTTGATCCAGGTAGTGCAGGCGGTTCACTGTAGTTGTTGAAGTGGAATTGTGATATGCAAGGGTCGGCAGAGTGCGGCGGTTCAGCAGCCAGTGGAACGCGATCTTCGGCAGCAGGAGAAGTAGAAGGACTGACGTTCCATCCCCGTATATAAAGGTAATCTCGTAGCTCATCAACGCAAGGAAAAGGATCGCTGAAAGCCCGGCCGGCGCGATTCGGGCCCATCGGGCTTAGATCGCTTGACCCGGTACCGGCTTCCTCTCGATCTTGCCCGGTCCGCCGGGGAGCGAACCCGAACCACTGCTCCTCTTCGGCGGCGATTGAGAGCTGGGGGCTTGAGTCGGTGTAAGCGGACGAGGAATCATGGCCGCTCCGTTCATCAGGGAGCCGCTCGGAGCTGGAGGGTTCGATGGACGGCGAGGGCCCTGAGCCGTACCTGGACGAGAACCCGGTAGCGGTGGACCCTGAGGTCTCGGCTTCACTGGTAGCTTAGACAAGCACGTACGAGGAGCGACACCTTGTTGACTGCGATCCATCCTAATACAGAGGGCCTGTGAAGTGTTAGCGATAATTTGTAGGTCAAAAAGAGTCTCGTTACTTACCCAACCGTCGTCATATTCATGCAGCATGCGAACAAGTTGTCCGCTGACCAGTTCAAGCTCATCATCCATGCTTGGCTTGAAGTCGAGCTGGACACGGTGCACGTTGTTAGGGCCACGCGATGGCGGTGGATCTCTCGGTCCAGCAGCGCCAACAGGGACAGCAGCAGCAGTTCCAAATTTGGTGGACTTCGGTGTTGGCGGTTCACTGCCTTCCCAGCTCGACTTTGGACTGTGCTTCTTGCTGGAGGCAGCAGTACCTGCTTCACCAGTACTATCACTCGAACCACGAGGCTTCTGGCCTTCGGGTTCGTCGAATGGATTTTGTGGTGGGCTGCTCGGACGTGCTGGGGTCTCGGATGCATCAGCAAATGGATTTTGCTCTGCACCAGATGTAACACGCTCCCGAGACGACTTCGGTTGATCCGCGGTGGCAGCATCAGCGTTGTTGCCAGTGCTCTTAGCGTTCTCCCCAAGGATAGGCAAGAATTGAGTGACAGGTCGAAGGCTGAGACGTGGTGCAGTAGAAGCTGTACGCGTGGAGCGGAGACTGGATGGGACCTTCTCAGTCATATTTGAGCCGCGTTTGCTGTTGAAATCAGCCCCGCCAGCCATAAATGAAGAGTCTCGCGATCCGCCGGCTTCGACACGTCGTGCGCCGGCATCAACAAAGCTTCCGTGTTTCTCGTTTAGCATTTCTTCCTGATGTTGAGTTTGCTTCTTCCTTCGCCAGCAGAAGAATATCAGACCGGCAGCAAGAGCGATAGCAAGAAGGATACCAATGGCAAGGCCAGCCTTTGCACCACCGGTCAGCCCACTGCTTTCTTGCCCAATGGCCTGTGATGTAGATGTAGATGACGATCCGGCTTCGTGGTGGATTGGGGTTCCCACAGCCACAGTGGCAGCACCACTAGAGGCAGCCAATGTTGCGAGCGTAGTAGTCACAGCACTGCCCTTGTTCGGAGTGACAGTTGCGAACGAAGTTGCAGATGGGGTTGCCTTTTGGTTTGCTGCTGACTTCGCCGCATCGTATGAAGCCTCAGCACCATCCCCGCTGTCATCGGTGGCGGCGGGCTGTTGAACGCCGTGCGTCGGAGTAGATCCCAAGGTTGAGTATATGGCTGGTCCAGCGAACGTCTGCGACATTGTGACGTAGACGACAGATACGGCTTGATCGTCGCCGTTATCATCACTGCCAGTATCTTCATTGTTGTCTGTGGCTTTCTGGTCATAGCCGTCCGGCACATGCATACGAAGATGGTCGCTGTGGCTGTCGCGCTTGTGCATCGCCAGATGCTGTCTTGCCGCATGGCCCCTGAGGACCCTGCCGACCGTGTGTCGCTTGTGGAGGCTCATGTTGTCGTCAATGTCTTCACTCGTATCCTATATTGCTCGATATCTATGGCGGCTGCCGTCCAGCGTGAGGCGCACGCAATGCAGCTATGTCGCAAGTAATCGAGTGTGTGGAGGCTGAAGTGTTGCGGCGGTTGGCGTCAGAATGTGGATGGCAAGTCGTCTAGACCTGCTGTTGTTGCGCGTGGAATGTGAAGAATCGCAAGGCCAGCAATAAGATTCGAAGTGAAGGAATGGCCACGATCACGGTCTGCCGTTAAACGAAGGGCGGCAGACGTGGTTGAAGGAGTGTGGTCGCTGGACAGCGCGGCGCGGACTTGCGAATGTCGAGGTGACGACGCAGGTGTTTTGCTGATGAGACGCGGCAGAAGAACAACGACAAGGAGGAAGACGCAGAAGGCGTTTGCTCCTCTCTGCGAAATGAAAGCACGAGCCATTTAATTTCCGACGTGTACCTGCATGGATCCGTCGGTCTGGTGATGTGATTCGCTCGTCTGCATCACGCCCCTGGCAGCCGTTACGAAGCTAGCTAATTCGGGCATCTCGAGAAAGTGACGATTGCAACCTAGCAACGAGAGCGCGTCGACGACGAGAAGCAACGCGTGTAGGGCTGCATTGTATTTCACGTCCGCCGTCGTCATGCCTCACCGGTCGACGTTATGTTGTATATGTAGCGTGCTTGATGACGGCAGCGCGTCTTGAGCGACTCCGATGCCGACGCGAGGTTTTGCTTTCCGCACGCGCGCTCAGGCTTTCCGGAAGGTAAAGTTGTCTCAAACGAAAGACGCTGTGAGACCAGGGGCACCGGCACAACTGTGGCAGCAATAATGGAAATGTTCTCGCCCAGCATCCTTGGCAGCTCCCAGGGTTAAATTGTGCTGAGTGGCGCGTACCATGGGACAACAAGCCAGCATTATTGCTCTCTGTCCACGGCTGCGTACTTTGCACAAGTATTATTATCGTGTCGCCGGCGGCAGTGAAGATCGCTGCAAGCTTCTCGGAACGCCACGTCAAGCGAAGGCGCAATATGTACATATGCATGTAGTGTTGAGAGTTGTAGTGCTGCATCCCGATTCGCTGTAAGCATATTGGCCCAGCTGCCGCCGACACAGCCGCAGACGAGCGTCGAGCATCGCACGCATTGTAGATGACTTCCAGATGCGATCGTTGACGATGGACATCTCGTATGACAGCACTGAAAACCCGCCAGGAGGTCTAGTCGGACAATCGATGATCTGGACTGGACAGCAGTCGAAACGGAAGAATCCCAGGAGTACGCTGCATTGCCCCAGCCGCTTGCAGCCATAGCTGAGGATGTCGCGGCGTCTGTCCGAACGCCAGCCTTCAGAAGATTCTAGACCCGCAACGAATATAATGAAAAGAAAGGGACAAACAGTTGTCTGCGAGTGCCTGCGACCATGCGTGAAGCATGAAGTTCTGCGAGATCGAAGCGAAAATGCAGAGAAGTTATCATGAGAAGTCGGGAACCGTGGCTCCTTCCCTTCAAGACAAACGCGCCTCCAATCCTGTGCGCTTGGTTCATGCTCGCTCCATAGCAAGCTGATACGTTCAGTCCTGCTTCATATATCTGCGATCTGAAGACCGACTCCAGCTTTAGCATTGGGTTCAAGACGACCATCGTCATCATAAGTACATGCGATCATCGCAGCGCATTGCCGGTCTGAACACCGCCATCACTCGGACCCATTTTCTGAAGCACTGTACTCGATATTTTGCTGCTCTGGCTATGTGGTTAGAAATGGTGACGATGTCTACGCTCCAACACCCGCAATTCGGACCTGTAGTGCAGAAAGAGCTAAACATTCACTTGCAAGTATATTGTTAAACCGCCCCGAGACGGAGATGGCAGACTCTCTACGGGCAGGCGCGATTCGTGCATGCCAATAATCATCCTCATGGTTTCATCCTCAGAGCCAACGAATGTACATGCTCGACGGGGACTGCTCTTCGGCGTCTAACGTGCGTCGAGCCACGACAATTATACAGCACTGTCAGAGCGATGCAAGGTGAGAATCTGGCGAACAAAAAGTGCCGCAGTTCAGAAACATGCAGCATGGTACCTCATACTTTCGCTCTGTGGTACCGCGATCGAGATCATTGCCACGCGCTCGGGATCGAACGCAACAGCTCTAGCTTCGAGCCGAAGCCCTAAATGTCCCGCTTAACATAGCACTTCCGATGCGAGGAGTATTACTTCGCCAGCCGATATATATATCACACGGCCGATCTTCGTCACTTACCATCAAGGTATTATCAGGAATAGCCTCGAGCATGCGTGCCGTCAACACTCCTTGTTTGACATAGTTCGCAGCGTTGTTTCATCGGCCTCCGCTGACCACGGCGCTTGTGAGGACTTTATGCTCGCACCTATCTACGAGCAGCCACGGTGGCGAGATGAAGTTTCTTCGCTTCAGGAAGAGCTCTGTGCAAAGATCGCATGGCATCACCATCGACATGACTAGACTGAGCAGTATGACACGGCAATAAGTAATCCGAGTGCAGCGTACGCAGCTCATGCAGCCAAACGAGTAATGCAAGTCTGCAGGATGGCAGTTTTCGAATGGTCGTACCAAGAATCACTGATCGTTTCTCAGAGCGTATACACAAATTCCGGATTCTCTCTATCAGTGAGATCCAACCACTCCTGGTTCTCCAATCTAACATATCCCGGCTGAGCCCTGATGCTCGCCTTCTTCGTATTCTGCACTCGGCACCAATAGTACACAAACAACATTACCCCCAAACTGACACACCAACAGACAATAATTGTAATCTCAGCAGGTACATAACGCGGAGCATCCTCAGGCCTAAAGACTTGCGGACCGATAATATTGCCCACGCAGTAAGCAATAAGGTACATTGCCGCCACGGTGGTCTTCTTCGTGTAGCCAGCTACGTTGGTAGAAATGAGAGAGAGGAAGCAGACGAAGGGAGTGGCGCTCGCCTGTGTGAGGTAGTAGCCGGCCAATCTTCCGTTGTCGTTGCCCAGTGGCAGAGCAACGATCAAGACCATACCGATGATAGCAAGGACGAGGCCATGCGACGAAACCATGATTCTGTTGTGGAGCTTGTCGCCGAAGTAGCCAGCGAATAGCAATGTGACAATCTCGATTGCGCCCCCAGGCGTCCCATAGAGTAGACTTTGTTTTGGAGTGTATCCAAAGGACGTGATAAGCTGGGAGAAGAAATTAGTTATGCCACCTGACTTAGTGTTAGTGATTGTGTTTCAGGGCTCAGATGTTGAACTGACCGTTGGGAATAGACGAGAACAAGGCGTATGCAGCGGATCCCCATGACATGGGATCTAGCAGGGCCTCTTTCATCTGGTACCATTTGAAGTGCTTATTACCAACGCCCTGTTGATTGACTCGAATCCGCTCCAGTGCTAGTATGCGATCCTCCTTTTTGAGCCATCGTGCATTCATCTGATTGTCCGGCACTGTGAACAGGAAGACGACGCCAACTGCAGCAGTGACCAGGCCAGTGGCGAGAAACAGAATCTGCCATCCTGCTAGCAACGCAGGATGCTTCTCGGTACCACTGGCAATTCCGTACGCGATCAGACCGCCTACTATCTGCGCAACACCGTTGAAGGAGAACCAAATGTTGACTCTCAGACCCTGCTCAGCTTTCGTATACCACTGACTGGTGATGAAGGCGAATCCAGGTGTCACAGCTGACTCGGTCAAACCAAGGAGGAATCGCACAGCCACAGCACCGCTGAAGTTCTTCACTGCAGCGAAACAGGCCAGCACAGCACCCCAGAGAATGATGCAAGTTGCACTGTATTTCCCTAGTGGGAGTCTCTGCAGCAGTCGATTTGTGGTGTACTCCCAAGCCAAGTATCCAAAGTAGAACATCGACCCAAGCCACTGATAATCGTCGCCACTCAAGCCTATATCCGTTCGCAGACCCATGATTGACGCATACGATATCGTCGTCTTGTCCAGAAACTGTAGTCCGTAGACCACACACATAATCGGCATCAGGTTCCAGTCAATGCGACGAAGAAGGCGTTTATTGGTCGCTGCATCAATCTCGATGACTTGTCCTTGATGGCCCTCAAAGGCCTTCATCGCTTCATCGGCATCGTGAGAGTGCTTGAGAATGTTCTCTGGCACCGAGCCAGATCTAACGGCATCGGCAGACAATTCGGGCAGCTTCTTCTCGACTTCCGGGTCGAGGTATTGAGCGTTCTTTTCCGACGACATGGTGTCGCTGTTGCGATCCATCGCCAGTTTGAAGCAGCCACAGATGCGAGAAATGCCCTTTTGCACAAAACGCAATGTCGAAAGGGCAGTGAGGAGAAAAGGAAAAAGGAAAAAGGTTCACCTGCATATCGTTCTGCCTGCATGCAAATGTGATCCATCATGCGGCCAGAGATAGCTACTGCAGCTCTTGTGCAAAGTGGATATGATTGCATGACTGAGCTGCGTTCGCGTGGCCGTCGCATGTTCTGCTCGTTCGCAGCTCACTTTGCCGGCTTGTCGTGGTGTACAGGTAGCTTTGCGATCGCAGTGATAGGCGAAATTTTGCCTCAGCTAGGCAGGTACGAGAGCAATTTCGGCGGAGCTTGTGCCGGGGTGCCAGAACGCCAACATGGCGATAAGTATTTTTCCGGCATTGATCTTGTGAGCTGCATTCTATTGAGGCATTGCCAATGTAATCGCCAACGCAGTTGCGCGGGTTGGTTGATGATGACAGGAGAAAGAATGGCCGACGTAATTTACATCGAGACTGCCTCGTGCTCATGTGTAATTCAATATCCAGCAATCTGAAGGCTGCCATTGCCCTAGTGCAGGCCTGATGATGTGCCCCACGATCTCAGCCATGGTCACTGGGATGTGGCCGTCGACGGTCGTTGGCGTCAACCCCTTTACGTGGTCGGCCACTACCTAGGCATCGACCATTCTGTTGTGCAGTCAAATGGACTTCCTGATGATCAGGCAACGACAGGAATCGCCAACACGAGCGATAGATCGTGCTGAAGACAATAAGCAAGCTAGTAGAGTACAGAGTCCGCTCGCCCCCAGTCATCGGATTACATTTATTACATAGACAGCACGTCATCACATCAGAGACCTGGTCGCCGAAGCGACCTCCACGTGCCTCAACATGGCAACTCTAATGTACTGGGTAGTCACGGAAAACGTAGCATGTCCAGCGCGGCGCTTACACGACATTGGGTGGCCAGCCGTCATTACCCTGGCGTAGCCTGTCTGAAGGCTGTCGTCCCAGAAATATTTATATATATACACGCATAGATCTCACAGGCGCCGCAGGTTCTTCCTACTCCTCACCTATACTGCCCAACATATACGAATCCAAGATTCGCGCGCGACAACATTTCTCCGTCTACGGTCCTCGACGCCGAGCATGAAGCCATACACTCTCTTCGCTTTGATCATAAGCGTTAGCACCGCTATCATAGGCGTGCAAGCGATCGATTGCAAATCTATAGATAAATATGGAGTGACTTGCGAACCGGACAACGACCCGACTATCGTCATTACCAACCCCTGCAACGCTGCAGACTGCAAGAAGAAGGCGCGGGCACCCGGCCTTGGAGAACGAAGAACTAGACGAGTAACATATATGTGTCCTTCAGAGCCATCTGGAAGAATCGACAAGCAAGTGAAGAGTATAATTCAGCAGCAAGACAGTATGTGGGTGACAACGGCCTGAGATGTAGCATGATGACTCATCGAGGTTCGCGAATGTGATAGTGACCGAGCTGGCCATGTTACTGCCGAATTCGACTTCAATGTGCTGCGCATGAGCATGGCCCAACCGCAGCCTCCTCGATTGTCCACTCCCCCAGTGTGGCTCCGCGCATCAACCTCTCTTTCCAAACACTCTGATCCTCTTCACTCCACCATCCGGTATGATCACCAGCTTCACGAACCCGTACCTCTGATCCAATTTCTGTAGCTCCTGCGTATACTCATGCTCCTTGTCCGGACCCGTCTTCTGCGGTGTCAGCACTTCAACCCACACTGGGTCGTCATGCTTTGGCGTCACTCCCTCAGGCGCTGCGAACACTTGAACTTTCTGCGGGAAGTTTCCTCTAAAGTGCGCGGTATCAATTACAATTTTCTCGATAATGCCAGTCGTGCCTAGTTTTATGATGGTCCAGTCGATGTGTTCGCCTCTCGAGCGCTTGGTCTCCCAGCCGTCACCCATGTCTACTCCTCTTCCAGGAAGCAGGAGGTTGTCTTTGGTGCCAAAGTGTTGGTCGGAGCAGGATATTGCTACGCCGCCATTGACTGTAGCTGCAAGATCGAAGACCTCATTTACATCCTGCGGCAGGACAGGAACCGCATCCCCAAAAAGGCGGAAACGTGCGATACCACCATCTGGAAACATCTGTAATCGTACATGTGTGTAAGCTTTCTCTGTCTTCTGGGGCAGGATCCAGCCGTGCCGTTGCGATGGACCGCATTCTTGTACAGGCAGAATTGTCTCGCCCTCTTTGTCCCAGAACTCCTTGGTCTTCACTTCCTCTTCTCTAGCGTCGTCAACAAAAACGCCCTGCACAGCGACTTCAGGTGCGTGGTTGCCATTAAAGAAGGCGGTGTCGATTTCAACCCCTCTCACGCGACCGCTTGCTACACCGAGACTGATAACAACCCAGTCAAATTTTTCGCTGTTGTGTCTCCTAGTCTCCCATCCGTCGTACCATGCACCTGCATATGTGAAGACGCCTGGCTTTCGAATGGGCGGTGTTGGAGTTGTCAGATTCTCGGCAGCAGCAAACCATTCGTCGGAGAAGGAAAGAATTCGGGAGCCCATGGCTTTGTTGATGAGGTCTACACAGTCAGTAGTGTGTCAATGCAAGAGGCATCCATCGCAGGCCCACCTATGCTGTCAGATTTGAAGGTTGAGTCAATCTGATCGGCGGTGACGAAGGTGGGTCGCTTGAGTTGATCTTGGACGGATTCTGCTGCAACGATGGGGGCTTCCATTGCTGCCGTCTTGGCTTCTGCTGTTGGTATTCCAAAGAATAGAACGCGAATTTCGAGCAAAGTTGACAAAGGCTTGCCAACGATTGTGCTTTCGTAACCGATTGCTCGATGATATCGAGTAAAGGCGCGCCGCGTAGCTGTTTCTTATCGATAGTCGGCAATTGAAGTGTCGCGGTCGGCTCCGATTGTTCGCCCTGCCAGCTCAAGTTTCAACAAGAGCTCCAGAATTTCTACTGGACCCTCGGCGGACGTCACAGGCGCATCGCATCGTGCATGTGTGCTTCGAGAGAGCCCTAAGTTGCGACGGTAGCTCTCCGTCAAGCGTGCATACTTCGTGTCAAAGCTAGTCTGTAGAGTCGCTGAATTGCGCATTTTCATAGAGATTGCTTTTCGTGCCGTTGCCACCTGCTGGATCCAGCTTTGCCAGAAACTCAGGAGGCACAGAAGGTAGGTATCGTCTTTCGCGCTCTTTGTTCACGCCTCCGAATCCTGCTCCATAGCTCACAAGCATGTCTGTTGACGTTGGCAGGTGAAAGGGCAATAGGAGTGCAGGGTTCATGAGGTTGCCCTCCGGCGCGTCGTCTTCATCAGGTATCAATGCTGGTGTTGAAGGTGTTGGTGGAGCACCTGTGTTGCCATTGGCAGACTGTGCCGTCGTGGGTGTTTGGGGAGCACCTCCGGCTGCTGCGCTCAGATCTACCTTGGGTCTGCTCTTGACTTCTTGGATGTATCTGAGAGCAGGCCTTGTGAGTGTAGGCTCGCCCTTCTCTGCGCGATAATGCTTAGCAACCAGTAAGAGTTGCTTGATGTGCAGGTTCGGTAGCTGTTGTAATGTTGTTTCGATGGCGTCCTTGTTCTCGCCTACACTATGTCAGCCGCGAACCCATGCATTCATCTTTGACCTATTGATGCTTTGAACAGGGCTGGCGAGTGACCACGCGTTCCATCTTCGAATGATGCCAGCTGCTTCGTGACCAGGATTCGCTTTGCTTACCTAACGTAGAAGAGCATTGCAACCATTGCAAGAGCTGAAGAACAGGGCTCAGGTGCCTACGCGCGGCGTCCATGATTGATTCGCCAGCAGCAACAGTATTACCATTCTCGTAATGCTCCGGCTGTCGATTGTTACTTCGAGCCCACTCCTCCAGGCTGGAGATATTCATCCTGATCTGCATTGCCTTAGTCCTGGCTAGAAACTTCTTGTTAGACAGTATTCGATTGAAGATCTCAGCGCTGAGCCAATAGTAGAGCTGAGACATTATCTGAGCTGTTACGACAGAGTGCACATCGTAGAGATCCAGAACGAACAGTGTCGACGATAATAGTGAAGTGATGTTGCGCGGCGACGGTTGAGCTTTCCTCTTCGGTGAAGGGGGACGAAATCGCTTCTCAATCGGTTCGGGTTTGACCTCCTTCTTTTTCTTCTTCAAGAACTTCCACTCGTTCTGAAACTCCAGGTCCTCGAAGCCAGGTATTGCTTCGTGTTCCAGCATTGCAGCGTCCAGTACTTTGTCCATCCGCCTCTCGGCATCTCTAATGATGAGGATATAAATCTCGTGAATGAGCTCAGCCATTTGTGCTTGAAACTGTGTAGTAACCCGCGATAAGCCAGCGTCTTTCTTCAGATAGTAGAGCAACAGTGTTGCGTTTGATGCCCAAAAAGCCAGCATAGTCATGTCCCACTGATAGCGGTCCACGATGTTGTAGATCTTGTCCTGCGCCGACTCCAACCACTCGGCGAGGAGTCCTTGATCGGCGTGATAGTGTGCATAACGGGCACCAAGGAACACGAGATTCGCAGGCACAGGCTTTTGTGAAGGCGTACGCTGTGGGGCCATTTTCGTAATCACGATGTCGAGGATTCTCTCCACATCATTCTCCATGAACACGAACATCTGATCGTTCAAGCAGCGGTCCCATATAAAGTCTTGGCCGTCCTCGAAATCGTCCGGTGACTCTGGTTGCTCATCTAGACCTAGATTTCCTAGGTCTACTTCGAGGTTGATGGCGCTCTCCATCATCATTCTTCGTCTCTGCTCGCTCTCTGCCAGCTCCTCCTCGAAACGGTCTTGTGAGAAGCCAGAATTGTAGAAGTCATTGGATGCACCAACACTGCCTATACTGTAGCCGCTATTCTGCAGCATTTTCGACATATCCCCGTTCGGTGGGACAAAGTCTAGTGCAGTCCTCCCGCTGGATGACTTGGCTTCTGTTGATGCTCCATGATCTAGCAGTATCTTCGCAATATCCTTGTGACTATTCGAGATAGCCCACATAAGCGCTGTCCACTGGTTCTGATCCGTACTGTCCACTTCTGCACCGGCATTCAGTAATGCTAGTACAGCGTCCTTGTAACCAAAGCAGCTGGCGTATAGAAGAGGTGGTGACCCGTCGGCATCCACCGCATCAATGTCAATTAATTGTGATGCGCTACCTCGCACAAGCCGTTGCACTCTTGCAGCCTCGCCATTTCTAGCTGCTCTGCTTAAAAGTGTCTGCAGCTCCAATGTCTTTTGCTCGCGTGACCTGGAATCGTCATTCAGGATCTCGTCCTCCTCAGCCTCGCCAGGGTCTTCGGCGCTTCGAGCTCGTGCAGCCAGCATCTGTGCCAATCGATCGTCGTTACCATAGTCGCCAAAGCTATCGTCGTCCGGCTCGTGCAGAGACAGGTTGAAGTTTAATGGTTTGGCTATCGTTGGTGCAGAGATGAATTGTGACTGTCCTACATAATATCAATATAGTATTCCCCGATGTCAATGTTCCAATTGAACGCACCCTGCCACGCATCGTAGTACTCCGTCTCCTCATTGTAGCTGGTAAAGTTCTTACGGTCGTCCAGTGTTCGCGGCAAGTCTGCTGGCAGTTCGCGCGGTCTCGCGATTCCATCGTCGGATCGTTCTTCTTCGAAAGAGGTGTCTGGCTTTTCTCGATCACCTATGTCCCCATCTCCAGCATGCGCATCCATGGTCGAGCTAGAGGGTCGGCTATACTCGGGTATAACTCAGGTGCCGTCGACAAAGTTGGCGCAACAGCGCGGCGCTCTGGCGAGAGACCACAGTCGTCTAGGCTTTCCTGCCTACTGTGTACGAGTCGGGGCAGTGACGATACTCTTGTGACAGTCATGAGTCGAAGCTATGGTGACCGGTCGTTGGTGCTGGTTGCTTGGCGTGAGTGAGAAGGTATTTCGGCTAGTCTAGCATTCCGTCAGACTATGCACACAAGGGCAGGCGTTGAATCTCGTGAAGCAAGGAAAGTGGTCAAATGTGATTTAGATGCCTGACATGGATATGATCGCATTCGCCGAGCATGAGCCCAAGCTTTTGGCGGGTGGTCCCGTCTCCGTAGTTCGCTTTCATTTTCCCGAAGCGCTAGCGAGTCTAGCGCATCGAGCTGGAACGCGGGAGAAGGGTGCTAGCATCAAGTCGTGCTCTACAAAGCAGTCTTTCTAAGCATGAGATTACCCAAACATGTGACACTTGACAAGCCCGAGCGGGATGACAGCGGTCGCGTTCATACAGGAAAACTCATATGCATCACATTCGTCACGTCAAGGGCGCGTGCTTGATTCTCGGTAAAGATCTCATGTGCATATCTGGTAGTCAACAGACGCTCCAACCTTAATCCTCACAGGAACTTAGGAAGCAGACTCCGCGTGGCACCCAAGATTACCGTATAGCTGAACACTAGCTCTACCGAAACATCCACCATACGCCGCGACCGCATTCGCTCCAGCTCGAACATTGCACAGACTCTCAGTCGTCGTCGCGAAAAAGTGCGTGGAGCGACCAACGGAGGGATGAGACACCCCGCAACTTCTCGAGGGAGCTTTATCAGCCATGCGTGAGATGGTCAACAGGGAATAGTACGCGTCGTCGCTACGGGACAGCCATCAGTCGCCGGTCACCATGAGCTCCAAACGCTTCCAGGAGGACGCAGAAGGCGCCGCGCCCTTCAAGCGCTTCTTCGAACGACTAAGAGAGGATGTTCCGGGATATGAATTCCTCGATACGATCCCTCCGTTTCACTCGAGCTACGATAACTGGCACTTCTTTGGTCGACGAAAGTCCAAACGTGATCATGCCGCCCGCAAGACGAGTTCCTCGTCCACTTCAGAATCGCGACCTTCGAGCATACGAACACGATCCGACTACGAGGTGTCCAATGATGGCGAGGAGAAAGAGCGCGATTACTGGGTCGTTGGCCGCATGTCGAAGCAAGTGCTGCGGCTTGAGCGCGAGTTTAAGCTATGCCAGACCTTATTTCGGCAGCAGACAGAAGGCCAAAAACACTTTGTGAAACCCATAGAATTCTTTCGCTTGCCTGCTCGACAACCGCAAGACGTGCCTCTATGCGTCTCCATTGTCGAAGCTCCAGGTCGCAACTATCTTTCTGAGCTGGTCGAGTTTGGTCCTAATTTCTACATGGGCACACCAGAGTCCCCACAATGCCACAAACATGAGCAATGCGCATTGCTTACCTTCCTGGACTTCGCGATAGGCGCGAGCGAATGTCTGGAGATCCTGCATCACGGCAACGAACTTGTCCATGGCGAGCTGCGTGCCGATGCATTCCACTATAATAGAGAGACTGGCGTTGTGCGCATGATCAACTTTGGGTCTGGAGTCAGGAGCTTTGAGCACGGTCTGACCTCGGCGAATTGGACAACTCTCATGGCACAACGAGGCATTGAGCATAAATTGCAATTCATTGCACCTGAACAGACGGGACGACTGCCGGCAGAACCCGATGCACGATGCGACATATACTCATTAGGCGTCTTGTTCTGGACGATGTTGACTGCTCAGGCGCCGTTCGATGGCAGAACACCTCTGGACGTCATGCAGAATGTGCTATCGAGGAGGATACCTCTCGCATCTTCGATACGTCTGGACGTGCCCGAGGCACTTGCGAAAGTGATTCAGAAGATGACAGCCCGGAGCATGGAAGACCGATACAACTCCATCACTGGCATCAAGCACGACCTGCAGCAGCTGAAAAAGATCCTTACTGACGGCGATCAAAGGGCGCTGGCCGAGTTCAAGATTGCAACCACAGATGTCAGCTGCTTCTTCACTTTACCTAGCCATCTTGTGGGACGTGACGAACAGCGCAGGAAGATCGTCGAGGTGATTGAACGAGCTGCCGACAGATCAGCCCGAGCTGCACCAATCACGCGAAAGGGCCTCTATAGCATCAGTTCAAACTCGTCTATCATATCTGGCGACAAAGATATACCATTCCTGGACGATATCATGAGTGACAGCACATCCTCCACTGATCGAGATCGAGGTAGAGATGATACGAGGCTCATGTCCATACCGGAAATCGCACCCTACGATCCGAATGCACAACGTGGATCCTCGCAAAGCCGACTGGACAGACTGGGCAGCGTAGCCTCCACGTCTACATCCACAGCCGATGGCTCGCCCGATCTACGACCTGCTGACGCCGGCCTATCAATTGCAAGTCGAGGCTCGCATGAGAATTCGGACAGCCTGCAGCGAACCGTATCATCCAGTCTCAACCAATACAGCATCAACGGCATCGCTAACAGTGAGCCGAGTTCACTGCTCAGGACTGCGCAGAAGCTCAAAAAGAAGGGAAAGACAGAGATCATCGGCGTCGAAGGTGCGGCAGGGTTTGGTAAGTCATCGCTTGTGCAGAGCATACAAGCTACGGCACGAAAGCATGGCTATTTCACTTCTGCCAAGTTCGATCAAGTCCGGAGCTCACCTTTCGATCCCATCGTAAGGGTCATGTCTTCGTT
This sequence comes from Passalora sequoiae, assembly GCA_013248845.1. NCBI lineage: Eukaryota > Fungi > Ascomycota > Dothideomycetes > Mycosphaerellales > Mycosphaerellaceae > Passalora > Passalora sequoiae. The sequence continues at coordinate 939,840 of WSQC01000011.1, read as the reverse complement.
GTTTAGGCAGATCTTTTCCGAGAACGATGTTGGTACGCCATTTCACGACAATATACGCACATTCGTGAAGCCGTTTTGGGGCGTGTTGCATTCCTTTCTCGAGCTGCCGCTTTGGCTGCTCGCACCTGCACAAGAAGGCAAGTCGGTCAATGCATCCAATTTCACGGGAAACCCAATGCTCCAGAATGGCAACCTCGGCGCACTGCCTCAGAAGAAGATGTGCGACGCCGCAGCTACACAAGAGTGGCTACGTTCTGGTGGGTCAGCAAAGTCATCAAGATTCATGCACATTTTTCTCGATGTGCTGCGCTTGCTTGCGGTACAGAAATTTGTATGTTTCTGCCTGGATGACCTGCAGTTCGCGGATCCCGAAAGCTTGGAGCTACTACAAGTCATCGTCAAGGCTCATATACCAGTGGTTTTGATGCTCACATATCGTGACGAGCAAGCATTAAGCCATCCGATCCGCCGGCTCCTCGAAAAAGCCATGAAAGTCAAGGTCGGCGCTTTCAGCGATGAAGATACAACACAGTATGTGTCTGAATGTCTGCACCGACCTGCTGACTACTGCACGCCCCTGGTTGCCGCTGTGCAAGAGAAGACCTCGGGCAATCCCTTTTTCGTGCGAGAGATGCTGGACTCTGCTTATCGGAAGAAGTGTATCTACTACTGCTGGAAGTGCTCACACTGGGAATACAACCTAGATAAGCTCTTCGAGGAGTTCGCGAGCCCGGACAGCAGTAAATTTTCAACCAACGATTTTATACTGCGACGTATGAAAGAACTAGCAGTTGACGCTCAAGCCATGCTGTCTTGGGCAGCAATCATTGGGAACAGTTTCAGGTTCAACACAATAAAGCGCGTTATGAGCTGTGCCTGCTCCGAACTTTCACCACAGCCCCTGATACCACCAATATCGAAAGACTCCGTCGCTGGCCTGCAAATTGCGCTACAATCTTTCGTTATCATGCCTACCGAGGACGAGGACAGGTTCAAGTTCTCGCATGACAGATACATCGCTGCTGCCGACACTCTCGTTGATGCGTTCGACAGGTCAGAGATGAATTACGTGCTGGCGACGAGCATGATGCAGCATGAGCCTTATGATCCTGTCAATCAGCCTAACAAAATCCTCTTCGAGCAGGCCAGGCATGTGTGTGATGGTATCGATGCAATAAAGCGACGAGTCGACAAGAAGACCAAGTACCGGGAGCTTCTGTATCAGGCAGCCGAAACCGCGCGCGAGTCTGGCGCCAGACGATCTGGGCTACGCTACTTTCAGTCGTGCTTGGAACTGCTCCCCGAGAATCCTTGGGAAGATACCACTGAGGATGCAACCTATCACGAAACTCTCACGCTCAAGACTAGAGCTGCTGAAGCGTATTGGTATAACGGACAATATGAAGAGGGCAGACAGTTACTCGCTGAGGTGTTTGAGCGCGCACGAGATTCTATGGACAAGGCACCTGCTGCTATCGTACTGTCCCGCATGCATGCTCAACGCGGTGACAGCAGCAAATCGTTCGACATACTCAAGTCCGCACTTCACATGCTAGGCGTTGAAGTACCGGATACGAGCTGGGAAAAATGCGACGCCGAGTTCCAAGACATTGTTGCAGCGCTGGAAGATGATCCACCCGACTTCGATAATGTCGATACCAAGACTACAGACCGAAGGATGGCTACGCTGGGCGCACTTCTGACGGAGATACAGTCATCAGCCTACTGGACACATCATCTATTGTATTATCAGTGCACCTTGCTCATCATGCAGTTGTATCTCGACAATGGACTGTTCCCACAGGCCGCGCTTGGCTTCGTGAACCTTGCGGCTCTTGCGATCTGGCGTTTTAGTATATTGAAGACTGCCACGGAATATGGTAAGATCGCGCTCAAAATCGTCGACACATACATCCAGGAAACATACGTCAGTGGCAGGACTCTCACCCTGTATGCTCTCTTCCTTGGTCATATACAGCAAGGTTGGGCAGAGAACTACAGGCTTCTCAATAAGGGCTTAGAGGCCGCTTCGATGGCCGGGGACAAAATTTTACACCTTTTAAACATCGGTATCATGGCTGCTTATCGACTGTGGGGTTCAGACAATCTGGCTGAGATAGAGGCCTTCATCATGAGCGTCGGCGAAGAATTTCCTGAATGGAGTGAGAATCTTCGAGGTGGTGTATTTTTGATGGGCGTGCGCCAGTACGCGCGAGCGCTCGCTGGCAAAACGTACTACAAATCAGCCCCAGATGTCATGACTGACAGCAATCACTCCAGCGAAGAATATGAGCGCTTCATCGGAAAGACCGCATCAAACCCGGACAGACCACTCAGCATCTACCAATGCTACAAACTGGTCGCCATGTATCGATATGGTCATCACAAGGAAGCAATGGAATACGGTTTGCAGATCGTCGGGAATTCCGAAGGTCTTCTCTGCATGCGGTATCGCTATACCGGGTTATTCTTCTTGTGTATGACGATCCTGGCGTGTATAAGGGAGGATCCGCAGCGACAAGATAAGGCCGACTTGTTGAAGAAGGTATCCGAATACCGCAAAGATATCGAAGTGATCGCGGACGCCAGCGATGTCTTCTACGTTGTCTACGTGCAGCTTCTCAATGCTGAAATGGCGGATATTGAAGAGCGACACGGCACCGTCTTACAACACTACGAGGCTGCCGTCAATCATGCAGTACTTCATTCCAGTACTCTAGACGAAGCACTCAGTCTTGAGCTTTACGCGGACTGGATGTCACGCAGGGGCGCCGCCAGGCCAGCGCGCGGCATTCTTCTGGACGCGATCTCTGCTTACAGAAGAATTGGCGCCTTCGGAAAAGCCGAACATGTCTCCGAGAAGTACGAATTTTTGCTTTATGGGACCCGGAGTCTCTCGACGATCGATGCTGGCACGCAGACTGAGATAGAAGATGCTGGACCAGGACCTTCATATGCACACAAACTCCAGAAAATCGCAAGTCATCAAGCTGCTCAGACACCAGCGGATAGGACGGAACAATGGCTGGACCCACATGCGACCGCGCAACGGCATCATGATATGCTGACGAAAGATGCTCCGGCTGTCCTGTCTTCGGGAGCTGGACTTGATATGATCGATCTGGCCGGAATTTTGGAATCGTCACAGCTGCTCTCATCGGAGCTGAACGTTAATCGTCTTCTCGCCAAGCTCAGCACCATCATTGTCGACTCCACAGGGGCTCAGCTCGTGGGGCTAGTCGTGGAGAACGAAGGTGGCGAATGGTGCGTTGCATCCGTTGGCACGCCGGAGGGCATCGAAGCTCCGGAACAGGGCATACCGCTCATGGAGGTCGACGATCAGGTCGCAAAGCAGGTCACGCTTTATGTTCTCCGCTTCAAAGAACAGCTTTTCTTGGATAATGTCCTTGAAGACGAGCGATTTAGCAATGTGCCTGACAAGTAAGTACACTCATCACTACTCGAGCAGCGTGAATCTAACATATCAATCAGATGGCTGGAGCAGAATCCGGAAGGAGCTTCCATGATCTCGATTCCGATCTTACATGGCGATAACGTACTGCTTGGCAGTCTGTACTGTCAAGCCCAACCCAACACATTCACCGAGCGAACAGTAACTTTGCTGAAGCTACTCGTCAATCAGATTGCCATATCCATCGCCAATGCGTTGCTCTTCGAGCGTTCAGAGAAAGTGCAAGCCAGCAATACTTCTATGCTGGAAGTTCAGAAGCAGGCACTAGCGCAGGCCCGTGATGCTGAACAGAAGGCGAAGGCGGCAGAAGCCAAAGCGCTGGAAATGGTTCGTTTGAAGGATGAAGCAGCCAAAGCAAAGTCCATGTTCTTAGCAAACGTTTCCCACGAGCTGAGGACGCCACTGAATGGCGTGATCGGCATGTCAGAGATGCTAAAAGCGACGCCGCTCAACAAGGAGCAAGAAGAGCATGCAGACTCTATCCGTGTCTGCGCAGACACGTTGTTGAGTGTGATCAACGACATCCTGGACTTCTCGAAACTGGAAGCTGGAAAGATGCAGGTGTTCAGTGTGCCGCTATCACTGACGGAGACTATTAGTGAAGTCGTTCGAGCATTGTCGTACACAAACATCGAGCGCAATTTGCAAACAATACAGGAGCTGGACCTCGACCAAAACTTGGTTGTCATGGGCGACCCTGTCCGTTTGCATCAGATCCTCATGAACCTGATGTCTAACGCGTACAAGTTCACGGCCAAGGGTTCCGTCACAGTTCGAGCCAAGGTCAACAGCGAGGACGCGGATAGTATCAAAGTCACGGTGTCTGTCACCGACACTGGCATCGGGATCTCAGAAGAGCAGCAGAAGAAGCTCTTCCTACCGTTCTCGCAAGCTGACTCCAGCACTGCCCGCAGCTATGGTGGCACAGGCTTGGGCTTGTCCATCTGCAAGGCGATCTTGGAGAACGTGATGCATGGGCAGATCTGGCTCGAAAGTGAGCCTGGCGTTGGCACAACTGTGTCGTTCAGCCTGCCGTTCAAGAAGGTGAACAAGTCTGACCTCAGCGACTCGGATGGCCCGACACCCCATGGCAGAGAAGCCGATCCGATGGCCATCTTCACGCCACCTGCCATCGACGACGGGCCCGGAGCTCGGGCTATTGTCAGCTTACAAGGTATACCTCGTGACCAACTGAAGGTCTGTATCGCCGAAGACAACCCGATCAACCAAAAGATTGCCATCAACTTCGTCAAGAAACTCGGTTTCAACTGCGAAGCCTACGGCGATGGTCAACAAGCCGTTGATGCCCTCCACCGCGCCAGCGAAGACAACCACCCCTTTCACCTGGTCCTCATGGATGTCCAAATGCCAGTTCTGGATGGCTACAACGCCACTCGCGAAATCCGCAGATCTAAGGACCCTCGCGTCCGGGATATCCTCGTTATCGCCATGACCGCCAGCGCCATTCGCGGCGACCGAGAAAAGTGCTTGGAGGCAGGCATGAACAATTACCTCGCCAAACCTGTCCGGGCCGACACGTTGAAACAAATGCTGGAATCGTATCTCCATCAACCGGCTCGCGCTATGCCTAACCTGCAGCAGGAGGCGAACAACTTGGTCAACACCGTCGTGTCGGCAGTCGATCATGACGATGCTAGGACAGACAACGTTACACCTCAGATTCATTTGCAAGAAGTGCCCGAGAGGCCTCAGAGCTCGCAGTCCAGCACAACGGAGATATACCTGACACCCGAGGAGATGGCAAAGAAGCCGCTTGCACAAAACAACATGCAAGCACAGATGCAGGCAGTTCAACGACAAATCAAAGAGCTCCAAGAGAAGCCTAGTCGAGCCGCTGGTGCGAGACCTGGTACCACGAGAACCAAGAGCTATTATTCCGCTAACGGGTCGGATCCTGGTGACCCTGATCGAGAGTAGTATCATTTCATGATTGACAGGAGTGATGCCGACGATCGTGAGCAAGAACATGAACTGCGAATGTAGCAGAGTGCGAAGAGATTCAATGAGATGATATTTATGGTCGGGACTTGGCGAAAACAGAACAGATTAAGGCAGTGCTGTGTGGAAACCAGACCACGGAGGGCAGTCTGCTCATAATACGCCGGATTTGGGTCGCTGATGCAGATACCGTGGACGAGGCGTTTTCTCGGTAGTGCGTTAGCATTTGCATCGAGAGTTCAGGGACAGGTTGTACAGGACCGACGGGCTAGTAATGATGGGTTCATGACAGAGTATGATAGCATCAGCGTGGTGTTGGACCGGGAGCTGAGATGTAGAAGAGGAATGAGAGAAGTGCTGGTGCTCGTTCCCTACTGCTCTGACACTTACTACGCTTGTGTTTGCCGTTGAAGTGAAGCTGGGCGCCGTGAAGTGCTAGCATGTCCTGGTAGTATTCTTCTGGTCACGCTGATGGTTCCTCAACTTACGGATATCAGTTCTTCGCTGATGCACCTCAGAGAGAGACTTCCTTGGCTCGGTCGAAACTTTTCACTTTCTCCCGTGCGTATGCTCTAGCGTCAAGCCCTGATATGAAAAGCTCGCGGGTCTCAAAAGTCGTATAGTGCTCTTATGTCGAGCTCAGACGTACTTGTGGTTTTATTGTTGATACTTTGATCTTGATGCTCCTGTGAGTATTTGGCGAGCTTCGTGTTGTTCAAGCCCTCGGATCTCACTGGACGTGCTGCGCGTGCCCGCATGTGAGCCATTGGTCCTTCTGTAGTGTTTGCAAGCTCGTCGTTGTCGTCTCCCTTCGCCGCGGCATAATTCATGTAGACGTGGGCTCGGGAATGCTCATGGCCGTTAGCTTTGTGATGGGTCACTGTGTTGGTGAGCAGTCAGATCTGACGCGTCTCCCAAGTCGTTGAGAGTGGAAGTCGCGTGGGGAAGTCCTAGACAATGGCGTGGAGTCTGGCTGAATTGTCTGTGGTCGTTATCGCGAATGTGATGATTATGCACCTGACAGATCCGGGCATCACCGACGGACATTCATGCTGACTACAACGATAGATTGAGCTGTGCGAAGGGTATGTTCAGGTCTGGTCTCGATTGGTTATTGTCATGCAAGAGGCTACACTGAGATTGTCAGGGTATCCCCTATTCAGCACGCGGCGACTACGTGATGAATGTACTCGGACACGTAGTGTGTTGGTACATTCGCCTGGGGAGTTGTGAAGAACATTTGAAAGCGTGGGAGGGCTCTGCATTAGCGTCGATTCGAAACTCAGCCTCCCGTGTTGAGCACCTCGAGACGCATGTAGTCGTCGATTTTGGATCTGAGATGGGATCTTTCTGAGACACGGTGAGTTGTCCAGACGGTACGACGGTCTAAAGTGAGCAGTAGGGGGAACATGTGGTCAAGTAGTGAGAGGGAGGGCAAAGATGCATAAATGCATGCTGTGAGCCGAAAGTTCCGACTCGCACCTGCCAGCGCATATCTCAACCCCACATCCCGGGTGTGCCGTGCAGGTGGTACTGTCCGCTTTAAGTGATTTCTACAGTTGGATCACGGATCAGCACTCTCCTGCACCCAAATGAGCCAGAGCCAGCACAACGTGGTCTACTCCGAGGTGCAGAATGGGAGCAACGATCAGCCCGGCAGTGCTGATCTCAAGATGTCCGGAGCTCGATACCGTTACAATGGCTCATGGCATACTCACGAGACGTTCCACCACCAAAAATCCAAAGCCCGGAGATCTGAATCCCAATGCTGGACAGCGGCTCCTTGCAGCACGTGTGGTCACACAACATTCTTGTCGTGGAACTACATACAGCTGAGTTGTCCTCTCGGACCATTGGTCGCGGGAGCATGAATGTCACCTGTTGCATTTCTTGGAGACACAAGGGTTGTGTCGCAATGCATGTACTACATCTACCTCCTATGTGATCGCGTGTGTAGGGTGCAGCTCTCCGTTGACCCTCCACATGACTAGTTCTCTCCCTCTCCCTCTCCCTCTCCCTCTCTCTGCGGGTGAGGGTGAAGGTATCGGGGTCTGTTAGACAAGGCCGTGCGCGCGTAAAGTCTTCCGCCGTATAAAGTGGATTTCTTCGTCGAGTAACAACGCTCGAAGAATTTTTGTCGTGCAGCAATTTTATGCGCTAAGCTGGGCCTTATCATACCTTATTCTTGTTATGCTTCGCACTAGGAGATAAACAAACGACAATTCGAAGAAGTATAATTATATCTCCACTTTTTACTTCGATAATACGTTATTAAGTATGTACATTTATTTTGCTGTTAGGGTGACAGGGGTCCATTGGGGGTTCTCCCCGTAAGGTCGGCGCCGCGACGACAACGAAGGAAACAGTACGACGATGATAGCATTAGCCTTGGCAGTTCGATGACGACGACGACGAAGACGACGACGACGAGTACCAGCATTAGCAGCACGACGACGACGAGCGGTAAGATCGATTCTACATGCACACATTGCGACATGGACTAACGTCGATATAGTAAGCAGCAGCAATATACTGGGAGTAAGCTAGTACTAACCGAGGTGGGTCGCGGAGGAGCGTCCGGGCCCATATAATGCACGGCCCTGTCTGACAGACACCTACAACTTGTGGGTGAACCGTCGTGCAATCCTGGCCTCGGTTCCTGCGTTGCTGCGATCTGCGAGCCACAACTTCTCTTTTGTGTTTGACCAGCATGCTTCCGAATGACACCAGTCACCTGGCACGAGATGCCATCTGCTCGATACGGAGTGTCCTGCTGTCCTTTCATGTATGAACACAGATCGGAACAGCTGCAATGGACTGTACACAGAGCTGTCGTTGCGAATTCGCTGTCATCCTGGTCCGGATTGAGTTTTGCAATATCAGATAACTTTGCCGGAAACGCAGAACCTTTGTGGATGAATCAAAGAGCTGGCTGTACGGATTAGCAGATTATAACAGTCGCCCATTGAATTGACGATCTGGCGCACCAATGTCAACGATGTGCTTCCAGCCAAACGTACCTCCTAGCGTGCTTGAACGCGTCGCCATAGATGCGGTACTTGAGTGGGCACACATTCATGTGACAACAGCACCAACTCAACTACAGACACAAGTTATGTACACGAGCGCGGATGCCTACATGGTAACCACCATCCGTCATTGCGACACGTTGCTGCTGTTCCTGTACTCCACGCTGTACAGCCGTGCCCCCACGTTGGCATGCAATGCTCAGCAAAATGGATCGATGGCACTGCGAGCAACAAAGCAACAATGTTTGTTTGTTAGTGCTCATCACATTCGCTAGACCGCCTCTTCAACACGATAATGCCCATGCACCAGCATCAAACAAGGCCACCATGGTTCGGCCAGCTGTTCCGGAGCATGTCATCCTTCACAATCCTTGTGAAGGTCTGGGAGTGCCGTCGACTTCTCTTCGAGGATCCTCTTTCTCTCATTTGCTTAATTCCACTGCATGCATCATTCGTCGCACCGGCGGCGAAGATGGCAGGACGCCGCTCACACCGGTTCAGTATGAAACAAACACGTCTGCGAAATCATGCTGTATGCTTTCCTACAGCAGAACGATGCGCATGATGGCCCTGTCTGCTGGTGGATCCTTTGATGAGCATTTTTGGTGCCGTTGCTCCATCGACACCATCGCAGTAGGTTGCGCGGGCCGCAGACAGTCTCCTTCTAGCTGGGAAGGCTACTGGTCGCTAAGCATGGTGTCAATAATTTTCATGTGCCAGGTGAAGGTGAGATCGATTCTCAGCAGAAGTTGATGAGCATCTAGGAGTTGATGTGGTGTGGGCTGGTCGAGCACACACGACGAGCGCACAGCCAGTTGACAGGTCGGCGCAGTGCGAACAGCTGCAAGCCATGTTGTCATCATGCGGCGGATTGCATGGGCCGCCGGTTGAGATGCTTCGAGTGCCGAATGCATGCATGCATGGAAATGCACGCACAGCGGCATCGCTTCCAATGACAATGTGGGGAGCGAGAAGCCACGAAATTTGTGCTTCACCCACACACGCGGCGCCGTCCAGCAGCCTCTCGCCCGACCACTGGCAGTCGATTGGATGTTCCGCTCCAGAAGAGTCGCGGCTCAGCGTCGAGCAGCGCCGTTGCCCACTCCCCGCGCCGCATGTAGGTAGGTACAGTAGCTCTAGCGTTTACCTGTGAACGTTGATTGCCATGATGATCTGAAAGTGTCGTCCGGTCCGCGGTTGTTTATCACTACCGGTACTTCCAACGAGTGTTTGCAAACATCGTTCCACTTCCCTTTTCTACCAGTAGTCGACAACTACTACCGACCCTCCTGCCACACCTTGCGACGTGGCACACGCCGTCCTCTCACACACACCCACACGCACCCACACCCACACACACACTTTTCTACTCCCCGGTCAGACAACGACAGCGAAGCCCTCAGCGCTTTACTCAGCTCGATAGCTTGGCGGAGCTCAGGCCCTGGAAATTGCTAGGCGGCCCAGATTTGCACCGGCCAGTCGAACAATCCTCATCTCCCATGTGTCCAGCACGTGGAGTTGCTTAGAGCGTATCCGGCATCGCGGTAACAGGCCTCCCAGCGACAAGGATACAGTCGCGTCCGCAGCTCTCGTGGACACAAAAAAACACGTCCCACATACTCGCGCAGGAAGTGGTGGTTCTTTAGAGGAATCGAGGGCAGGAAGGATAAAGTTGCACATCGTCGCCGGATCATCCCAGAAGGCGCTTCTCACTTCCCGCGCTTGGCTCGGCTGCCGCTCCTCAAAGCTCTTCCGGACGATCAACTTTTCCCGCCTCTGCAGTAGTTGCGAGCAGCGGTAGGTCTTGCAACCCTTGCTCTACAGCTTTCTTCCCCCCGTTCCGGCCCAAGCTGTAGGAGCTGACATACCTTCGGCCAAACTCCGCGACAACCGGACCGTACGTCCAGAATTCAACCACCATTACGGCGCCTCCTCGCTGGTACCATAACTGGGCGACTCCGGCGCACATAGCTTCATCTGCTGTATCGAAGCGAGCAGGGTCCAGTGGGAGCCCGGAGCACCTCGCTTGGCGATAGTGGTGTGGCCTGGCCCTAGCCAACGTTTGCCATTGGACGCTGGCTCGTTGCTTCCCGCGATACACAACAGAACACCTGCCATACCCATCTCGCAATTGGTCCGGTGCGACCTTCTTGCGCGTGATCACGACAACCGAGCAGCACGTAGGATAAAGGCGGTCGCCGGATAGGGACCAGAGAGGTGGTATACGACAACCTGGACTTATCTCTCTCAAGCTTTTGAGCTTGTGTGAAGAATCAGCCGCCACCATGTCTCACGGGAAGATGACGCTGTACAAGTTGGTGGTACTCGGCGATGGAGGTGTTGGGAAAACGGCGTTGACGATCCAGGTGAGAAGCGGGAAACGGCGGTTGAGCAGCGAGCATTCCAGCTGACACTGTATGCATAGTTGTGCTTGAACCACTTCGTTGAGACCTACGACCCCACCATTGAAGACTCCTATCGAAAGCAGGTACAGATCGACGGTCAATCATGCATGCTGGAAGTGCTCGACACCGCCGGCCAGGAAGAATACACGGCACTTCGTGATCAGTGGATAAGAGACGGCGAGGGTTTTATTCTGGTATACAGCATATCATCACGATCTTCCTTTCAGAGGATAACGAAGTTCCACCATCAGATTCAGAGAGTGAAGGAATCTGCGGCGGCTGGCTCGCCAACATATCCAGGTTCGCCGCTGTCGCAAACGATGGGCAATCAAGGCTTTGGTCCTGCGCCGATCATGCTGGTAGGCAATAAGTGCGACAGAGTCACCGAAAGAGAGGTTTCTACACAAGAGGGCCAAGCGCTGGCGAAGTCATTGGGCTGTGAGTTTGTCGAAGCTTCGGCCAAGAATTGCGTCAACGTCGAGAAAGCCTTCTACGATGTGGTGCGCCAATTACGCCGACAGCGCGCCAGTAATCCTGGGCGAAACAGCCACAAAGCACACGATACCGCGCCACGCACACCGAGGACAAATGGGGGTGATTACTACTCGGACAGGGAGAAGAAGAAGCGATATCGCAGGTCAGACAGAGAAAAAGAACGAGGCGGCAGCAAATGCGTGATATTGTGAAGAAGCATCCGAGCTTGTCGAGTGACTGTGCGCGTATCTCGAGGTGCAGAAGCATTTCCGACCTGAGCCGACATGTTCGGCCGAAGTTCATACCTGGCTCCTGCACACGACAGCCGAGCGAGCATGAGCAGATTGAAGCGATGCAGAGAGTGCATCGCTTACAGCCTCACGTCTGCAGAGATGCTTTGGATCACTGGATGGAGTATCACAAAACAGGTCGCCGACGGAAATGCCTCAGTGAACGCCAATGCCGTACATGTGCCGAAGCAGCAGAGCCGGTATTCGGATTCCGCATGGGTCGATTCGTCGTGGTATTCAGGAATTACCTCGATGGCCTTCATTCCGCAGCGCGGCGCACGCCGTAAACGAGCTTGGGAGCTTTACCGAACGCAAGGAACGCGGACATCTCCGAGAACATGGTATTGCCCCGGCTCCACACAACGGCTCTCCAATATTTGCCAGCACCGTCTGTCGTGACCACAACTAGCTTATTCTCGGTCAACCCCAAACGACAAGTGAAGCTCACGAATGCAGAGAATGTCGTCTCACGTGATGGCGACGAGATGCGCAGGAAACGAGATGTGGAACTTTTGGTCAAGCCACCTGCACCACTTTCTCCGCTGCAACTGCCGTTCCCTGCGAGGGCTGGGTTGCATGCCAAGGTCGTATCGCTAGGCGAGGAGGATGTTGCATGAACATGGGACGCTGGTGGTGGATGTCCCTAAAGAGTTTATTTTTTTTTCCTTCGAGCAAGAACGGCATATTGACAGTATACCCATGCCCAGCCCAGATAGGTCGCTAAGAAAGCGCAATGCGAGGTCCGCTATCAGAGTGCTGCTTTTTTGGACGAAACCCTGTGATTGTGCATTCCTTACTGGTTCTCCCCGAGGCCGGCGCTTGCGACATGGTGACTGTGGAGCTGGCTGGCAGAATCCAGCTTGACAGAACATTGTCCACAACCTTTCAACGGATCTCTGGCTATCAGGGCATGAATAATTGCGCGGAAAATTTAGTGGTCAAGAACACAGAAATAGCGACGAGCGTATCATAGAAAATGACTTCGCAGTTGAATCCATGGCTCGTGGCTCCACTGCTCCAACATCTCGATATTGGTGGACTTTAGTGCCACTTTATCGCTATCTGATGAAGCTCCCAATCTCGCTCACATACGAGTCTTCGTGATGGACGCGACGCATGGTGCTATCATGCGCATACCATCGTTCGGTTCTGTGCGTTGTTCAAATGTCGCCTAGTCGTCGCCAAACGAAATGAAATTGCTGCTCTAGATCCTTCTTCACGCGTGCCCTTCTGATCGTGACGAAAATGCGGCCGGAGAGAGAGCTTCGGACAGATTGACGCGTCTGAGTACTTACTTTCACTATCTTATCGGCAGAGCGAGCGATCTTTGGTGTGTACAGGCAATGGAGGAGAGTCATGTCTGCCTGATACGGCTTGCAAATACTACGTGTAGGTACCCAATGAATTGTAGCAGCGGGTCTTGCCTCTGCGATGGTTGGAGAAGCGCGTACAAAACTCACTACATGTACTATTAGATGCGCATTCTCTTCCGTGGGTGGGTATTGATGTGCTTCAACCCGGTATGCAGCATGTTGCGCAGGTCATACCACCACGTATCGTCCGCATCGTGTCTTTTGCCCGCCCTGTTGCTCAGGCTTCGCATGTGTGGATTTAGAGCTGGAGGGCGGAGAGGGCGTAGCTAGTTAGAATCGGCCCGTTCTGTGCTGCGTGTGGTCGTGCTTGTCGCGCTGTGTCGTTGATAACACTTCTGTCAGGGCGAGCAACGACCGCTCCAGGTCATTGTGATGTCGATCGGTGACATTGAAGTTCTCGTCTGTGCACGTCGCTTCTGTTGCAGGGAAGATACTGTCTGATCGAGAGGTATCGAGGAGCACGGAGGAGAGACGGAGCTTGCTCTGGGTGCTTGGCTTCGAGGCTTTAAGGCATCTAGTGTTTGGGTTCGTTGCTAGATTTACTCGTGGGACGTCGATGATGGGTCAGCAACATGATACTCGACTTCGAATTCTTCATACATGAGTAGTCATACTGTCTATACTGCATCGTACAGAAGTTGGAATATCTGTGTCATCATGGAAACATCGGTCGTCTATTGTTGCTTGTCAGTACTCCAGTTTTGTTGAATCCACAATATGTTGTGTCTACTCCGGTACTGTTCTTGATTCCCTTCAACCACAATGTGCTCCACTGCAGGTTTAAGTAGACGATACGCCGGTCTTTGATTACATGGCTCGAAATGCAGTGATCTGTATCAGCACATCTACTGTACATCATCATGAAGACTACAACAAGAAACGCCATGCACTGCCAACTTCAGTAAAGACGATCCGCCAACGAGCCATACAACACTTCCACATGTCTGCTGAATCCGACGTAACACACTACAGAGTGCCGTGGATGCGGCGTACTCAAGACATCTATTCGCAACCCAGCCTCCTTGCCGCCTCGACAAAGCCTTCCTCATCCATCTTAACCCACACGTCCGGGATGTTCTCCTGCACCAGCTCAGGGTACCGTTCCTCTTGCGGCCGCTCCACGTACAACGTTCGCAAACCATTCTGCTTAGCATACTTCAGGTCATCCAAGTGTGCTGCAACCATCATGCATTCATTTGGCTGCAGGCCTATCTTCTCCGCAGCGCCAAGGTAGACTTTTGGACTTGGCTTATAGGATTGGAACATTTCGGCTGAGTAGATGTGCGTGAATGGCATGCTATGCGAAACATGCTGTTAGTCATATGTCCTGAGGAGAGACCGCGAGACATTGAGAACAGTCGATCTGAGTGCAAGCAATGAAGTGAACAGCGCATACCTGCCGTGCTTTACCATATCCTGTAATAAAGTCACGTTGCCGTTGCTGAGCGTACAAGTCGCGAACTTCGTATTGAGCATATGCAAGCCTTGTACCGTGTCGGACCAAGGCTCGAGATAGTGCCAGACGTGACTCAGCTTCATGAGCTGCTCTTCATCGAAGAGAGATCCATCATGCTTGAGCTCAGTGGGTACTTCGTCATTCTGTCTGGGCAGGATGAGCTCTTTCTCAGTCAGGATCTCTCTCAGCGCATCCAGATGATGCTCATCTACAGTCTTGTATGGGATGCTCGGATCACTCGCAATAGATCGTGTGAACTTAAGGTAGGAGTTACGCCAGACTTGAGCTATGTCACCCCAATCTTCGTATGTCTAACCATCTCAGCAGCGAGCCTTGGGTCTGAAAGCGAAGCTTACCATGTCGCCTGCCTTGAGACGGACTTGTGAGCTCAGCGCAAACGATGCCGAGCTGAGGGAATCCTTGGCAGACTGATGAAGTGTCTCTGTAACCGTCTTCCGCCAGTCGACACAGGTCCCGAACACATCGAAGAACAATGCTTTTGGAGTCGGCTTGAGTTCGGACATGTCTTCCGGATGCAAAGCCGTCTGGTCATGCAGAATCGGCAACACTGTTGAAGCAGATCGTCTTCTCAAAGATATACAATGGTCTGTTGCAGCTCAGGAAAGCTCGAGGTCGGAAGGATGACTATAGCAGAGATAGTGCGGCAAGATGGCTAAGCGAAAGGTTCGGGGCATATCGGCGGTGATATTGTCAATGGAAAATGGGATTGCATGTACCAATATCCTGCGCAGTCACTGCGGTAGTGGCTGTACTCGATTCTCCTCCCCTTCGTGCAAAGCGCCGTAACTTACGTGATGTAACGCACATGTAGCTGATGCGATGCTGCGATGGAGCGCGGGTCCAGCTTGAAGCGTGCCACGAGATCGTGTTGAACCTGATATGGTGCTTTACGTGCGAAGTGTCATTTCCAGAAATGAGATTCGCTTGAATTGTTCCAAGATACATGTAGCAGCCACGAACTTGCGCATGGTGTATCTTCCTCATGTGGTTATCTTTGATCTGATGCACGTCCGCTGGAGGTACTGCGGACTTCACGTCCAGAGCTTCGCTGGATCCTTTCTCTTCATTAAGCCTTCCATCAATTCTCATAAAAAGTTCATCGAATCCGCAACACACCTGGTTACCTGCACAGCCACGCCACGAAGAATAGAATGTAAACAATGACGAATACGCGTACGCGATGCGCGCAGGAATGACGGACCAACGAAGCGTGAAAATGGAACAGTGGCAGATTGTTTGAAGTGTTTTGCAAGTTTCGTTGATTGATGCAGCTCGATTATCGCCATGATAGACTGCTGCCTGAGTACCTCTGAGCCGTTATGTTACACATCAAAAAAGCAAAGCAGTTGCCGAGAGCGGCCTGCTATCCTGTCACCATACGCCCATCCATTGCAGCCCTCTGTCGGCTGTCACAGCGCCATGCTGACGGATATCTCTGAGTGTCGTAAAACCGTGTAAAAGATGTTGAGGAAAATCGAAGAGTCGTCTAACCACCGAAACCGTAGAGAGTACGGCCTTGTCGCTTGAGTGCGTAGACCACATCGAGGGAGGTAACAGTCTTGCGCTTGGCGTGCTCGGTGTATGTGACTGCATCGCGGATGACACCCTCGAGGAAGGTCTTGAGAACACCACGAGTCTCTTCGTAGATCACTGCGACGCGTGTTAGATGATGTTGCTGGCGCATGAGCTGGATGCTGGAGTCGCTTACTGGCTGAGATACGCTTGACACCACCACGACGTGCGAGACGACGGATAGCGGGCTTGGTGATACCCTGGATGTTGTCGCGCAAGATCTTGCGGTGACGCTTGGCACCACCCTTGCCGAGGCCCTTGCCACCTTTGCCGCCTGGAGCGAAGTCAGTATGAGGATGATTTGACGAGGAAGAGGTGTTTTACTGACGTCCAGTCATATTGATTGAGGTTGTTGGGGGGTGAGAAGTGTTTGTTGTAGTGTGGTATTGATGGAAGCGTTGGCTGTCGAGTGCTTGAGTGGGTGTGGATGTGGAGGATAAGAAGTCAAGTCGGGGTGGGAAGGGCGGCTTATGAGGGCAACGCGTCTGGGGTAGGATCAAAGTCGCTGTTGTGTTTGCGTGTGCACAGTCGAGCACGCTCGCAGCAAAACTGGTCCCGCTGCTTCACAACACCGCACGTGCGCACGCTAGTGAGTGCGTTGCAACTTGTAGAGTTTGCTCTGATTGGCTACAATGGATGAGTCTTGAGGGTTCTGCTTTCCTGACGCTGTAAACGAGAAATTCAGCGAGTGCCTGTTTCCCTGCACTTTGTTGTGATTGCAGCAAGCGCCGCTTCCGCTCTTAAGCCCACCCTTCCTTTCTGTTTCTACTTCCGTTCATCACACTCAACACAACCACATTCATCCTCTCCATCAAGCAATACCATCAGCAGACACATCCACCACACACAGAACAATCAACTACAACATCTGCAATGGCTCGTACCAAGCAGACTGCCCGTAAGTCGCCACAAACCCCATCGTCGCCAATAACACCGTCGCCGGTCGCAATATGTCGCTGTCGTCACCGTGTCACTTCGGCTTCACGCCACTTGACGCGACTCGACCTCAACATAACGCGTCCTATGCACATGATCACAACAACACTCTATCGCTTCAACGTGCTAACAGCATCTCAACAGGCAAGTCCACTGGTGGCAAGGCCCCACGTAAGCAGCTCGCCTCCAAGGCCGCTCGCAAGTCCGCACCATCTACCGGTGGTGTCAAGAAGCCACACAGATACAAGCCAGGTAAGCATCTCATGCCGTCATGACGCCAACATCAACATGCTCTAACACCATACCTCAGGTACCGTCGCTCTCCGTGAGATCCGTCGCTACCAGAAGTCGACCGAGCTCCTCATCCGCAAGCTGCCTTTCCAGCGTCTTGTTCGTGAGATTGCTCAGGACTTCAAGAGCGACCTCCGCTTCCAGAGCTCAGCTATCGGCGCTCTCCAAGAGTCTGTGGAGGCCTACCTCGTCTCGCTCTTTGAAGACACCAACCTTTGCGCCATCCACGCCAAGCGTGTCACCATCCAGAGCAAGGACATCCAGCTTGCACGCCGCCTCCGTGGCGAGCGTTCGTAAACGCCTTCTCTGAGCTCTCAACATCTTACTACGACTTTATGAGCAACCACTTCGACCTCCCACGACAGGCTTCCCACAGCATGGCTAGTCAGGTGAAGGGCAGTGGCTGCCAGAGGCTTTGATATGGCGTTACAATGGGGTTTTCGTATGCCAACACGGGCTCATGGGTGTTTCTTACAAAGATATCAGGCACAGGAGGGTTGCCACAATGCGATGTATCATAACGACAATGATGCAAGGCGATAATAGCCACTGATCATACTTCAAATCTGCTTCCACTTTGATCGCCCCCCGTCGTCGTCACCTTGGTCAACGCCTCTGCAGTCCCAAGCTGCCGGGCGCAATCTGTGAATGGTGATCTTTGCTGCAGCTGCCTACTTTGCGCATCTGTGATATGCCCTGCAGAGCACTTGTATATTGAATGATTTTTTCGCCGCCACCTTCGTGTTTCAACGAGTTTTCACAGCAGTGTGCAACATACAATGCGAATGCTCGTGTTGAGAGCACGAAGTGTACATGGATACATAGGACGATGATGGTCGCCACATTGACCTCCTCGCCCTCACCGACATCTGCGGACAGCCGAGCGGTTCAGAACGCCCGCTTGTAAGCCTTGGGTGTCGACATGACAACATTGAGTCTACGACACCACATGCGGCTACAAAAATGGCAACAGACTCACTCATGACTTTGAAGACGAGCGTATCTGCACTGTGGTACCACTGCAAATCGAGCCAACACATCGGCTTTGAAAGCTTTAGCAAACTGCCGTCGGACCGCCGAACACTGAACTCTCATTCCGGCATCGCTAAAAAAAAAGTGGTTGAGCCGCAATGTAAGTCATTCGTATTTCTTCCCCAGTCTCTTTACGATCTCCCATGCCTCCCTTAGCAAAAAAATGACCTTCACTTTCTTCGCTGGGCGGTCCAGCATCCGACGCCTGCATCAGACCGTCCAGCGAAACATCACTCGCCAACACCGGCACGAATCGACCAAGACGAACCAGAACAAGAATGCCCCAAACACTTCCAACACTCCTGGCGAAGCACCGCCCTTCTCAGGCTCCTACTGGGCCTGGATCGAACCGATCAGAGTTCCCTTTCGCACATACAAGGGCATGCAATCGCGAAGCCCGCTCCTCACGCAATGGGAATCCACCCTGATCATCTACTTCCTCGGCGACCTTTCAGCGCAAACCGTCCAAACTAATGTGTACACCGAAGGACGCTACGAACCGATCCGCGGTATTCGCGCCATGATCATAGGTGGCATTTCCTCGATCCCTTCGTACAAATGGTTCCTCTGGCTCGGGCGCCATTTCAACTACTCCTCCCACCTCCTGTCGCTCGCAGCGAAGATCGTTTTCAGCCAGATGGTCTTCACGCCGATCTTTAATACGTATTTCTTTGGGATGCATACACTACTTGCTGGGGGGAGTTTGCAGGATGCGAAAGAGAGGGTTATTACGACTGTGCCGGTGTCTTTTGTGAATAGTTGGAAGGTGTGGCCTGCTGTCACGGCGTTCACGTTTACATTCATACAGCCGCAGAATCGGAGTGTATTTGCGGGGATTGTGGCGATTGGGTGGCAGACTTATTTGAGTTGGTTGAATCGGGATGCTGAGGCGCAGGAGAAGAGGGAGCATGGAAAGCTGGCTATGAAGCGGGAGAAGAAGGAAGACTTGATGCCAAGGCAGCCTGATTTGAGTAAGAGAGAGATCATAAGGAGCCCGGATCGAGCTGCTATGGAGATGGCCGAAAGGAAGAGGATACTTGGAAATCCTTGACTTGTCGTGAGTTCTGCTTCGAAGCAGTGAACGGCAATTAATCGTGGGCTTCAAGCTGGAGGCGCCTCATCATACCGTGAACTCCGCGGAGCATCGAACTAGCCGCTGTAGCAAAGCCGGAAGACATCGACGACCTCGCCGTCTTCGATCCCGAGCTAGTGGATCATCAGCATCTGAGAGCTGGACTTAGGCGTAAACTTTACCTGCTCGGCGGTCATGTACGGAGAGATGCCTTGACCGTCGAAGCTGAACTTGAGGCCCTGCTCGTCGATATCCTCGCTGAACTTGTCCATCATTCTACACATGCTTGTGGTCATCTTGATACGGTATGGCTTCGAGATGCCATCCTGGAGACGTAGCTTGACGACGACGGACTCGTCTGGGTTGGTGAAGGACAGGCACTGGAAGCCGGTGCCTTTGAGATCCTTCATGCGATTCTTGGAGCAGCTGCCGCTGAACTTACTCTCGGCGAGTACTTCGATCTGATCGCCGTTCTTCATGTGCAGCTGGGAAGAATTAGCACTTACACCGGACACGTATGCCGAAAGTGCTTGCATCGAACGGAGTGTCATTGTCCTCAATGACCTTGCCCTCGTAGATGTACTTGAGGCCGTCAGAGTACCAATTGACACATGATCCGAAGGCGTCCATTGCACCCTTCAATCTTAGACCTTTACTGAGCTTGTAGGTCTGCGAGAAGCCGCTGAAATGGCTCGCGAAGGTAACAACAACGTATCCCGGATAGTTTCTGGTACCCATATCGTGGTCGATAACCTGAACTGGATCATAGGCTGGGACATTAGCCATGGCGCCAGCTATTGATGGTGCGGATCAGTGATTGAGACGAGTGGTGGTTGGTTATATGTGGACGAAGGATGTTGCTGTAGGTTGTTGCTATCAAGCTGTTGTAGGAGTATGTTGGCAAGAAGCAGGAGGATAGAAGGCATATAGGCGATAGCATTTCGCCTGACGCATGTGCTGCGGGTACAGTCATTGCGCATGCCGTTCAGAATGCCTTTCACTTGATGCTGCAGAATTCTGTCAGCTAAAATGAGTTTGAAAGGTACAAAGAATGCTGCAAGCACCAGAGAAAGTATGTGAGATCACCGTAAACATGTTGCTAGCAGACTACAGTATAGACCACTACCAATAGAACAGATGCTACATGATATCGTGCATTATTGGCGTAGGAATCCGCACCATCCATGACCTCTGCTCGGCTTGTGAGTGGCGGCTCAAGACGCGACTTGCTTTTCACCTTCGCGACGCGTTCATCTTTCATGATGTGATGCAATGATAGGAGAGATCTCGCATCGCGCATTGCGCATCTCGCATGTTACATACTGAATCTTGCATCTTGCATCTCACGTCGGACACGATCCAACACCATATCATGACATCACCATGGCCGTTGGCAGTGAAGCCGTCCTGGACGCCACCGCGGTAATCGATAGCATTGAATCCGACTATGGATCCGATTTCGATGATGATGACTTTTGGGACCAGGCCTTTTCCCAATCTGAGGTCCAGCCTGTAGCCACTAACAAGACGCCGTCTACACAGACAGTTGTTCCTCGCATTTCAGTGCAGGATGTGGAAGAACTAGCAGCGCAGATCATACCGGAGGAGGATGAAGCACCACCTTCAAGTCTGCGCATTGCGCGTGTACGACAGCATCTTGTGCAGGCGATTGTGGGGCTTGACGATATTGCGAGAAGCATCACGCCACAGCGCGCACGCTCGGTGGAGATCGAGTATGACGAGGTCAACAGACATTCTTTCTCGCGTAAGCAAGGTTCCACAAAGTCAAGGATCACGACTGACTTGCTGACCCCAGCGACTTATAGCACTTCCTGTAGAGGGTCTTACGCGAGAACGATCAGGATCTGCTGAGCCGCAGTCACCAGAGACCGTTGACAACAGAACACCAATTGAGCGATTCAGGACGAAGCCGAAGAAGACATTGTCGGTGACAGACATAGTTTCGCCAGCATGGTGCGAGCTGCAGTATTGGTACTCCTTGACCAAATATGGGCGAATACGACGAACGCCTGCCATGAAGCAAGGCTCAAAGATCCACAAAGAGAAGGAACGCGAAGTACATACTGAAGTGCCTGTGGAGGTCGCGACCAAGGAGGATCAGCTTGGCTTGAGAATATGGAATATCATCCAGGGCTTGCGAACACTACAGGCTACTGGACTGACAAGAGAGCTCGAAGTCTTTGGCGTCGTGGAAGGTGAAGTTATTATCGGTATCATCGACGAGCTGTCCTTCACTTGTCCTGATGAAGCTATGGAGCGATCAATACTGCAGCAGGATGGAGGTAAAGGTAATGCGAAAGCAGCACCAGCTGATCAGCCCACCTTGGCCGAATACTTTGGCAGCTCGCAAGGTCACCGGCGGGCGAAGCCATTGTACCTTCTCGACATCAAGACACGACAATCGAGGACGCTGCCCAAGTTAGGCAGTCCTATGCGGCCAACTCAAATGCAGCTCATGCTGTACAGACGCCTGCTGAACGATCTTGCTGCCAACAAGGTGGAGGCTCATGTCATCTTTGACCGATACAACGTCGATCCCTACAAGCCTTTTAGCGATACTTTCATTGCAGCCTTGGGAGGCATTGACTTTCAGCAGATCACGCAAGACAGCCCTGTGGACGACGAAAACGACGACTTTCTGAGCTCATCGCAGCCGCGAGAAGATCCACTGGATGAGATACTCTCGCACAACACCCTGAGCTCACTGTGGTCACACATGATTGCCGAATTTAGCCGATGCATAGCAGTGAATGCACTGTCCTCTTCTATCTCGCCCCTGTTAACGGCGGAGTTTCGGGCATCGTCGAACGGAGAATTAATCGGCAGGCGTAGCTTCGCGTTCGACGAGGCCGTGCTCGAGAAGTACGTTCATTATGAGATGCGCTGGTGGCGCGGCGAGCGGGAGGCTTGCGGAGTCGATATCGAGGAGGCTTATAAATGTGGCATTTGCGAGTTCGCTGAGAAGTAAGTCGATGTTTTACAGCGAGTTCAGATGGCGTACAAGGCTTGGCAGGTGAAGACGCGATGCGCTGCTGCTGCCACTGCATCAGCGCCCTGCGAGACATGTCTCTTCTTGAGTATAACTGACCCCTTCTCTTCAGGTGCACGTGGCGGAAAGGGAAGATTGAAGAAGCGACCAATAAAGCGCGGCTAAGGAACGCTACGAGGAAGAAAAGCACTGTATGATCCGACGATAGTATGTACCGCGAGTGCGTTAATATTCCCTCTTGAGGGCCGTCGAGGGAACGACCATGTGTGCAAGACAAAGGATCTCGCAGCGAGCACAGCGACGAGGTCGTTGACGACATCAATGTCTACCCCGAGCAGGACGGCTGAGGTTACCCAGCACCGAGTACTTCGCTGCAGCCTCAAGCATCCGACCGGCGCGTAAGCCGTCATTGCGGTGGACACAACTGGTTTTTGTTCAATGTCATAGCGCTCATAGCCATGTACTGCTGGAGTCGAGGACGAAAGCACAAAGCTGCCAGGACCGGGAAGGAGCTCACGATACCAGCTTCCAAATATGCTGGTCTGCGCCACATCACCAATGTCAATGCAGAACCTGCACAGGACGAAGAAGTACATGGCTGAAATGAGTGACGAGCCATTGTTACGGAGCTAGATGATATACCTTTGCGGCGCGAGTCGCCCGATTAGTATATACTTACTGTATCTTCAGACTATAAGATCCGTCATAGGTAGCTTCGAGATATGACTCTTCGCTGTTTAATAAGTCGTATTCATGTCGTTGTCACGCACCTCGTAGCTTGCAGGTAAATCTCACGGCAGTCAAGTAGTTCTGGTCAGATGTGTCGTAGTGAAGCGACAAATGCCACGTATTCGTGCCGGTATCTCGCACAATAGTCGCTTACCATACTAATCGATGGCGGCGTGGGGTCCTAGGGAAGCAAAGATCGCGTAGACCACTCCAGTATACTTCAGATGTCCTTACGAGGAGGTACCGGGGTCGATAATTGTCACTGAGCTCAACTAGCCTCGCTGTCGCTGTCCTACGACTTTATCAGGCAATACACCCAAACACTAGATGACTCAGCCCAACGCGAAAGTGCCACGCGCATGTCGCGAAACCCAACGGCGGGCAGTCACGACAGACTAGTGCATCACAGGGAAGGCAATGACATCGAGCAATTCAGAAATCGGGAACAATGAGTCAGAGAAGGAGAGAAGAAAATTCACATTCAGAAGTAGAAAGCTAATACTTTCAGCAGTACACGATACTCAAACCGTGTCCAGCGTGCCGAAAGTAGTACAACATAATGGACCGACTCCTCAATAAACGAGGTGAGACGGTCCCGTTCCATACCTACCAGTATGCGAATTGGTCATAAGCAAAATCAGCATTTTCGCCGAAACAGCCGTATGTGGCCATTTTCCAGCTTGCTGAGCACGTCTGCGCGTGCGACATGCGAATCAAACATGTACAAGTGGGAGTGTTCTTACACAACGCGTCTTACTATTGTCCTCCACCCAGCCTCTTCATAATACGGGACAGGTCAATATTCGGCGGTAGCTGGGGTGACTGCTCCTGCTGTTGCTGCTGCGAAGGTGGAAGCTGTGCACCAGCAGCAGCTTGATACTGCAGACCATACTGCTGTGCGGGGTGGGTTGCAGGCTGCTGAGGTGTCTGTTGTGCAATTTGCTGGGCATACCATGTTGCCCATGCCAGCGACTGCTCCGCGTTGGCTGAGAGCGCTTGTTGTGGACCATGCTGTGGCTGTGGGTAATACGCTGGTGTACTGTACGCGCTCGGCGGAGGCACAGCAGGCTGTTGTGTGGCGTAGTAGCTGGGCTGGGCTGCAGGAGCAGGTGGCAATTGCGACGTCCCGTATTGATAGGCCTGGCCGTTGAACTGGTATGCTGGCGGCGGCGGCGGGGCCTGATACTGCTGAGGGGGCAGTGTATGAGGAAAGTTTGGCTTGGGCGGTAGGAGAGACTGCGTGTTCTCGCTAGAGAAGCTGCTGGGAGGAGGGCCACCAGAGCCGCCGCGTTGGCCACCTCTGCCGCCGCGCTGATCACGACTGAAGCCACCTCTGTCGCGTCCACGATCACCGCGTCCTCGGCCTTTATCGCCACGACCACGGTCGACTCGGCCTCTGCCTCGACCACGGTCCAAGCCATCGCCACGACTACGACCTCTACCACCATCGAAAGACTGCGGAGGTCTAGGTGGAGGAGCTCCACTGCCCATCATCTGTGCGAGATTGTCTGGTCGCTTCAACGGCTGATAGAAGTTGTCGGCAGACAAGTCGTCGTCATAGGACAGAGCTCCGTATGCATCTGTTGGTAGATCGCCGCCACGACCTGTAGGGTATGCATGTCCGCCATTGTACCCGGGAAGATCATTTGAGCGTGGAGCAGCCTGAAACTCAGTCCGAGTAAGAGCTGTGCGGCCATCCTTCTTTGCTCTCTTACGTTGTGACTTGAACGCTGCCTCCTCCTCGTCATCCGAGAACTCCACCTCGTCTTCGCCTACTTCCTCGTCGTGTATGTTGGACGCATCAGTGCCTTTCATGGATTGTAGGGGTTGTGTGAAGACGGTTTCGCTGTGATCGTTCACATAGTATATCTTGGTGCCATGCACCAGGCCAGCATCTTGAATCTCTTGCTCAGAAATGAAGTGGACAGTATACAGAGGTTCCCGGACCTTGCCCAGTGTGTCCGCTACAACTCCCACCACTTCACGCTGCTCTGTGCACAAGACAGACCCAGATTCGAGCACGTATTGATCTCCAGATGCTGCGCCTTTGATGAGCAGCATGTTGCCAACGATCTGTTCGACCGGTCCCAAGAATGTGATGTGCATATCTCTTGTGATCTGTATGTCAGGTTTAGGTAGCACCTCCTCTTTCTGTTCATTCGTGGTCTTTGGCTGATAATCCAGGCCGCCCTTCAGCTTGCCTTTGCCTCCATCGTCGTCTGCCATCAGAACCTTGGCTTGAGTCGCTGGGTCCATTATTTCGAAGTCACTTTCACTGCTACTATCTGAATCGTCGTCGTCGTCTGGGCTGTCTGAATCAGAGGTCTCAGCGTCGGATTCATCAAACTGCCATTCTGCAGTTTTGTTGTCCTTCTGCGCAGCAGCAGCTGCCATGAACTCAGGATCCTCGGTCGCCTTTGGTGGTGGTGCGCGGGGCTCCTTCGAGAAAAGATCTGCCAAGGGATCGAGCCGCGAGTTATCTGCCTGGGTAAGAGTGGTCTCTGACTCGTTTGCGGTATGCGAAGGCAGATACTCGATCAGTTTCGTGCCTTCCATAATGTTGGTGGAAGCTTTATCGGCATTCTCAATCGGCGCGACCAATTCGTCCTCGGCCGGCCGAGGTTCTGGCGGGACACGATGGGCGACTTCTGCTGGGTCGATATCTGCAAGTCCAGGTAGTAACAACCCATACTGGTGCTTGTCTGGTTGGCGAGGTGGTGCTTCCGTGGGTGCTCCGTCGCTTAATGGCGTGGCAGCATCTGCAGCAGGATCGCTGACGTTGTTGTAGGTGAGAACAGGTGGGACATCATCATCGTATAGATTGTCCCAGTCTTCGTCAACCACTTCTTGCTGCATGTTTTCTGTGACGGATAGTGCTCCGTCGAGCTTCGTGCGTTTGGCTGGTCGCGTCTCGTCTCGAAATTCGTCGGGCTCGACTTGTTCGGGCACTACAGAATCTGGTCTGTCAGCAATGTCCTGATTGTCAATTCGTGTCAAGGCCATGGTCTTATGCAGGTGTTGCAGACATATGGCGGAGCGTGTACAGCAGATGGTGGTGGAAGAAAGTGTTCGAGGATAAAATTCGCTTTGTTGTTCCTGCAGGTGCTCCAAGCTCCTCGGTCGCGGCTCGAAGCGCGACAGATGACGCCATTGAGGGCTCGTCACCCATGTCCGGCGCGTCTTCCGTGATGTGGAAGCTCAGGGCATCCATGTCTGCTCAACGTGGATGCCAGAGGTGCTCTCTCACTTACACTCCTATTTAATACATCGACAACTGCATGGCGCCAGCGACGACAAGGCCGGGCGCACCGCGTCGGCCATCGAGATCTCCCCATAGACCCACAAAATTGCCATCAGCTCCGTCAAGACAGCAGTATCATATGCCTGCAATACTGGCATTCTACGCCTTCTTCGCCAGCCATATGATTGCCGCCCTGTACCATCCCATCCAGGACTGTGACGAGGTCTTCAACTTCTGGGAGCCGACGCATTACCTGAACCATGGACATGCCTTCCAGACGTGGGAGTATTCCCCTGAATATGCTATTCGATCATGGACCTATGTCGGTCTGCATGCAATATTTGCTCCACTTGGACGACTGCTGCCTTTCTTCTCGAGCAGTAAGCAGGCAGAGTTCTACTTCTTACGTGTCGTGCTTGGCTCCCTGTGCGCTGTGTGCGAAGCCAGACTCTTCAGCAAGATTCAGCACGTGCTGAACGCTAGGATTGCCGTCATGTACACGTTCATCACGATCATGTCGCCTGGCATGTATCATGCCAGCATTGCCTACCTTCCTAGCAGCTTTGCAATGTATTTCGTCATGCTAGGTATGGCTGCCTTCATGGACTGGCGAGGAGGACTCCGAACTGCACAAGGAATCTGGTGCATGGGCGTGGGAGCTTGTCTTGGTTGGCCATTCGCTGCTGCCATGTCTATACCCTTTCTGCTAGAAGAGCTGTTCCTGGCATCAGTCAGTGATCTGCAAGGCCTCAAGGATCTGGCCTGGCGAGTCCTGGACGGCATAGTCCGAGCTGTCATCGTGCTCGTTGTACAGACTGCGGCTGACTGGCAGTTCTACAAGAAGTTCGCGCTCGTACCGCTGAACATCGTTCTGTACAACGTCTTCAGCAGCAAAGGACCAGAACTATATGGTGTGGAGCCGTGGCACTTCTACTTGCGTAACCTGTTTCTCAATTTCCACGTCTGGCTCGTGCTGGCGCTGCTTTCTCTGCCACTGCTGCTTTTACAACACTTCTTCAAAGTAAAGGGCGCTACACGATCAAGCTACCTCAGAGGCATCACTTTCTTGTTGCCGTTCTACCTCTGGCTCGCCATTTTCACGCTGCAGCCACACAAAGAAGAACGGTTCATGTATCCAGCCTACCCAGCATTGGCTCTTAATGCAGCAGTCGCCGCCCATATTATATTGTCGAACCTTGGCTCCACAGACTCCAAGGACTTGATGAGCAAGATACCAGTGCAGCTGCGGTTTCTGCCAATTCTCGGACTCGTTCTGGCTACCATTGCATTCACGGTCTTTCGTGTTACTGGAACAGTGAGCGGCTACAATGCGCCTCTGGCGATCTACGAGCCATTACATGACATGGCAGTTGAAGGAGACAACGTATGCCTGGGCAAAGAATGGTATCGCTTCCCATCCCACTACTTTCTGCCCAATGGCGTGCGAGCCAAATTCATCCGCAGCGAGTTCAGAGGACTATTGCCGGGCGAGTTTTCTGAAGCAGGACACGGTTTTGGCATGTTTCCAGGTAAGCACACTTTCTCATTCCACTGTGAAGTCCTCGTGATTGCTGCAGAGAATATACCGTGACAGTGGAAGCACACGATCCTGTCGCCTCTTCACACAAGGAATTCTCGAGAGCGACGTGCACTGTATACCAAGACTTGGAGCGGCACAACATGACGCGCGTCTGCATCGAAGCAGCTGACATCTTACTTTGCAGGGACATGGCTAATGCCATCTGGCATGAACGACGAGAACATTGAAGACATAGGCAAATACACAGACGTCAAAAACTGTGACTTCATAGTGGACAGTAAGTTGCCAAGCACTGTGGCAACGAAGCGGGAGCCAGTCTACGCAACCGACGAAAGGTTCGAGAAAGTGAAGTGCTTGCCCTTTCTGGACGCGTCCTCGACTTCCACTATCGGTCGAATAGGCTGGTTGCCGAATCTTCCGTTACTCTCTGACCAGCACAAGCGAGTGCATGGGGAATAT
Organism: Passalora sequoiae; assembly: GCA_013248845.1. Lineage (NCBI taxonomy): Eukaryota > Fungi > Ascomycota > Dothideomycetes > Mycosphaerellales > Mycosphaerellaceae > Passalora > Passalora sequoiae. The sequence goes on along the minus strand of WSQC01000011.1, from coordinate 911,479 downwards.
TGCTTGCTGAAACGTCAGAAGCAGCAGTCTTTGTCCGGACGACCGCAAGTGACAAACTAAGAAACCTTTGCTGTGAGCTCGCAAAGCGATCAAAGAGTGAAGCTCATCAGGTCAGCACAGTCACAAGACGATTTGCTTGAACTGCGCGATGTGTACAGCTGCAGACATGAGCAACATCTGCATGAGACGTGTATTACATAAGTCTCTTGCCGAATGAGGTACTATGCTGCTATCAGCATTTGCCGAGTGCAGGCAAGGTACGGCCCGCAGGGTCTTACAACGAGAACGTCACAACATCTTGAGGGCTTTATCAGCTTATCGACGGTCATTGGTGGCCGCTCTTTACGACGTGTGGTTACTGTCTGAGTGGAAGAATGCTGAAGTTATGCAGAATTACAGTACTCCGCAACAAGCACCTACCGCTCATCAGGAGGCCTTCTTTATACCAAAGTAGGCACATAGGAATCGCGAAACAATGGACCCGCCGCATGTGCTGCGCGGGGTGGTTGCTTATCTGCCTAATATGGACTGCATAACCTCAATCAAAGATGTGTTTGTAGGCCTGACACCACTGAAGGCATGGGCGCTCTTAGTAGCGACTGTAGCAGTCTATTGGGTTGCAAGGATGTTTGGTGCTGGAAAAAGGACGAGAAGATGCCCCAAGTTGCCTAGCTCCTTTCATGCGGAGAAGCCCTCAGATGTCACGCGCTGTGCAGAGAAGCGTATGAAGCCTGCGCGAAGGGCACTAGGGAGTGAGTATGTATGAGATGACATAGTATGTCGTAGCAGCTGAATCTCTGTAGCATGGCACGCCAGCACCTTTGTACGTCCTACAGCGCCGCCATACCCAGACTGGTCAGTGATCAGTACTCCTCCACTTCCGTATCGTCCATTTCGCTACGGACCATACCATATTACGATGGGTTTGCGGAACATGCCTTGGGACGAATGGATCGAGCTCGACAACCACTACATGCGCTACCACCACGACAAAGCAAGGAGGATTGAGGAACGAGGTGCCAAGTGCAGCTATACTGATGCAACTGATCCTCGCGTCCGCCAAGGCGCTGTGGAGCTACTCGAAGAACTGGCTGCATATCTCACGGAGCGCTACCCAAGCATGTTCGTGAGGACGCCTGTCGGCATTGACAACATCGTCACGAACGAGAAATTCGATATCCGCCTGGACCAGCTGACCATGAATGGTATCAAAGAGGATCCCATGCAACTCTGCGGTCGTCTGATCCAAGACGATCTCGCCATCATGTTCGAGAAAGAGGATGGACAGTACTATCTCCTCGCTGGCAGCATTCTCCTTGCAGGCTTCTGGCGTCTTGAAGACAAGATTGGCATGCCTCTCTCCGAGATCCACACTTCTGGCGATGTACCCGGCTACAAGGAAAAGCTCGAGAAAGGCATGATGAACTTCTTCAGCAGGATACAGCCGGAGAAGCCTGTCTTACGAAACAACTATTTCATTCAAGTTGACGATGATCTTGCTTGGAGTCATAGTATTGGGGATGAGGATGAAGAAGGGATTGGCTGGTTCACTGCTGAGAAGAACAAGGCGATCGAGCATCATTATTTTCGGTCTGAGCGGCAATCGTTGCGCAGACTTTCAAGGAGTGGTGGGGTCGTCTTCACGATAAGGACGTACTTTCACCCCATTACTGAAATCGCAGAGGAGCCTTATGTACCTGGACGGTTGGCGAGTGCCATTAGGAGCTGGGGCGAAGATGTGAGCAAGTATAAGGGAAAGGACAGGTATGGTGAAGTGTTACTGGAGTATCTTGATCGCAAGCATGAGGAGCAGGTCGCCAATGGACTTGATCTGGAGAAGGAAGAGGAGACGAGGAGGTATCCGTACTAAACAGGACATGAGGCGCGACATCCACTCCAACAGACGTGTGAGTGCTTCGGAGGTCCTGCAGGCGCCAAAAAGTGCACAGAAACATAGTCATGTTTCGCACGCCGGACGGACAACTGCTTGCCATTGTGATCAAACTACCCGGCTTACGAATCCACAAAAGCAAGTTGTGTAAGCGGTGGCTTCCCATTTTGAGCCGTGCACGCTTGCGCTATTGTGTACTTTCTCTGTCCCGAGATACCTTCGTGGCAGCTGCCCGGTGGATAACGTGCTGCTGCTATAGTGCATTTGATCTGGGCTTTCCTCTGGAACTTTTGGCCGAGTGCTGCTTTGATGACCTTGACGAGCTTCGACCAAGTGAGCATCGTTTGATAGCTGTTTTATTGGTGGCTGATAACACAACATCCGGTATCACGTCGAGTAGACATGCCACGCCAAGAGCTCAAGTTCAGCCGGGTCCCATGTGCTCAAACGGCGCAGCAGAACTCCTCATTGCTAGCACTACCCGCGGAAATGCGCAACTACATCTACCGTCTCACCTTCAACGGAGTTGTATTCGACACCCAGGCGGGTCGTTACTTCTCGTCCCGGGTAAGCAAGTATCGGACCTGCACCGATGGAGCTGCTCCAGGCCTGCTGCTGGCGTGCCGCCAGACACACGCCGAAGCATTACCGATCTTCTACTCCCGCAGCATATTCTTCACCACTGGCAGCCTGGATTTCGACTACTGGTGCAGGAAGATCGGATCTATCCGTAAGAAATATATCAACCACGTTAACTTTAAGCTGGACCCAGCACGCTCGATCCGTCTCCGAGGCGGTGTCTGGGTGGAACATTACCAGATTGAAGATGAGTCTTGGGTTGAAATTGACCAAGCGTATATCGACGAGCTTTACCTCCAAATGATAGGGTCTTGGGGCGAAGAGCACAAAACTTGCATCACAGACCTCACACGTGTCAAGCCATCCGCGATTACGGTCAGCATACACCTCGGTGGAAACTACTTCGCGGAAATGCTCTGGCCTATAGCAGAGCTGGTGACTTTCTGCGAGTACAAGGACTTACGTGACATGGGTAGGGATATGAGCAAGGTGCTGGAGTATGCCCCTTGGTTCGATGAGTGGTACAAGAAAGGCTCTTTTACATGGCGAGGTAAGTTGAGCAACAGACTGTGACATGCATCCAAGCGAGAGATGAGCTAATGGTCACTCTCAGGGAACGCCGAAACAACACCCCGATCTGGTGGAAGCTGGCTGTCAACGTGATCGATGGCTCAATTGCCCTGCTTAGGGGTGTCCAGATCCGAGCATGACGAGCCGCACCGCTCGAGGAGTGGGTTAGTTTGGGCGGGTCTACTATGGGCACCAAAAGGTGTAGGGCTACATACTCTTCGTGCAGTAAAACAAGTTCGCTCAAGGGGAAAGAGACCTGATTGGTCCCCTAGATATTATTGGACAGCGCTCATGGTAGTGTGGAACAGATCAAAGAGATATGGGAACCATCACAATGATGGTAGTCTGCATCAGGAGGCGATGGCTACGCGTGGGCAGAAAGATCAGAACAGATGGAAATCACAGTCCAAGCAAAACTTACCCAGTTATCCGCCTGAGTACGAAAAGTTCGTCGCGTCTCACCCCCATAACCGAACCAATCTCACCCCAAGAAGCAAAAGAATCAGATCACACACGGTGCGTATACTGTCAGAGCTTCAAGGACTGGACCTGGGAAACCCGGGAGGTGCGCAAGAAGGGTGTCTAGTTATATATGTACCGCGATATATGGTCTGCAAGAAACTTAGACCCGAAGGAATGTTTGCTTGGTCACCCTACAATCATCTTACGCAGGCCTAGAATCGCTCTCGGTGGTGGTGAGCCACACTGACTACGTTCGGCACCCATACTGCTGTGATTGGTGGAGTAAAAATTTTGATAGTGATTTATGTAGGTTCACCGGAAAGGGGTTGTAGACTAACTGCCTCGTAGAATGGCTGCGGTTCGAGTCCCGGACTGTACTGCACGTGAGACTGATATTTGTGCCTAGCTCAGATCGCCTAGACTTTTCGCTGAATCACGGTGGCCCCTCGTTGCTGTCCATCAAAGCCTACCATCCTCCACACCCTGGACCTCTCCATTCGGCGTTACAGCGCTGCGCACACACGACGTCGGACTGGCGAGCAACGAACCACAGTCACCTCGCGGTGGGCCGTGGGCGTACATCGAGTAGCACGTCCTACACAGCACAATCGCTCGGCAATATCTCGAGTGACCGAGGACCCATATCCTTTCACGAACCCCTTCATCCAAGGCCATACATGACCTCGGCCCCGGACCATCCATTCCCAAACCCACGACTATACAAAGTCCCATCGACTCACAATCCCTCACGGCCAGCCTCTACCTGGCTAATCCAAGCAAAGCTGCAAAAAGCTGCTCGAAGAGCCATAACAGCAGTTGCTCAGCAGGGAATTCCTTAGGACACCATTATCCGGCTCATCATTCCCATCGACGAACCAAGAAGGCGAATCCTGTAGTCCGTTCAGATGTTCAGGCCAAGTTCTTTCAAAACACGTTAATGGCACGACGGAGGAGACTCCTCACCACGCGAGGCGGATGGAAACCAACCTGGGAGACTCGCAAGCGCGCCGCAACACGCTTAGCCTCCATCAATGGTACATGAGGCCCAGTCAACAGTTATGTCAGCGGTAGCCATGAAGACCGTTGCCTCCACAGCTGCGCGTGCATTGTGGATCTGTCGTGTTATCGAAGAGCCAGTCACATCCCTTCGAATGAGGACAACAAAAATTCAGGTTCTATACCACTGTGGAACCACCTTACGAAGCCAGCCGGTCTATAAGCTTCCATCATGACCGTCCCTGATAAATCCTGCTTTCGTATAGTCGCCACGTCTCCTGTTGAGTTTATTGGACGTCTCTGTATATATGCCCGGTATACGCCCAGTATTTAACACATCATGAAGCTCGAAGTCTGTAAGACCCATCGCGTAACGCCACGCTGAAAGTCCCCTAACATGCTCCTTTTTGCCCGAGCGACGTCCTTTCCTCCGAAGGACTATCGCTTCCCCTTCCCAGGCCTAACGCCTCCAGCAAAGCGGCCAAGATTACTCAGCGAGCTCTTTCCCTTTTCATGCCGCCCCGCAGGTTGCGCAGCTAGTCTAGCATGTACACCTTCTGGCGTTGACGCCCCAGGCCTCCCAGATGTCTTTGCCACCGCAGCCGCTTGGAACTGTCTATTCTCCTTCTCCCGCGTAAGCTGCTCGTCCAAGCCATGCTGACTGATGAGTTGTCTCTTCTGTCCTTGCCGCACCTTATCTTGTGTGGCGCGGAAACGCTCAAGCAGTTCGTTCCACTTGATACCGCCGTCCTCGCGATTCTTCAGGCGATTCTGTCGCTCGAATGTGCTCACAGAAGATGGCGTGGTGGATGCAGGCTGACCAGGTCTGATGTGAAGATATCCTATCGCGGATACGCTGTTTAGGCGATTCTTGAGTGCGGCAAAGGCACTACTCTGCGGCAGAAGCATGAGAAGCCCGTACAAGCACTTGTATAGATTCGGATGTCGTTCTGGTTCCAGAAGCTGCATGCGCAAGTAAGTGAAGACTGGCGACTCGAGAAGCTGCACTAGCTTGTCTATCTGGATGAGCATGTTGACAGTCATTTCGATGTCGCAGAAGATCTGCAGCAGGTTGTAAGCTTGCTCGTATGCCTGTGCCAGAAGACACAAGCTAAATGTGGCAACGGCATTGACAGACCAAGCCTTGAAAAGTACCGTGAAGAAGGTCTGGCCATCCCTGCTGTCGAGATTTCTCAGTCGCTTACGTAGGTCAGCCAGCTCTGGTGCTGTAATGAGGTTGTTGTTCAAGTTCTGCACCATGACCGCAGCGAACTCGATATCGTCTTCTTCCTTCTCGAGACAATCTGCCATGGTACGATAGATCCGCTCTGCCGAGAGTGACAAGCAGAGCTGCCGAATTATCAGGTTCCCTCGCATTTCGAGAAGGCGGCGATCTGTGGCGAATAGCTTGAGCAGGTTGACCATGAAAGAGGCGAAATAGCTGTCATCGCTGCTTTTGCTGATTTCAGATAATAGCAGCAGATCTCGGGTCACTACAGCTTCCGCTGGATCGCTCAGTGTCTTCAAGAGTGCTGGAAAAGTGGCGTCTTGAATTGCTGCAATCTTCCGAGGCGACTTTCGATGCAGCATAATCAGCCAAGCTAGAGCTGCAACTCTTGTCGCCTCGTGCTCGTGCAAGAACTGTAAGGTCAGCGCATTGACAGCAGCTTCATAGTCCAGATCGAGCCTTAAGTCTGGCTGATCTGCATCATCGGCAGGAGGTTCCGGTGTAGCAACTTCTGGTGTTCTTGTGGCTGACTCGGTCTCTGGACTTGGAGGTTTTTGAGCACCTTTCGTGTTGCCCGTTGACTGCCGCTTGTCATTATTGCCAGCTAAGCGCAGAGCGATATTCTGACCACCGGCACCAGCTGCCGCCGTGGGAGCAGCGCCACCTGATACTGCTTGCCCTGTCGGCGCCGATGATATCTGTGCTTGTTCTGTGCTTCCGTATTGCGCTTTCTGTGGCCCCTCTGGTAGTGACATGATGTACCTCATGAGTAGCTGATTGACTCGTTGCGCTGCTTGGCTAACATGCTCTCGGTCGTGTGACAATGCGGGCAGTAATTGTTCGAGAAGTCTTGGTGTGAAGCTGAGAATGTCTTCAGGACATATCTCCATAAACGTCTCTATCCACTTAAGGCAAGTGACTTGTACTTCTTCTTCCCGCGACTCCGCTAGGAAATTGACGAGTATCTCGAGGATGCGCTGGAAGTCGATTTGCACATCCTGTCCTGGTATCCATTCATCAACCATGGTGTCGCCTGCAGCTGCATCATCATCATCATCTTCATCTTCATCAGCAGCAGTCATTGATGAAGCGCCGTCCATAGCTTTTTGGTCGTCTTCCATTGTTGTGAGCTTGGGCTCAGGCGAAGGTGCGGCTGGCTGCATCATGCCATTCTCGCGATTCTCTCGACTGCCAGAAAGATCCACTTCGGCTTCGTTGTCATCCTCATTATCGCTATCGACTGCGATGCTTGACTCGCTAACCTTCCTGGCTGTGTCATCTTTACTCTTTCTGCTTTCCGCAATGCCCTTCTTGACAGCCGCAATCTTCTTGATTTCCACCAAAAACCGATCGAGGGCAGTTTTAGTCGTTGTGTGGACATCTTCGTTCGAATCGCTCAGGAATCGCAGCAGTCCGCCGAGGAAGCTGGGAAGGTATGCAACAAGTTCGAGGTCAGGTATCTGGTCTAGGAGGGTGATCCATGAAACCAAGAACGTCCTTGCGAAGGGATTTTGCACGTTGATTCGTTCCTGTAGTAGGGGTATGAATCTTGGCAAGCTGAATGCGGTAGGTATCTCGACGCTGTGATCCGGCGTGTTCTCACCCGATTCTGCCACTGCTGTATCTGGTACCAGCACCGATGCATACGTTGCAGCTGACTCGCTCACGATATCCTTGACCAAACGATCTAGCAGCTCTGCTCCATTCTTAACCGACAGCTCCGTGTCAGCAGCGAGCTTCGATAGCGCATCAAAGACATCGTTGAAGTAGATCAAAATCTCGCCCTTTGCGACTTTGGCGATATTGTACATGCTTTCGCATGCATAGTACCGAACACGGGCATCTTGGTCCGAAAAGCAAGCTAGTACAGGAGGTACTATCTCCTTGAGGTAGCGAGCTACTTCCTGTGCTGATCAGTCCTGCACTGCACTGTATCCATGGAATGTCTTCCGTACTCCACCTAATGCTATCGCAGCAGCCGCCAAACCAATCAAGCCCCCATTACGAGCGTGCGGTTGGTGAACTGCATATGCGTAGTCATGACATAGCTGCCAGACTATCTTTCCAATCCGATCATGGTTTCCATCGGCGAGCGCTTGTCGTATGGTCGATTCGAGCCTACGAGAGTATTGCATCAGCCATTCTCTGTCATAATGCTCTATGTTGACCTCGAAGTCATCTGCGAAAGGATGCAGCGGATTTCGATATGGATGCTTCTCTTTCGACCATCGTCTAGCGAGGACTCTGCCCGCCATGGTATTCGCATGATGAAGCAGGAGATGGTGGGGGCATGGCAAAGATGTAGATGGATTGTGGCTTACTCTAACGCACCAGCCTTCCGCTTGTCATACAGCTTGTCCTGCAAAAGACGCTGCACACTGCTGTCCATTATCCTCTGGCGTTATCTTTCGACTCCCATATCATCCCGACTCCTTGCTATTCATGGATGCGGCAGCTTGTGCGCGTTACTGATGCTATGCCAGTCTCTCGGTATTGTCTCGGGCCCAGCAGGTATTTGTCGAGTGTCGTGCAGAGTGATTGCTGTATCGGTCGTACTGATCTGCTGAAGCTGGCACTCACTTGAGCAAAGAGCACGAGATCTCGTGGGTTCCAACAAGCTGCATTCCCCACAAACACGAGCCAGATGTGACGATGATCTGACCCGAGCGGCTGGTGCGTCCCGAGCCTTAGCGGGCCCGATCCCTGCCTGCGGCGAAACCTTATCCCGTGCGCCGTGCATCCTCGCACCTGCCTCTTGCAAAGTTCAAGAGCGCAACACGCATCGCACAATACTTCACATATCGCAGCAAACATGTCGGCTGATGACAATTCGCGTGAGCTGTCGCGACTATGGCGTGTCTTCAGAACCACCAAGCAGATGTGCCAAGATAGAGTATTTCTTGCCCAACCACAGACTTCATCGTCTTCCGACTCACATGCGTCTGTAGGGATATGAGTTGACCGATGCCGAGTGCAACATTTCCCTCGAGGACTTCCGACATCAATACGCCGACGAGACCGGCGCCCCACAGCGAACGCGCATGGCATTCACGGCGCGACCAACGGCCGCCATGCAGCAAAAATACACCCCTCTCCCACGACCAGGTCATCCAGACCCAGAACCTTCTGTCGGCACCATCCACGTCGAATTCAACAATGAAACCAACATCGGCATCAAGCACATCAAACAATTCGCGCAACTGCTGTCCGAGAAGAACTACTACACCGGAATCTTCGTCTCGATGGTTCAACCTACCGCCGCAGCCCTCAAGATCATCCCGAGCATCCTACCCACAGTCATGGAGATTTTCAAGGAGGAAGACTTGCTGGTCAATATCTCGAAGCACGAGCTGGTTCCAAAGCATGTTCTGCTGAGTCCAGAGGAGAAGAAGGGTCTGCTTGAGAGGTATCGCTTGAAGGAGACGCAACTGCCCAGGATAAGAGTGGACGACCCGATGGCGCGATATCTGGGCTTGAGGCGATCGCAGGTGGTCAAGATTATCAGGAAGTCAGAAACGGCTGGGCGATATGCAAGTTACAGATGGGTGATATGATATAAGAGCGCAAAGACAAAAGCTTGATTCTGGGCATAGCGAGGCGTGCGGCGTTTGATAGATATATTGTACTACCAGAAAGGCAAGGTGACTTTGATGTTAAAGCGCAAACCTTGCAATGTGTGCATGAAACGGAAGAGAAGCGCAGAACATTACTTTCAAGCATGGCGAAATCCACGACTCAAAATTCCATGAACAGGCCTAAGATGCTTGTAGTACCGGCCTCACCACACCAGCAGCGATGGCCAATCCCATGCCGCACGACCTCTATTACATCCAAAGGACGCCTGACAAAAAGACGAAAGTCCACCAGCTTTTCATACTCGCGAACACTCTATCGGGTATCTCGTAATGCATCATCCCAGATCTATACAGTCCGCAAAACGCCCTCGCCATGCATACAATTTTCCTTACCCACCCTCAAACCCGCACCTTGCCATGACAATCACACCTGCCACTACCACCCTCTCCTCTTCCCTCTCGCCTCCTCGCCCTTCGCCTTCTGCTTAACTTTCTTGACTTCATACCTCCTCTTCTTCTCGTTATGCCACTTATCCGGCGCACTGACAGCTTCGATGCGACGCTTCTGCCTCCTCTCATCTCTCCTCGCCTTCGCCTCTGTTCGCACCTTCGCGAGAGCAGCCACGTAATTCTCCGAGCCCACCTTCTTCTGTATCAGATCCATCGTTTCGTGGGCTCTGTCTTCGAGGGCTTTGTGGAGTTCGCCTGGCGGCTTTGGGACTGTAGGGTCCGTCAAAGCGTACAGCGGGCGGAGGATTGTGCGCAAGTTGGGTATGGTGTCGATCTGATTGACGATGGCTGCGAGAGTCTGTAGGGCGGCTGTGCGTGATTTGATGGAAAATTTGTCGGACATGAGCATTGATGCGAGGCGACGAAGGAGATAGGCAAGCGCTGTTCTGGTATCGGCAGCTTGTGCTTCGTCATCGCCGAGCCCTGTCTCTTCTTCATCTTCTTCAGCTTCTTCGTTGTCGTTCTTGTCCACATTGTTGCTAGACGGCATTTCATTCGCTGCGAAGCATCGTCCAAGGAAGAACAGATTGCCCACGATCTGCTTTGTAAGCAGTTCGCTTGTGCTGAGCGACACACCGCGCAGCGCCCTCAGGTTGACTGCACAGAAATGACGCATGTCCTCGGCACCAATCTCGAGGCCACCTGATCCACAAAGCGGCAGTCCTGCTAGACCTTCAGTGGTCCTTGAACTAGCGCTTGCGACGTCTGTGAAGAATGTGCCGAGCAATGTAGCGACAGGCTCTGAGATGCGTGCATTGTCGTGCGAAGGCAGGTCTCTTATTGCCTGCCATAAATCTGCCGAGGCCTTCGCGAAGCCGACAGCTGGGGCAGTGTCGATGAGTGTTGACATCGTAGCCAGCGCATCTAGAACCAACAGGGGCTGCGTTATCGTCTCCTCGTCCGTGAATTCCGACAATATGACCTCAAGCTCATCTCGGAGCCCATCAAGCTGCTTCTGCGGTAGCTGTTTCTCCTGCAGTAGTATGGCCCAACACTGCAACGCAGCAGCCCGGACCCCTGTCTTCTGGTGTCTTGTCCACGTGTCCAGGTAGCTCAAGAACTGCTTGACTAGGCCGCTGTCCGCGCGTTTGAAAATTGTAGCGATCAAGCCCTTCGCGTAGAGTCGACACGAGCTATCATTATCCCTGATCAAGACTGGAAGCAACGATACAAAGATCTTTGGGCTGATCTCCGACAGTACATCCTCGCCAATCTTCTTCAGCATTTGGTTCATGAACTCCATGACACTCTTGCGACCAGAAGCGTGCGCATACTGCAGATTGCCGACCAAGAACGATGTCTGCTTGCTCCATCTGTCTTTGCCTTGCGGGTAGTCCATGACAAATTGGAGGTAAGCACTTCGTGCGCTTTCCCGGATAGCTTGATCTGCATTGGTGACCATTACTTTGCCGACCTCGTCCATCAGCTCATACACTTCTGTGATCAGAATCTTGCGACCAAGGACAGCTCGCAAGAACTTGTAAATGACGCCTTGTCCATCCGGCTCGTCAATGTCGGTTTTCAACCGCTTGAGCAATATAGCCATATCTTTCTCCTTGACCTCGACATTGCGTTTCTCACGCAGCACGGAAGTTATCAACTCGAGCGCCGCCTTGACAGAATCTGTAGTCATGTTGGACGCGCCTTTGATCATGGCAACTGCTTCTTTCACATATACTGGAGCGTTGGCATCCAGCTTGGCGATCGGGACACGCATGATGGTGGATAGCAAGCGAACTGCAGACAGCTTGACCTCTTCTTGACCTTGCACAATAGCATCACCAGCCATTGGGAGGAACCCTGCCAGATTTTGCGGTGTCTGAAGATCTTCATGGCGCCTGAGGACTTTCCGTAGCAGGTTGAAAGCGAAGCTGATCAGCTTGAACCTATACGAGGTGGCCACGCCACGACCGGTGCCAGCTTTCGGAGCTTCAGGCTGTACCAGGAATCGCTTGCGACGTTCATCCACGATCTTCTGCTCGGCAGGAGCTCCTTGTTCGGCGTAGACCTGTGTCACAATCTCCCAGCAGAAGGCGAGCATGTCACGGTTTTGAGAGGCCGGGTTCTCATCAAGCCCTTTGCGCAAGCGTGTAAGTAGATCATCGATCTTCTTCAGACTTTTGAGGTCAAGTCGCTCACTCAAAAGCTGTCGTATGGGCCTGATCAGCTCGCCCAGCTTCTTGATCGGCGTGACGCGAGCAAGGTGCTCCATCGTGTCGAAGCTCTTACTGCTCTTGACTTCTTTCATGCCGCTCTTGTACTCCTCAGCATCCTTCTCCTGTCCAGTGACGCCGAAAATGTCATCCATGACAACACCCATTAGATCGGGCAGGCATTCGTCCAAGTCGCCCGGGTTGAAGTTTGCATCGACTAAAAGTGCATGAACTGTGAAAGATAGCACGTGCAGTTGATAGCCGCGCTTCAATGAAGTGCGTAGCTCCTTGACGATGAAGCTGAAATAGGTTGGCCCGATGAGTGCCGAGATCTGCTTCAATGCCTTTCGTGTCTCATCTCGAGCTTCCTGACTGCGAGACCGCAGAACGTGGGAGACATCTGTAAGCACTGCTGGAAGTCGAGCAGCGAATTCTGCCTCGGGCAGAGCAAGCATTAGCTTCACGATGGTGACCGCAACAGGCATACGACGATCTACCGTTGACTCGTCCTTTTGGTGGAGATACTCTAACAGAGGCGGTAGCTGCTCGTCAAGGATGATTTCGGCGGGCAGATGAGACTCCGGGCTGGAGCCTATGTGTTCAGAGACCCGTATGCCATCGACCAGTGCGCCAAGCAGCCTCAATACAGTTTTCTCAAGATCCTCCTTCGTTTTGAGGTAGCCCGCGTACCGCCTGAAGATGGCACGAAATGCTGACTGGTTCACCACTTTCGAGAGTGCGCCAATTGTTTGTACTGCTTGATCAGTTAATGTTCGGCCAGAGTCGCCCTCGATGGCATCAAAGACGAAGTGCTCCAGTAGCGGCAGAAAGATACGTGAAACATTGCTCGAGCTTAGTCCAGACGCTTCGTCCGCAAGTCGTCGCACTGCTCGCAGTCGTCGATGTTGTTGTATGTGAAGCACGTTGGTGAAGAAGGACGCCTCCTCGTCACCGCCAACGACTAGTGCTTGCATGTTGCTGAGCTTCTGCCACGATGACAACTTTTCAACCATGTGACCAAGAACAAGCAAATACTCGGCGCGAACCAATTCTGATTCCTCCTGAACGCCTCGCTCGATGCTAGCAAAGACAGTGTCGTTGAGAGACGCCTTCCAACTTGGCTCTTCGACATGCTTAGCTGCAGCATCAACGAAGAGCTGCAGAGCATGTGAGGCACTTGATCGATTGACACGGTCTTCAGGATCTCTGATGTAGAACAGGCAGTTGTGCACGATGGGCAACCATTGTTGCAAGTTTAGTGTGCTGTAAGCCTCGTATATCCAGGTGAACGCACGTTCTCGTCGCTCGTGATCTGGCTCGTCTAATCTCGCTCCCGTAGCATTCATATCCTCACAAGTCTTAGCTGAAAGTGACAGAGCAGCATCGTCCTTGACCAGTGTCGCAAGAACTTGCGATAATAGCGTTCTGCTCTCGGCGCCGCGCAAACGCGAGAAAAGGCCGGCGAGAGCATTGTACAGCTCGTCCTTGACGGGAATGTCGAAACGCTGTACCAGCGGGAGCAAAGTTTTCAGGAGTCCTATTTTTGTCCATGCTGAAACGTCTTTGCTGGGCTTGGTGAGCAAGTTTGTGCACGTCTTGGCTACATCAGCTGCTTCCTCGCCAGATGAGATCTTATCTGCCAGCTTCGCGAACGACTGAACACTAGCATCCAGTACCGGCTTGGGGGGCTGACGCTTGACTACCGCACCGATCGCGCGAACAAAAGTTGAGACATTGGAGCGCAGGATCCCGAATTCGTGCTCTTGCTCGACCAAGTTGTCGAGAATCTCTTGCAGGACGAAGACTTGTGCTTCAGGCTTAGTATGCTGCCCTTCCAGCAGATCGGCAAGGGCCTGCAGCATTGCGCCGTCCGCGTGTGCTAGCAGCATCGCTGTGCCACTGCGCGTACTCCAAGCTGCGAACAGTCGTAGGACTCCAGACACTCCTTGCGCATTCTCGATTGGGAATGTTTGAAGTCGTGGCATGATCAGCTTCGCTACCACGACGCGGGCACAGTTCAGGAGCTCATCGCTCGATATGCTAGCATATGTCCGGACGAGGCATTGCAGCCCAGCTGATCGCACGCTGCGCAGAAGCGAAGCATCTGCTTGCTGCTCGTCTTGCTCGAGTTTCTGGGAGGCGCTGGTTGTGCATGTAAGCACACCGTGGACAAGCTTCGATGCAAAACGTTCTAGCTCGGCGCCAAGAACATGCAGCATATCGCCGACCATATTCAGCATACCTAATTGTTGTCGTAGAGGTATCGCTGGCTTTTGTATGGCATCGTACGTTCGCGCAGCGTCCTCATTGTTGACTTTTGTGAGTGCAAGGTCCAGGAACTGCTCCAATGTGTTTTCGCCAAAACGCGACAACGCGACAAAGACGGCTTTCCTGCGTGCGGACTGTCCCTCTTTACCACCTGAGATTGATCTACCATACAGTAGCCGCAGCAGAACAGGCATCAGATGAGCATGGTCTTGTGGTCGAATGCCTTCTTCATCCTCGTCCTCGTCTCGTAGAAAGACAGATAGCTCTTCACGGAAGCGAGCCTCGTCCAAGAGATTGGTCAGATGTTCTTCGTATCGAGTAACCGCGGTATCCTTCCAAGCCATTATGGCCTTTAATGCAGAGCGCTGTATCTCCACATCACCGTTGGCGCAGAGTGACAGCAACGCGCTATGAACCTCATCGGTCTTGTATAGTACTTTCGGATTGACGAACTTTGCGAATATGGCTAACAACGCCTTTTGGTCCTTTCGTGCCCACCGCTCGCCATCGCCGTCGACATCCTCGTCTTCACTTCCCGCCCAACGAAGAAGTACCGGGACAACCAAACGTGATCGCTTCTCGGCAAGCTTAGGTGTCTTGTTGAGGACCCTCAGTGCCTGGCTTCGAGCTGTCGCGTTGATGACTGAAACCCGCCTCTGGTCAAGTGAGAGCTTTTGCAGAGGTGTGGGGTGGCCGCCAGAGGGCGTTTCAAAGACTTGTTGTCGCATTGCTGTCAGCTTCGCAAGGTTTGGACACTCGAAGTCAGAGAACACTTTGAAGCCATCAGTGTCGATATCGACAAGCACAGAATTTTCCGAGTCTTCAAGTTCGGGTTCAACCTTCGCATCGAGCCATGACTGTGCTAATCCAATGATGACTTCTTCGCCAACTTTAGTCTCTGACATTGCAGCGAGAGCACTTGTCGCGTCGTCCCAAGCACTAGTAAGCTGAATGTGCAACAGGCCATAGCAATATGTGGGTATCGCACGCAACAGGATATCATCGTTACAGCTAGAATAGGCAGGTGGGAGTCTTCGAATATTCATGGATAATGAGCGTTGGCTTTCCAGCGAAATAGGTGTCGACTCGATGGTCATTGCAATAGACAGAGCATTCGGAACCTCGTTGCGTTGGGCTTGGTACAAAGCGGACAAAATGTCCAGACAGTCTTGCCGTATTCTGTGGCTCGGGCTAGCCAAGCAGGACACTAGTGTATCTTTCAAGGTTCGCTCGTGAGATATGTTGGTTCCGGCAGGTTTGCATAATTTGACATAGCGAAGGACGTTGCTCCAGTACTTAGGCAATCCGGCAAACTTGGGGGCAGCATGGCACAAGCCAGCCCACAGCTCCTGAAGTGCTCCATGGTCTACTCCCAAATCAAGCACTTTTTCGAAGGCTGTACTTAGCGCAAAGTCCTGCAGTGAAGTGGCATTGTTATCGTCTTGGGCCAAAGCTTGATCAGTAAGCTTGAGCAGCAAGCTCGCAAGCTGTCGCTTTTGTTCGTCGTCAAGGCTTATATGCGCCACTGCTGCGAGCTTGAGATTTGCCATGGCGATGTGGTCAGCGCCTGCCCCTGTAATTATTCGCGACAGATCTTCTTTTATCATACTTTCGATGATCGAATGATGACATTTCAGTCTTGCTCCCTGCTTTCCTTTTGCGAGAAGAGGGATAAGGGAATATAGTCGTGGATTCTCAGTGTTTCGAGTGCCACTCAGTAGGAACTTCTGGAACTCTGGTCGGACGAAGTCGATGAATCTTTCATCACCAAGACGTACTACCATATCACAGAACGAAAGGAAGAGAGTTTCAGGCCCACTTCTCAAAACCTCAATCGTCTGCCTAGCAGCTAGGACCGCTTCTACGGTGGCTGTCTGGAGCGCAACCGCAAGTAGGCCGAATACTGAAGAAGTCGTGCTGTCGTTATTGGTTTTGACCTCATCGTATCCTGAAACAAGTTTATCACAAAGCTTCATGATTGGCTTCCAATGTTGCACCCGGGTGCCTTTGCGGACGCCGGTTACAGTGAACAGCAAAATGCTGCATACACGAAGCTCACTATTGCAATTGAGCATGTTTCCGACCACGAAAGCTATGATGGTGTCAAGAGCAGGCTTGAATCCTTCAGCAGTACAGTGGTGAATCATGCTCGTCACAACACCAGCTACCACGAGGTCCATCGATCGACTATCATCATCGCTGAGCTCTGTTGCGAATCGCAGAAGACTCTGAATGATCGCGGGCCCGGTAGCGTGTATCCCGTGCTGTATGCCCTTAATTGCGTCCGTAAGCAAGACCATCACACCCTGCTGTTGCAAGTCTACCGCTGCACCCGAAGTCGTTGTCTTGCATTGTTCCAACATGTGCTTCATGATCGTGTCCAGGGGCTTCTTGTCTTTATCGTACACCAGGGCAGCCTTCTTCAGTAGGAAGCTCAATGATTCTGCTGTAAACCGAACGATGAACGGCTTCTGCACTTCTCTACCCAAATATGGCGCCATGAGATCGTACAATGGTCGCAGGTCTGGAACTAGGAGCCGCGATAGGTACTTGAACAGCCATGCCAGACATGTGAAGCTCCACTCTATTACTGCAAAATCGGAATGCTTGGCTGCAACCGATGCGACTGTAGCCACAGCTCGCTGGAAATGCTGCTCAAATCTTGCGTCCAGATCCCGCGCGAATTGTGACAACAAGTCCAGCAACGCTTCCATAGCAAGTGCATCGCCTTTCTCCAAGTATTTATCCAGGATATCCATGATCCTATGTTCATTGTACAGCACGACTGGCAGGTTGTCGCAAAGAGGCGAGACTTCTTTGGCGAACGAAGTGAATGTAGCTGACAAGTTTGTGTCTTTCCATTGTTCGAGCGAGCTTCCAAAATACGTATGCGTACTTTCCTGCGCTGTCTCTTCTCCTTCAACATATCTTTTTCGTTGCAAAGGATCGATCTTCAGGTTCGCGATTCGGTCGTTGAAGGACTTGAACCGGTAATTCCGAGCGTGTTGGGTCGTGTGCTTGGTGCTTTTCTTCGGCTTGACGACCTTGTAGGCCTTCGCAGCCTTTCCAGCCTTTCCTCTTGACATAGACGACATGGCTACATGTCAGTGAAAATGTGCATGGAAGTTTTCAACCTCGCAAATACGCATCTACACTGCACCTGCCAAAAAGTTCAGCACGACCCGACAGCACGGAATGTGGAGGCGGCTCGTCTCGCAACCCCTTGTCAACTCTATGCGGCACTAGCGTCATCCGAACGCGATCTTCTGCGCGCAAGCATGTGAACATGCTCTACGCACAGCGTGTGCGGTCTGGACGCATTCACCAGCTTCACACATCTCTCACTATACCAGCCTGCCATGTGCTTTCTATATGTAAGTCACCACTTCTACAACACTCCTCGACTACTTCGTCCAACACCACCTCAAATCCTACCTCGACTACGACAATACCTTACTGACCAACCATGGAAGGAATTACCCTCCACAGCAGCATTGCATTGCACGACATAACGACAGAGGTCACGATCTTTCGAGCACCCTTCGTCATGCCAAAGCTCATCGTCGTGGGTGAGGTCAATGGCCAACTGTCAGAAATCTTCCTCAAGCTTGCAAAGGTTCACGCCAAGAACAACTTCGCATTCGCCATCATCGCGGGTAACCTCTTCGCAGATTTGACGACAGCCTCGGACGAACAGAACCAGGATCTGCATAAATTAGTTAGAGGCCAGATCGAGGTCCCACTACCAACCTACTTTGCACTTGGCAATCGTCCTTTGCCATCAGCAGTCGTGGAGAAGCTCTCGGAGAATCAGGGAGAACTATGTCCTAATCTCTTTATTCTAGGGCGTAAGATCCAAATGAAGACATCGGATGGCTACAAGATTGCAGCCATTGGGGGCGCTTTTGCCCCTAGATCTGCAGATGCTGAGATGGACGAATATGCTGCCCAGTACAACGACCATGATATGGAAAGCGCGAAAACGTTTGGGGAAGTAGACATTCTAGTCACCAGCCACTGGCCAGCAGATGTGCGAGATGGATCGCGGGTGGCCACTACATATCGTGGCGAACCACCGGTCGGGGTTCGTGGACTGGCGGAGTTGTGCACTGCACTGAAACCTCGATACCATTTTTCGACATCGCCAGCATGCTTCGAGCGTGAACCTTTCTTTCACCAAGGTGACTCGCCACGAATGGTGACTCGCTTTATCAGCCTTGCGCCAGTCAACAACCCTAACAAGGAGAAAGCCTTTTTTGCATTCTCACTAGACCCGTCCGCTCCTCCACCACAGCAGATCCCAGATGGATGTACGGCGAGTCCCTTCACCTCAGGAAAGAGGAAGCGTCAACTCGATTCGCAACAGGACTCTTTCAACACCTTCCGATATGGCGGCGGCGCCGCCGACGCGAACGGTGGCCACCACTATCAACAAGATCGTGGGTCATATAAGAAGCGTCGACCGAACAAGGGTCCGCTGAGAACAGAATGCTTTTTCTGTCTGTCAGGACGCGAAGCAGAGACGCACATGATTACATCCATCGGCGAGGACTGCTACATGACGATCGCCAAAGGCCCGCTAAGCACAAAGGGCACATTTCCGACTCTCAACCATCCCATGAACATGCTTATCATCCCGCTCGAACATAAGCCAACCTTTGCAACTATTCCGGACGAAAGTCGCAACAAGATTATCAAGGAAATGCAACGATACCGGGATGCTCTCCACAGTCTGGTAGCATCGAAATCCACCAAGGGGTCAGACGACGAAGCAGAACTGGGCGCTGTGACGTGGGAGATCAGCAAGAGTGGAGGTGTTCACCTGCATTGGCAGTTCATGCCGGTACCAGCTGACATGATCAAGAAGAAGCTGGTAGAGGCCGCCTTCGATGTCCAGGCTGAGAACAACAACTATCCGAAGTTTGCCAAGACCGAAGCTGAGATCAAAACAGCAGAGGAAGGTGACTACTTCAAGGCCATGATCTGGTCAGAGTCGGTGCAGAAGGACATTGTCATGCCGCTGCCTCCACCAGAAGAACGCTTCGACCTTCAATTCGGTCGGCGCGTACTGGGAAAGCTTCTGGGCCTCGAGGAACGCGCAAACTGGCGAGATTGTGCGCAGCCGCAGCAAGAAGAGGCAGCGGATGCGGATGCATTCAAGGAAATGTTTGAGCAGTATGACTTTGCACTGCACGAGCCTGAGGAGGGACAGGACGCAGCAGAGTAGAAAGTGGAAATTGGCATGCCACAATGATATGTATTCTAACGCGAATTTAAGAAGCGCAGTCGATGGAACAAATATTACAGATGCTGCATAACTAAATCACACCAGATGAGCATGTTTCCTATGTCGCTCCCGAACGCCTGTGCTCTTATATGGGGTATCACTTTCGCTGACCTGAAAAGTGCTCTACAAATTCCGGCAGGGCGCGACACGCCGAAGCATGTTCACTGCCGCGCGCCATGTCGCTTCCGTGGAAAACATGGCATAGCCCGAGCAAGACTCGAGCCAGCTTTCGCCATTAGCATACGTCCCGCCGTCGCCAGATGATGCGAAACATTCTCCTCATTCTGCTCCAACGAACCTTTAGCGGGACACCCATTGCCATTGAGCAACGGCGTATCCTCACGGACCTCCGCCGTAGGCGAAGGACTGATCGTGCTAGCATCCGAATCCACATGGGTAGTATCGATAGTAGGCAACGACAAATGGGATCCAAACTTCTGTTGCTGCTGCGCTGAAACCGCCGAGTCCGGGACGACGACAGGTGTCGTCGCGCTTGACTGTGAAGCTGCTCGCTCGCGCACAATATCGACCACTTCGTGCCATTTCATGTTCGCCCACTCCTCCACGGACGATTTTCGCAAAAAAGCAACTCGCGCACATGGGACTTTGCTGTGGTGGTGGAGCATGTATCGAAGGTCACGGGCGAAGTCTTTCAGCTGACTATTGGACAGTGGTCTGGCAAAGCAGAATCGTAGGTCGAGGAGTTCGAATGCTTTGGTCCGTGCTACTGCTTCGTGACGGTACTGTCCTGGTGCTTCGTTGGAGCTAGACCCTGGCGCGGGCATGGGCGCGATGTAGATATATTCCACGCTTGGCTCAAAGCGTCCTCCATACAGCTGTGGAAACTGGTCTTTTGGGAAGTTCGGTGCTCGCGAGACCATTGTCGCAAGCTCAGTCACGCTGAATCCGGGCTTGGAGGCGAGCTTCTTCAACGCCCAAGTCAGTGCTGTGGTGAAGGAATTTGGACCGGGTGATCTTGTTGTGCCGTCTGCAGCACATGCGCCAAAGATCTGGAAGGAGCGTGCCTGGTCTCTTGTGGCAGGTCGGCATAATATGCCTGCATTACAGCAGTCGAAGATGACAAACACATCTGCCTTGGTCTTGTCTAGCACCCTCTCTGCCTCTGTCCAGTCAAAAGTGCGACCTGGATCGTTGTCCTCTGCGGTTCCACTAGGCGATCGTCCAGACAGCGTGATCTTGCCGGACTCTAGAGCAGACCCGCCATGACCAGCATAGTAGACGATTAGTAGCGTATTATCGCTATCATGCCGATGCACAAAATCGGATAAGTGTAGATAGGCCTGGATGCGAGGATTCGATTGTTTAGTGTGGAACACCTTCTTTTCGACACTGAAACGATAAGTCTTGTCCAGCACCTGTGCGAGGGTGTCGATTTCGTCTGCTACACACATATCATCGTCATCAGGATGCCACGATAGCATAAGCGCAGCTGTCTTATCATGCTTGACAGGCATCGATGTCTGTCCCATCTCCTTCTCGAAGATGCTGCGAAGAGCATATTGACTGTCATCCGGGGACTTGAGAAGGTCTGCCTGCTTTCCTGTCGAACGCGGCATGTTTGCCGCGGTTTGCTGAGTTTGGATTCAGTTTTCAAGCAATGGCGACCATAGATCATATATGCCTAGAGATTGTCTTTTTGACGAAGGATCGTGTTTGTAAAGCAAAAGCGATGTCTCGGAACCAACCAAATTTGGCCCCTGCGGCCTCTCGCGAGCGAATGGCGGAGTGCGTTGAAGTCATTGGTCTTGAGGCTATGCTTGACCTGCAGCTGTCTGTTTGACCTGCATTCGTGAGACTGTGGAGGCTGATCCGCCAGCTGAAGGGCGAACGGGCGGCTGAGAACGGGCCCAGGCCGCGACAGGTTCTAGCCGAGAGTGGAAGTGGTGTGGTACCAAAAGTAGAATGTTTTTATATACTGACCAGGGTCCTGATAGGTCAACCATCTTGCATGCCTATGATAACAGGATGTGACAAGCGATCTGTGTCCTACTTACTTCTCAAGCCCGCGGCGACGATGCTAAATCAGCTATGAAGACCTCTTTCATCAAGTCAAAGTCATGATCATACCAAGATGAACTTCTGTCCGGCGCGAAACTATTCTCCTGTGCATAGCTATCGCCCTCAATTGACATTGCCCAAGAACACAACCAGCACAGCACAATATCTGTTGCACCATTAGCTGAAAGTTGTTGATCAAAGTGGT
Source organism: Passalora sequoiae (assembly GCA_013248845.1). Lineage (NCBI taxonomy): Eukaryota > Fungi > Ascomycota > Dothideomycetes > Mycosphaerellales > Mycosphaerellaceae > Passalora > Passalora sequoiae. Next base: position 889,736 of record WSQC01000011.1, on the reverse strand, counting down.
CAACGTACGCTGCAGCGGCTCCGAGGATCTCGTGACGCTTGGCTCTCGTGAACAGCGATAACACTGCGGAGAACGCCAAGGTAGAGACCAGCAGTATCCCAATGCACAAAGCCGTAGTATGACTCGTGAAGTCGCCGCTCGTCGAGCTAGCCTGTCTGAACAGCAAGTAAATTGGAACGATCAACAATGCAAGTATCATCATTGTGATGATCAAGCTCGCGCACATATTGATACGTTCCGGACTATAATAGACTTCGTTGCCTGTACCGCCCTGATTCTTCAGTCGAGTGGTCTGATCATGGTCAGCTCGTGGAAACCGCATGTTATGAGTAGACAGCATACCTCTGAGCTAAAAAGCCGCTGTCAAATATTAGCGCAAGCTATCACATCGAGCAGGGTGTCGACACTCACGTTGAGAGACGGGAAGGGCTTGTGGAGCCTGTTCAGCACGCTCTCTATAGCTCTATCGAGCCATGCATGCTCTCTGCCGGGTCTCAACGTGATGAGGTCTTCTCTGTGCTGTATCCAAGCCCTTTCCTTCTTGTGGACAGGTTTCTCATTGTGCAGAAAGCGGCTTACACTCCTGTACTCCGAGTCACTGGGTTTGTAAAGAGACACCATATCATGCGCTGCTTTCATCAGACTTGCTGCATGCTCATGTCAGCAGCATCAATATAGACTACGAGACCAACATACAATAACTCGTGAACGCCAAACCAGCGCGGTCGATGAGGTCTTTGCGACCGGTAGCATCTGGTTCCTCCAGTGTCCGTCTGGTCAATAGTTGGTCTTCGTGTTTGTGATCATAATCATCGATTTCTTGTTCGATCAGAGTCAGTTCGTCCTGCTTCTCTAGCAAGAGCCTTGCCTGAAGGTAGCCGAAGCGTCTGTATATCATAAAATTCTCACTGCTGTCCAATAAGGCGGCGCATTGAGGATAACCAGTCACGAAGTCGTTGACTTGCATTACTGTCAGCTGATACCCAAGCGAGTGGGGGCCCAACTCACGAGATCTAACAAATGGTCGCGGTGGCGGTGTCTGCTCTTCGTCTTCTTCGCCGTTGCGCGATTGGAAGTAAGAAGAAGCCCGCTGTATGCTATGATACAAGGTGCCAATAGCACGCTGGTACAAGCTATGCCTGTCTTCCAGATTGGACACAGGCGCGCAAGTCAGACTGTCCTGCCCTTTCTCAACTTGGTCCATGTCATCGATCCATGACTTTTCCTCGAAAGTTGGCACTGCTGTCGACGCTGACATTGGCGAAATCGGCGAGTCGCATAGCTGGCTTGCGGCAGGACTGAACGGCATCATCTCGAATGGCTTAGCGTCTCAAGGACTCGCAAAGTGCCTCCCGAGATAGGGAATGTTGCAAAATTTGATCGATGAGAGTCAATGCGTCGCCGGAACTTCCATAAGGTCAGCTATGAAGCTCTACACGATGAGGCATCCTGCAGGTATGCCTGGTGGCAGTGCCGTATTGCGCCACAACTAGCGATCCAATAAGAGGCTCTGGGCCACCCATTGTCCTCCGTTGTACAGATTGCCGTCTGACATCCTGAGCTGATAAGTGCGCTCAGAACCTATAACCTGCACCTGTGCAACAGTGCAGTTCGCGTACCTTCCCGACGGAAGTTTGAACTTGACCTCGTCGCCTTTGAGGCGTGGTTCCTGTGCAGATTAATAGATTGCGCGAGGAGGTCGAGGCTCGTGGACGCACGCTCTTCTTTCTCTTAGCGTCCTTGATAAAATCGCGGACATCAGGCACTTTGCCTTGCGCAGACTGGGAAACATCAGTGGCTGAGTACAAGACATGGGCACGGATGTTACCTCAAGCGTGTCAGGGTGCGTTGTCGACATACTCGCGTAGCCTCGGGCGTAATGGTCTAGTCTTCGGGGAACGAAATGATGGTGGTTGGTGTCTCCTCCTGGAAATGACCCACGACGGACCTTTTAAGGCAGACATGCAGATGTGGTGGATCTTGAGCTCGGCAAGCATGATCAGAGCAATCAAGATGGCTGACAGACCGGCCAAGCGTGCACTGTCAAGCGGCATGTCGGAGCTGCGACGCTTGCAGAAGCACGAGAACGGGCCTTCCTTACCTCAGATGCATGCATCGTGCACCCTTCAGCTTACATGGAAGAAGATGTCCCAAAGTGCTCACGAGTTCCAGTATGGCTGAAAGCTGACAGGTTCGTACCACATCGGCGTGGGACCCCAAGGCACTAAAAGGAACACTGCAGCTTGCGACATGCAGAAGCGACCAGCGAGCTCACTGCCTTGTTCGCGATGGCTGTGTTTCTCCATCGCGTCGACATCTCTTGCACTTCTCCAGGCCGCCCATACTGCGTGGTTGGCCTGCTAAGGCTCTATCGATTTCGAAGGCTAGGCGATGGTATCGGAAACCTTTCGCATCGTGTTGTGGACACCGTTCGGCGCGGGAATACATGTATTGTAGATATCGCTCCAGTGCTTGTTCGTGCGATCGTGCCCTCAAAATTCAGAGCCATAGATGTGGCCGTTGATCACGATTTCGCGCTGCACAGATTGTACTAGACGGTCTCCCACAGCGCAGGTTATTCATCGTGCCCATCGCAGGGTTTTGAAATCAGACGTGATGATCGTCGTGGTGGTGGTGTCGGTGGTGGTGGTGGTGCTGCTGCTGCTCAAGAGGACTGAGAGAAACAATGTGAAGCGACCGATTGGAAGGCAAGGATGCTGGAGCAGAGTTTCGGAGCACAATCTGAACGCGTCAATCTCGCGACATTGACCCTCCCGTCCCATCTCGAAATTCTTGACGTGACGCCCACTTCGTGATACATGATTATCACTTTCAGACCACATCTGAGTCATCCGCAAACTCTTACTTTGAGAACATGCTATACTCACACCAACGCTATCTGCCACAAGACTATCCATACTATCACGATGGAGACTCGCGTTCTGCCCGTTGACGCAGCCAATATTGGCACCGTGACTGCTTCGCCAGTACAGGCAGACATCCTCGACGAGCTGAGCCTCGTTCTTGACAAGACATCCCTCGATGCGCAATATCTGAAAGACGCTGCGGAGAAGCTCAAGTCTTCAGATATTCCTGTAGCATTTCCTACCGAGACTGTGTACGGCCTGGGCGCAGATGCCACAAGAAGCGCTGCTGTCAGAGGCATTTACAAGGCTAAGCAAAGACCTTCAGATAACCCGCTCATTGTTCATTTTGCTTCACTAAGACAGCTGCGATCTCTTCTACGAGGTGGCAAGAGTGCGCAGCAATATGGTCATCTACCCCAAAACACTTCTGATGACCCAATACCCGACATCTATAAGCCTCTGATCTCCCAATTCTGGCCGGGACCACTGACTATACTGCTGCCGAATCCAGAGAACTCGCCTTTGGCACCTGAAGTCACAGCAGGGCTAAAGACGTTCGGAGCGCGTATGCCAAGCCATGTTCTTGCAGTAGCATTAATACACCTGGCAGACAGGCCTATTGCTGCACCTTCTGCAAACGCTTCCACAAAGCCGTCTCCTACGGCCGCCGAACACGTCGCTTACGATCTCAACGGAAGAATTGAGAGCATAATCGATGGTGGGCCATGCGATGTTGGTGTCGAAAGCACAGTCGTAGATGGCCTGTCACAGCCACCGCTCATTCTCAGACCTGGAGGGATCAGCCTGGACCAGATTAGAAGCTGCACGGGCTGGGAAGACACGCAAATCGGCTACAAAAACGTGGCTGAAGGCGGCGATCAACCAAGAGCCCCCGGCATGAAATATCGTCATTACTCGCCAAAGGCTACCGTGGTCCTCTACGAAGTCGGTAGAGCAGTTCCGTCCTTGTCTGAGATACGACAGCAGCTTGGTCCTCACGCCAAGATTGGCATAGTTCAGACCAAGATATGGACGATTGATCCAAGTGATGTGCCTGTGCTTCGCAGCGACAAGGAGAAGAAGCAGGCAATAAATGGTCTCACCAAGTGCGTGCATAAAACTCCTGGATTTGCGGGTATCCTCCAGAGCGCTCGCGCAACCTGTAAAGCTAAGTCTATTATCAGTAGACATAAGCTGGACATTCACGGATCGACAGTCCAACTCCTTTGCATCGATCTGGGCTCCGAAACTGCCGACATTGCACGAGGCATATTTTCGGCCCTGCGGGATCTTGATCGCGAGGACGTTGATGCGATATTCGTAGAGGGCATCGATGACGATGAAGGAGATACGGCCGCTGCAGTCATGAACAGACTGCGCAAAGCCGCTGAGATTCGAATCGGAAGTTGAAGCACAACGCCATATGCATTTCAGATATCGACTTCGACGACGGTCAACCGCTACGCATGTATGAGAGCTGCATGTCACGTGCCTAGTCGCGGCACTTGTGACCTCGGCCACCGCCTACGACACGCTAGAAATAGATCTGCGGGACACATGACGTGCAAGCAATACACCTACAACACATCATTCCTCGCGTCCAAACACATTTTATTACAACTGCAGTAGAGCTAACGGCGTTGGTGAACGGCAGTAGGAGAGTCGATTTGGATTTCAGCATTCTAGCGGTTCGATGGGTTCAATTCAAGACGACGGCGGTCCTTACAGAGACAACGAAACAGATGTCACGATACTCGTAACTGGATTCGGTCCCTTCCTCGATAAATTTCCAGTCAATCCTTCGTGGGAAATCACAAAAGCACTGCCGGAATATCTGCCGCCCACAAAAACGCATCGCACTGGAGTTCGCATCAAGACTTTTCCTGCTCCAATCCGAGTCGCTTACGATGATGTTCGGGAGCTCGTACCGTACATTCATGCCAAGTATGCCGGAATCGTAGACATCGTTCTCCACATTGGCATGGCTTCGGGTCGTGACTATTATAGTCTTGAGCGTTGCGCACATCGTGATGGTTATCAAAGACACAAAGACGTCGATAACAAGATGCCCAATCCAGACCAAGGAGAGGAACTATTCGGAGACTGTCCTAAAGTCATCATTCCCTCACTGGACTTCGACAACATAATGCTCAACTGGCAATGCAATGTATTCGCCATACCAGAAGGCGAGCCGGGCTCGGCAGCCGATGCGCGACCCAGTGAGGAAGCAGGTCGCTTTCTCTGCGAGTACATCTACTTCAACAGTTTGGCATACTTTGGCCGCCAGAATGGGCACATGGCAGGTGGCAAAGAGTCTTCGCGACCCGTGCTGTTCTTTCACGTCCCGGGACAAAGCGATAAGATGTCGCTAGATCGAGGCCAAGCAGTGACGCAAGCTCTTTTACGAGCCATTGCAGACAACTACGCCAGACAAGAGAAGTATGGTCGAGCCGAAATCGAGGCAGGTAACATGAAGGCCGCTGGTGTAGCCACGATCGACAGCGAAAAACACACCTGATATAGCACTCACGAATCACCATATCGACATAACCTAACATTATTTCTTTACAATCTACAAGCTACTGTACACACACCCCAAACCCCTAGCAACAGTCCTCAGTCACCTCGACCCCTTCAGGTGCGAAAACGCACTATATCCAGCATCAATCATCTGTTGCGAAGCCTGCGCCTCAGACTTCGGAAACGTCGTCGGCTCAACCGGCGAAGGCCTCTCATCATAAATCTCATCATGCTCATCAGTACTGACACTCGACGTAATCGTCTTAGCCACCGACCCATTCCTCTCAGTCACATGCTGCGAAGCCTGCACCCCCGTCGGTCCATAATACTGTACAGCCCCATTCCCGTGCCGTCGCGGTGGCGGCGGCTCCGAAATCGCACTCACCGCCTGCGCCGTCTTCGAGTTCGTATTCGCACTCAACTCATAATGATGTTCCTCCACTTTCTCCATCCCATACTGACTTCCCCGCGTCGTATTCATACTCCTCTGTCCATACCCCGCCGCGCTCGTGAAGCCTCTCCCCGTAACCATCGTATAACATCTCTGCATCAGCCCTGCTATGGCCGGGATGCAGGCGCACAGGACGCCGAGGTTGATTTCGAGATTCGACCAGATTGCGATGGGGTTATAGAGCCATGTGAAATTTGGGGCGGAGCCGAAGACGGCGAGGGAGCGGAGTCGGATTATGCTGCAGAAGGTTACGAAGAGGCCTATGAGGAAGGTTGCGAGGACGGCGAATTTTTTGCGCGTGGCGATGGAGAGGGAGAGGAGGCGCGGGATGGGGAGGAGGATCGTGAGCATGTCGAAGAAGATGTTGAGGGCGGAGGTGGCGTAGATTAGTTCGTTGGTGTTGATGCATGTGCCTCTGTATTGTTCGATACGTGTCAGCGAGGGAGGGATTTGTCGAGGATGGTGGGGTTGTGGTGGGTGTAGGGGGAAACTTACGGGTGCTCGCCGTCCCATTTGGTCCATGAGAAGGAAATGGGTTGGCATTGCAGGCCGAGGACTATGATCAGGATTGCGGCGTAGGCGACGAGGATTGCGATCAGAGTCAGGCAGGATCTGCGGAACCATCTTGGCTCGTCGATGGCTCCGGTCGAGGGCCACATGCGAAGGTATAGAAGTAAGATCGCAATCTTAGTCGTGCTGAGCAGGATCACGTAGGTGAATTCCGAAATGTAGAACCAGTACAGAATTCCGGTGAGGTGAGAAAACGGTTCCACCATCCAAATATCCTGACCGAGGCCGATGTCGACCATGTGATGCAGGATTGCGTCTGAGGGTACGAGGAGAGCCCAGCTGAGGACGATGGTGTAGTCGTCCCAACTGTATCCTGTTCCCTTTAATGCTGGCAGTCGGGAGAGAAGTCGTGCTATTATGCCAAAGGTGGCGATGCTGAAGAAGAGCCATGTCAAGGCTTTGGTGATTCCACCATTATTCCGCACTGGTTCTTGGCAAGTGACCGCAGAGTACTTTCTGGTGACAAGGCTTTCTGAAACGGTGCAGTTGGCTGTCAGGCATACTGTTACAGCATTGGCGAATGGAAGACTGGTGCAAAGGCAAGCCCCATCGTTTGGACTACAACCTGATGCAGGTAATGCTTGGGCCAAGCACTTGGTCTGAGGAGTATGTTAGATGAGGAGGTATTTGCTTGCCGAATGGAATACTGACTGAGCAATCTGATAGTACTGGCACTTCAGCAGCTTGTGTTTGTGCTTGTCGCGTGACGAGCTCGGTGCTGATCGCTGAGCCCGTGGCGACATGAAGGACGAAAGGAAGAACAGCGAATGTACTGGCCGACCACATTATTATGGTTACCCGTCGTCCAGTGGTGGCTATGATTAAGAACTTCTTCTGCGACTTCTAACGAATGTGACCATAAAAACGCCGACAAATTCCTGACCAAGACTCGTGAAAGGAAAAGATACTGTATCAATATCTCTCGCTCCACACCGGACTGCTCACAGGCTTCCCCTCTCGCGACGTGATAAAAAGCACAACGGCCAGGTCCTGCTGGGTTGGTATATTCACATAGAATCCTTGGAGTCGGGTTCTCAAGAGATGCACCACACACTCATCTGCTTGGGAGAAGTGCGGGCGCACCGGTGTGTGAAGAGAGCGGCGACGCCATGGATCACAACCAGCGTAGTTACTGCAAGAACGTTGCTATCATCTTACCAACATACACCATCTCAGGGACGTTACAGCCGGACTGGGGCGCTTACCGAGAGCGGAGAATACGCAGCCCCGATGTGTCGGGCAGCAGTCCGGTAGCGCTGGTCGTGTTGAAGTCGAAAAAATTGATCATCATGAGGCGGTGATTGGGCATGAAAATGCTTGGACAAAGGAACATAGGGGGTCTCTTCCGTGCCGTGGGAGATGCTGAAAGCTTCATCAGCATGTGAGGTGTAGCCCAAAGTCCCTCGTCCTGCTCGGCTGTAGCCATCCGATGGTATGAAACCGTTTGGTGGCTGAGCTAAGGAGTCACTAAAAGCTTTGATATCACCTACAATAGAAGCAGTCACCAGAGCCTCGAGACCATTGCGACATGACACCTTGGATATGGGGAAACTGATGCCTGCACATTTGACGCCGCCGCGTAGTTATATCAGCGAAGCATCACATCGTAGTGTCAAACGCAAGAGTACCAGAATCATTATTATAATGCATGTGCTTCCGACGAGATCTGCAGGTACGCTTCACTGTACACTCCCCACTACTACCGCTTTGGTCCAAGCATATAATAGAGTTTATGCTTACTACCGAACCCTGCCACGCGTAAGTGAAACGAGCCATGAACTGCGCTTTTGTGCAAGTGGCAAAGCACATGTTGTAGGATCGACGGTTGTCAACCGTGTGGCTCATCAATAATGATATCCGAGGAACGACGAAACGCTTTGCAGGGTTCGTGACCAATCCAAGCGCAGCTGTCATTGTCACAAACGTCGACCGTCAGGCATTTACAAACGCAATGGCAGCGGGTGCAGGCACCGAGCGACGAGCGTTTGCGGTGCTCCGTTGGGGTCTACATTATTGTCGTCAAGGAAGAATAGAATCTCATGTTCTTTGGACAGGGTGGCACGCAATTGGCAAACCGCAGCACACAGCACTCGTTGGGTGGCAATCGTGGAGCTCTCGTTGGACTTCACGCTGCAATTTGAAGTCTTACATATGTACAAGTTCGAATGCGAAAAAGATCATTTACAAGTACTTGATGCTCTGCCACGACCCGCAGGATCTTCCGGGTTGTAATGATTAGAAGTTAGTCGCTGGCCCGTGTGGGCTATACTTATGTCCCGGGAATCTGCACATCATGTCAGCGAGCTGTTTCGCAAAAGACCATGGGAAACTTACTGGTTGAACAAGGACTGGTCGAAGGCGTCCACGACTGGACAGTCCAGACCTTCCATGATCGGCAAAATGTGCTCGTCAACGAGTCTTGTGACTGCTGCGACAGCGCTGACCAGGACGTTGGCAGAGTCTGGGATGAGAGCTTGTGCGAGTTGAGCGTAGAAGCAAGCAGCCTTCGGGTTGTCAGTGTCAAAGAGGTTCTCAGCATTGAGCACACCACCAGATAGATCCTCCAAAGCGACGCCCGAGTATGTGTTGACTCCGTTGGTGTTGCCTCCGAGGCGGAGCGATTCTGGGTAGGCGCCGTACTGAACGGCAACATCAGAGTCGACCTGGGGAATGTCGTAAAGGTTTGTCGTTGGACGTCGGTACCAGTTCTGAAGAAAAAATTAGTATGGCCAGGTTGGCATCAGATTTGGACAGCTTACGTCTGGAATGCGTTCCTGGCCCGGGTTCCACTTGAAGTTGGGATATTCGCCCTCAACTGCAAAGAACTCCTTGAAGGTGTTACCATCGAGCCAGCCACTGGGTTCGGCTTCAGAGTGGTTGGACATTAGGTTGATGACGAAGAGGTAAGCGGCAGGTGCTACCAGAATACCAGAGAATGGTGCGCTGAAGAAGTAGGGGTTTTCGGCGATGGACTGCTCACCCTTCCTAGTAAAGTCTTGAGCGAATCCATCGAGGGTGTATCTGTCCTCCTTCAGGCCAGTCTCATAAGCCTGCTTGAAACGCGCAATATCCAAGCTGTGAGCGTCACCATTGTTGATCTGAATCAAGTTAGAAGCCTGTCTTTCTCACACGAGTGAATACTTACGTAGGCATCACAACGACCAATAGACATGTCGCTCTCGTAAGTGTTGTGCGCCCAGGAGATGCCTTGCGGCTGTCCAAGGAGGCCAGCTGTAAGCGCATTTGTGGAAGGTGGTCCACCGATGGACCATGTACCAAGTATTGGATCTCCAGTCATGAGGACAGCGTAAGCTGCGAGGAATCCGGCCAAACCAGGACCCATGCCAAAGGCAGATTCGAGACCAACAATGGACTCTGCGATGGTGGTAACGCCGCTCCTGCTGAGGTAGCCATGCTGATAGTACTCATTAGAGCTTGATCCAATGCGGTGGAGAGTTCACTTACGTTGGCTGCTGCGTTCAGGCCGGGGCAAGGGCCTCGGATCTCATCAGCAGCTGGTGATGCGTATGCGTGGTCTCCTGTGGTGGAGACGTATTGCTCAGTGGCGGAGAAAGTAAGGCAAGGAATGTTGCCGCAGTTGCTTCTGTTCCTGCTGAGCGCCTTGACAGCATCTGATACCGGCGCGGGCACTTGTCGCTTCTGGACGTCTTCCAGTGCAAAAGGAAAGGCAGCGGCTTGCAAAGCAAGGCCAAGTACAACAAAAGACTTCATTGCGAAAACGTGAAAACAGCGCGGGATTGAAGGAATGGACGAGATCTCAGCCTCAACCGACTTGTGGAAAGTAAACCAAGAAGAAGTACATGTACCTACAGGACATATAGAAGTAATTCAGCAAGAGTGAGAGTCAGGATAGGTCAGCACTTGGCATCGTGCGTGCACCTATGCACAGGCACTAGCAGTGGGTGGTTTGGCCAGCATTGCAGTTACGGCTCCAGCGTCGCATCAAGAAAGGCTAACAACAATGTTATCCCTCCAACACGTTGTACCATTGCGAGGCTTCTGGCGACAGCTCTATACACTTGCAGGGTTCCCTGACCTAGTGGCGTTGGGCAATGTTGGTGATGTTCTGATCGTCATGGCGGTTGAAGTGGCTTTGCGGAGATGTTGGCGTGCATTTCCATATTCTAGCAGATCGGCAGCCCCTGGGTCGTGCTGCGCGGCTCCGACCAGTGACTAACTTTCGATAGTGGTCCTGTTGAGGTTATCCACCAGACCGAGAACGCGTGTATCTCAAGAGGAAGAACTTTGGAAGCTCTCGATGTTCATGGTGATGGTGGTGGTGATGGTAGTGATGGTGGTGATAGCGGTGGTGATAGCGGTGGTGAGTGAGTGAGTGAGTGAGTGAGTGATATACTGTCGGGTAGAGAGATGGATTGGATTCGCTCGGCAACCCCGCCCCCGTCGCTCTGACCAATCATGCAGGACACTGATGCCGACAGGCAAGCTAAGGAATACACGCGAATGCGATCCTTTGGCACGCCCGTCATGCTGCTTCAACCTTGGCCGAGTGGGTGACACGTTTCTACTCATTTTCTTCACGAGCGTCGCGCGACAATGGACGTTCCACGAGCATCAACAATTGAAGAAGCCGCCCATAAAGAATTACTGGGCTCGAGTGTGTTACCTCGCTGAGCCCGAGGATGGAGGCAGCGCCGCCAGATTACCACACTGCCACGTTGGTTGACATATGGGACATCGCTGCACGATACATCCCTTCGAGCGATCTGTGTGCTGCAGCACTGGTATGCAGCAAGTGGCATGCGACTTTCGTACCTCACATCTGGGGCAACCCGGCAGCTCACTTTGGTATTGAAAATGATCGCGTCTATGTGGCCTTGACACGCTTCAAGAGAACTCTTCAGACGGCACGTCTACTCGTCAGGTCCTTGACACATACGCTGCACTTGCCTCCAGCACATGCAGAAATATACAATGGTCCACACTCCGATTGGCTGAGGGACGTATTGGAGAGACTTCCTAACTTACAGTCCTTGATCGTCAGAGGCTTGCCCTTCTTCGACTATGCTGCGTTGCAGGCATTGACTGTGATCCGGAAAAAGCCTGAGCCAAATACGCTTCCTCCATCCGGCGCCATAGAGCTTCCCGCATCTGCTGGCAGCTTCTTCGATAGCCCGATGAACCTCATCCCGTCATTCGGCCTACGCCTGCTAGACGCGTCACGATGCTCAAACGTCACCTCCAGCAGTCTTGCAGCAGCGCTGATTAGATTCGAAGGTCTGTTGTACCTTGATTTATCGTTCAGCTACCCAGCTCGCGATAAGTCGGTTCTCGAGTCCCTGAAGCGTTTGAATGGCTTGCAGGTATTGAAGCTGCGAGGCATCAGTCTTAGAGATGAAAACATCGAAATCCTGAGTAAAGCGATCGCGCTCAGGGTCAGAAGTCTCGACGTGAGAGAAAACCATATCACGGATCGCGGCGTGAGGATTCTTCTGGACTACTGCTTCGCGACTAACCAAGCAACTTTGAGTGAAGCAGGTACATCGTTGGCTGGTCAGCGGTCGCCGACTTTGCTCCCGTACCTGGGAGCGGAAATGCTTGGTATCTATCAAGGCGAGGATTTTGAAGGTTATCTGCGTAACGCTTTCACCGGCAGATTCGTTAGCAGACTCGCGATAGAAGACGCTCCAGCTGGTGGCCTCACTCATTTGTACATCGCCAAGAACAGTCTGACAGTGGAAGGAGTCTCTGGTCTTGTGCGTTCAAAAAGATTACACGTCCTTGACGTCGGATCCATAGCAAATACTTCGGCTAGGCACCCTGCCGCAGTGAGCGGAAATGGTCAGCATGATGTGAGCATACCAGGTCTGGAGAAGCTGACGCCGATCTTTTCGCTCTATGCTGCAGAGTCATTGACATTCCTCCGCATCGATCACACTCTGGTCACTAAAGAGGCGCCGAACATGCATCCTGAAGAGATTGTTCAAGGCCGCGTTGAGCTTGGGGATTCCTCCTTGCCATATAACATGACTGAGCTGACAGAGCTCGGTGGATCTTCAGTTCGACCACATGCTTTCGAGCTTCCTACTGACCCACAGACCCCTCGATTCGAACTTGAAGGAGATCCAATGCACTTCGCTGTGGTTCCACCAGCTGACAATACCTTTCATATTGAGAACCCTGCTGAGCGGCATCAGGAAACGCGACGAGGCAGCGCTTTGGCTCCAGAAGTGGTACTTTCGATGTCTGCCGACCTAAACCAGAAGATTATGCTCAGCCCAGCTTCTGCTGAAGACGATCGTGCACTGAGCACGTTTACTAGCACTATCTCACCCCTGTCCGCGGGCACGTCTGACGACCTGACACCACCCACTCCCGAAGCTCGACCACGAAGCTATTCCACGGTGGCCACTGAACGCCAAGCCAGGCTCAACGCTCACATTGCAGCGGGCCATAATCTCCATCCTGCGATGCTGCCCCATGTGACTACTTTGGTGCTGACTGAAGTGCCCGCATACTCAACAGATCGATCCATTGCCGATCGGATAATTTGTTTTGTAAAGAATGCCGCGCAAGAGGCTGCGTTGGCGCGTAGTCAGGCCAAATTGGACTATTCGCTGCCCCCAGGTCGTCGAGGTCATGCCTCAGCATTGAATCACTCGGCAGACAAATTCTTCGCATTGAAGCGCGTTGTACTTGAAATCGCGCAGGAGAAGGATGTCCAGCGAACCACCAAAGCCAGCCCTTGGCAACATCAGTCCACCAGGACCATGACCGATGATCGTGACACAGAGGTACTCTGGAGCGCCGCAGAAACAGATTTTAGCTTTTTCGGCGAAGAAGAAAACATGTTTCCAACTCTCGAGACTGGTCATTTTGCGATGTCAACTGACAAGGAAGTGACCTTCGGTCAGCCTGTCAATAGTCCTTCTACTACACAGTCCTCCCAAACTCCCATGATCGATAATGTCTCCCTCATCTCTGCTTTTAGAAAGGACCGCAAATCTGCGCACGAACGCCACGTAGCGCTCAATGGCTCGAATGCAGAGACTGAAGGATATTGGGATGGTGTTATTTCTGTGGTGCGTAACAACGCTGCGATGAGGAGTGACGAAGAGTTGGACTATTATGGAAATAAATTCACCAATGGCTATCTTTATGCCTGATATTGCTTTCTCACGACATTCTTCATGAGCCAAGACCATCCTAGTATCGCCCATCATCGGCTTTGATCAGATCTGCACCCTTCTCTGCCACAGCATAGGTGGTGCTCATGATGTTGCCAGACACGTGTCCGGGGAAGACTGAAGCGTCTGCCGTATATGTCAGCCATTGAGTTTCATGAGTGGGGAAGAAGCCTCGGTGAGATTCCACATGTCTCCACAGGCTACTGTTATGTCTCTCACCAAGACATATGCAGAAAGCTGCGTAGACACGTGAAGACTCAGCAAGGCTTCAGACGACAGGACCGATACCGATGACACGCAAATTCTTGACACCCTTAACCTTCAGCTTCTCGTCCACGACTTCACCCATCGTGCAGGTGCCAATCAAATGATATTGTGTGGAAATGTGCTTCTTCACAAACTCAACACGATCCTCCTCGGTCTCGATACTGGCATCTTGAGGAGGCAGAACGCGATCGGCCAAGCTCTTTGCCATGACTGGATGATTTGCGACCTTGTCCATCCACTTAATACCTTCGGCCAGGATCTTCGCATCAGCTGGGTTACGGAAATAGCCTGGATCGATCTTGGGGTGCTTGAGTGGGTCAGAGCTTGTGATGTGGACGGTTCCTCGGGAGAGAGGGTGTTCGAGGCAGACGAGTAGAGATACTCGAGTCTGTCCTTTTGGTCTGAAAATGCAAGGTCAGCAAATGTCAATGTTCCAATCAGAGCAGATGGCTTACGGTGCGCTGAAGAAGCCAATCTGACTCTCGCCCTTGCTCACGTCTAGCTGACAACCAATGCAGAAAGTCTGAATATTAGCGAAAGTCGGGTTCGAAAGCTGCCTAACGATGACTTCTTCCTGTCGCTTCTCGAAGTCTGTCTTGGCCAACGAATTTGCGCGTATTTCCTTGATCGTATTGTCCAGAGTCTCTTTGTCGACCAAAGAGGCATAAGACACGAAACCCATCAACATTCCCGGCGAGCCCAAAGGACCATTATTCGTCTTCTCATACAGTGCCTGCTGAGCGGCCGCATACTCCTCCCCATGCATAGAATCGAGAGACTGCACCCCCTCCTTCAGGTCATACAACATACCCCCCAGCACATGATCCTGAAAATTCGCGCCCACACGCTCATTCTCCACCACACACTCCACCCCGGCAGCCTTCAACACCGCAGGGTCCCCAATCCCCGACAACTCCAACATCTGCGGACTATTAATCACCCCCCCGGACAAAATCACCTCCCTCGCCGCCATGACCTGGTACTTCTCCCCGCCGTACAAAAACTCCACCCCCGTCGCCGTCCTGTCCCCATCAAGCAGAACCCTCGTCCCATGCGCCTCACACAAAACCCTCAAATTCCCCCGTCCCAGATTCGGGCGCAGGTACCCCGTCGCCGCATAGCTCCTCTTCCCCGGATCGTCCGTCCGATTCACCGCCGCGAGACTCGAATAAAATCCCATGTGATCGCCACCCCAGGCATCTACGAGGGTTTTTTCGCCGCCTCCGACCGCGTACGCCGCTTCGCAGAAGTCGTATTCGAAGGGTTCGTAGTAGTCGTTGAAGCTGGTGTGGATGGGGCCGGTTTGTCCGTGGTATTTTTCTTGGGCGCCCGCGGGCATGAATTGTTTGTCCGGGTGTTGGGCGCCTTTTTCGGGAGGGTCGAGGGTTTGGTGTTTTTTGAAGTAGGGGAGCTGCGGAAAATATCTGTCAGCCTTCTCTCTCTGTCTCTCTCTCTCTCGCGCGCACTTCCTAAAGCCCTTATCTCACAAACGATGATGACATGATATTGAAGCTTGGGACGCCACTCCTCCTCCTCCTCCATCCAATCTACACGGAACTCGCATGGCCATTTTGACAAAAAAAATAAAAACTCTCACTCACCAACCCCTCCCACCCCCACCCCTCATTCCCCAACTCCCTCCACCCCTCATAATCCCCCCGACTACCCCTCACATACATCAAATAATTAATGGCACTACTCCCACCCAAACAGCGGCCCCTCGGCATAGAATACGTCTTGGCGCCCGCCGTCTCCACCATCTCGGACTGATAGCACCAGTCATATTTTTCGCGGCCGATCAACGTCGGATACAGGCCGGGGGTGCTGACTTGGGGGTCGTCCATGCGGTTTTGGCCGGCTTCGAGGACGCCGACGCGGATGGAGGGGTTTTCGGTTAGGCGGGCTGCTATGCAGAGGCCGGCGGTGCCGCCGCCGATGATGAGGTAGTCGTATTGTTGGGAAAGGAAGTCGGGGAGGGTGCAGAGGGCGGATGGTGGTGCGGTGGGGGGAGACATGGTGGTGGGTGGGTTGCCGTGTTGATGGGAAGGGAATGGGGATTTTTCTGGTTTGGTGAAAAGGGGATGGATGGTGTCTTGAGTAGTTTTACATTTCTTATTTCTTACATTATATCTAATGCCCTCTCGGTTCAATGGACTCTTTGGTGATCGTTCTCACTGTGGCAGTCGAGAGCGGAGCTTGTAGCCCCTCCTCGCTCCTCTTCGTTGTGCTGTAGTAGCTTGTGGTAGACAGCTCGTGGACCCTGGGGAGAGCTGTCTTGCTTGTATTACTCCGCAGCGGCTATGCAAGGATCCTTCGGCTAGATCGAGGTACGTACTCATAACATATTCGCTAGAACGCTGGACTGAGATCAATGGAGAAGACCGCCTAAGCAAGACTGGATATGGCGATCACTTTGCTGAACTGAGCGAACTGTTCGCTTGAGTTGGTCCGCTCGGGCTGGTAAGCTCGTCCTCTGTCGGTTGAGATTCATGCTGTTTTGCGCTGCTCGACGTTGTTGCTTCGTATGGCGGTGGTTGCCACGAATTCTCCTCGCTAAGAGATCCGGAGTCGTCAAATACAGGAAGCTGGTCGACGAGGCCTTCCTGCGTTCTTGGACCAGTATATTTTCCTCGAGCACCATACTTCGGAAGCCAGTACCAGAGTATTGACACCAAGGCGACGACTGCCGCGACTACGATCGCATAATTCATGTTCGTGGCGGTTATTGGCCGTGCAGGCGGGAAGAACAAGATGATGCTAATGGCTAGAACCCAAAGTATGGCAATGATGTTAACAAAGCGACCCATGCCATAACCAATCTTGTACGGACCCGGGACGAATCGCACTTCAGAGTCCGGCTTCGAGGTATATATGAGCCGAGCGAGAATGACCGCAGCATAGCTCAAGTCGAGGCATGGCGCACAGAGGTTGAAGATGGCCGTGATAGTCTGCGTGGAACCGATCCCGATGAGGTTTAGGCAAACGCAGAAAGCGACCACGAACCACACAGCATACACGGGCGTGCCTGTGATCGGATTTATCCTGCTCCACATGCCGGAAAGTGGCAAAGCTTCGTCTCTCGCAAAAGCGAAAACCATGCGAGCATTCGCCAGCATGGCGCTGACGCCAGTCATGAACTGTACCAGTATGACGCAGAATAACATGAATGTCCCGCCTGCTTGGCCGCCTGCATTGAGGAATATCTGGGCCACTGGAAGCCCCGTTGGAGATTTCACGATGTCTTCGAGGTAGTTTTCAGTCAGACAAAAGGTGAACACGATGTTCAGCCACCAGCCCATGAGTCCCGAGATGATGATGGCGAGGCGAATCGACTGAGGCCCGCGCACAGCCGCGTCGTGTGTCTCTTCAGACATGTGTGTGGTGCCATCGTAGTCGGTCATAACCCAGGCGACGTTCAGGAAGCCGAGCATGAAGGAAAAGCCGGTCGATTTCCATCCAGAGAGGTCTCTGACATCTGTAAAGACAAAGCTCGCGCTCCGGAGGCCTTGCTTCTGGCTGGTCAAAACGAGCAAAGCTATACCGATGCCCAAAGTCGCAATGATGCTGAAAGGCGCGAACCAATATATGATCTGGTGTAGCTTCTTCGTCGTGAAGGAACATATCAAGCCGAAGACGGCAAGTGCGATTATCGCTACGACCACAGTCGTCCACGGCTTCCTGCTTGATGTCAGAACGTGCAGTTCCTCAAACGATAATGTGTACTCACGGCGAATAGGTGTAGCTGTCACCCAAAAGACCCGAGTTCATGGAAGCCGCGGCCAAGATCATCTGGCCGATCGTGTATGCTATTGAAGCAACACCAGACGCTTGTCCAAGCAAATTGCACCAGCCGATGACCCAGGCCCAGATGGCTACGTGTCTTCGAGGGACAACATGCTTCGTCACAAAGTACATGCCACCTGCCGTAGGATATGCAGACACGAGCTCCGCCACTGAATGGGTCAGTAACATGCGATCAGTCCACGAAAGTCCGCACGCATACCTGAGCTTGCGATGAAGTATGCCATTACCGAACCTATGGCCCATGCCCAGACGGCGGTAGCAGGGCCTCCAGTGCTGATCGGAACTCCGTACGTGGCTGGCTGCGAACCCAGCACGCCGAGCACAGATATGGCATATGACAGAATGGACCATTGATTGAATTCACGTCGTAGTTCCTATCAATCGATCAGCATGTATTGGTATTTTTGACGGCAGCACATACCTGCTTGTATCCGTTGCGAGCGAGCAGTGCCTCGTCGTCATCGTAGAGCTGGACCATGTTCGGCGCTCGATGGCTCGGGTCGAAAGGCTGTTTTGTGTCCCTCGAGGATGCTGCTGCCTTCTCAGCCTTTGACTCGTCGTAGGAGTGCCTTGAATCCATGATGTTGTTTGTCATGAAGCGAGAGAATAGGTGAAGCCCAAGACAACAGAGATACAAGTAGGCCGTGACACTCAGGGCTAAGCACGATGTGAGGTACGACTACCTCTGTATGCTGCCGAAGTAACGGCACGTGGCGCAGGGTAGAGTTATAAGCTGGGCGAAGAGGTTGATAGAACTGCTGCTCAGGATGCAGGCATGGCGACGTGGTAGTAAAGCATCACAGTGACCGCTGTTTGAACGCAGATAGAGTGGTAGCTCTGAATCCGAGGTAGTACATTGCGGCATGGTGATATAACGGGCTCGTCCGCACACACCTTGCGTAAGATAGTGGACGAGATGGCTGCCGTCATTCGGAGAAGTGCATCCCGAGAAGGCGGGCGAAGATTCAAATCGTGCTGCATGGGACACCCACGTAACGGAATTGGTTGGTTACTTACCACGACGGAGTCTATTATAGGCGGTGTTAGTAGCTTGATGACTGGATGCTCAAGGCGCAGGGGGGCTGTCGCCTACCACGATTGGCTCTTGGTCGTGCTTGACACCGCTGCGCATGTAGATCAAGCAGGCTCTATACATGCATTTCGCTGCTTCGAGCCTCTCGAACGCCTCCAGGAGCCGTGTAGTGGTTACTTGCGAGCGAGAAGCAGCGTCTGGATGCCGAAGCTACTGCGAGCTTATGTTGCTCAAGTGAACCTTGTTGATGCCAGGGAAGTCCTTGCTGACTGACGCGAATGCAAGGTGAAGCGCTGTCGATGTCGATACGCTAGAAGCGTCGTGGAAGCTCGCTAGAAGAATCTGAAGTCAGGATAATACCATGTTGATGGCGTCGGCTTTTCCTCGCCCGCTCGGCTGCTTAAGCGTTGACGACATATGTTGTGTAAGGCGGCAGCGTGGACACGACCTTGGTCCGAAGCATTTGGCGTTACATACATTGTATGTATCGTGGAACGTCGAGATGCGCTCCACCTTCATGTGTAGCATGCTTGCGAGCGGTGAGTTTGGCAGAAGCTGTCTTTGTGTGGAGGTCGTGAGCGAAGACGGCTGCCAGTGGGAGAAAAGTAGCGGCGGAAGCAGCCGCATCGCATCCTTCATGATGCCAATCTGGCGGTGAGTTCCCTGGACACGTATGTATAACATCTCGCCGCCTCGCCGCCTCGCCGCAACTTGCAATGACCTGTGGCACTGAAGATGTACTTCTCTACTATCGGCATTGTCTGGCCAATGGCTGCTTTTGCATCTTCGCAAATCACGTCGTGTGCCGCAAAGCCGCAATCGCCACGCATGCATTCATCCATCTACTACTGACATAACATGACCTGCTAAGACAACCACATCGCCGGACGTAAGGCTCGGGCTTGGCGTACCCGCAGTGATCAATCCCACGATGGCGGGCTGGAAGACGGTTGATGGGGAACAGGCGATTGGACATAGTCATCTCGCTGCCCGTGGGAGGGAGCGGGCCAGCGCGCAATGGTCAAAATGCACTCATTCGACCAAGCTGTCTGTCTGTCTGCCCACGCGGCCATATATCCCAAGACTGTGCCGCGGAAAAGCGTGACTAGTGTCTTTGTCGTGGGGAACCCCGAGGTCGTATATGTGGACGGAGTGGATTGTTAGACACCAACCGAAAAGTCTGTCTGGTTAGTGCGAAGAAGACAAAGACATTGTGCGACTAGAAAGAAAGAGCAGCCTGGCGTGGAGGGTCGCACTGTGTCATATTCCGTGTGTGTCGCTGCGATTGCCTTACACAGCATACATAACAGCAATCCACCTGATGTCACTGGAACGCGGAGGCCTAGCATTTCTATTGTTGCTGGTCATACATGTTATTATTGTGAACGCGCGTCGAGATCCCGTGATAGGATGCATAAAGGTTTAGCGAGCCTGTATCTTTCGAGCAGTATACTGAATTCAATCAAAGTGAAGGTGACATCCAGAGACAAATTGATTAACCAGCCAGCCAGTCAAAAGGAGTACGACCCAACCAACTCAACCCACTACCGCAGCCTCTTCAAAGACCGTGGCAGCTGGGAGTCAAAGCCAGGGACTGCTACCTAAGACTTCTATCTAAAGCAGAATCCGAAGGTTCAAGCCCTTCGCAGTGTACAAATCTCGCGCTCCACCACATTCGTAGCGACAGTATTCGTGTCGAAGGGAAAGGACAGACGGATCATTATGAGAAAGGCAAGACCCACCACCACCACCAAAGCTCTTATGCCAGAACAGAAAATAAGCCAGTCAAGGCCTCCGTCCTGGCATGGTCGCCCGGTGCGTAAAAAGCACGCTGAAATTCATCCCCCGAATGTAACGCCTGTGAACTCCTCTTTCTTGTGTCTGTATTCCCAACACGCTCCATATGCCATTCATGTTCATCGTTTTGTCGTTCAGTCCAGCTCGTCGTGAAGCTCGTATTCTGGTACTGTTCTATGCAATTTTCGTCCATCATAGCAGTCGTCATTAGCTCCACCATCTTGATATCGTAACACTCGTCGCTTCCCGTACACTTTATTCGTCCCGCAGCGTTCATTCGTTCCATCATCGCATGTCGTCCATTGCGCATCTAATGCGACGTGACCCACGAATCCAGAATGTCGCGCACGTCGTTATACTGGTCTTCTGCCGCTCCGGCCAGAAAGTCGTCGATTCCGAAAGCGTTGCGCTGCACTGGCGCAAAGCTTTCGCTGTATACCGTTGCAGTATTCGGGCCATTCGCAGTCTTGACGCTTGTGACGTGGACCGTATCCCAATCAGAATTGTACACGCTCGATCCGCTGCACGACTCTCCCGGTGGCGAAAACATCTCTCGCCCGACGTCAGGATGCGAATTCAAGATGTCGAAGTTAACGGCGTCGTGGAAGATGTCCATACCTGCCTCGATCGGGCTCGACTCTCCTGCGAAGCTGGAGGAGCCTGGATAGTCCGCGAAGAGTGTACTGTCGTTGCCAGCTGCTGGACTGGAATCACCGCGTCCTGGAGAAGATGGGCCCGGAAGGTCACTCGGCGACGAATGTCTCGAAAGCTTCGTCGGCGACACGCTTTCCGCGCCCTCTTGGGGCATGCTCAAGTCAATGAGCACTTGTCTCGAGGCCATGTGCTTAGACCCTGGGGCCGATGAGGGTGACGTTGGCGGAGTGTCCACGAGCCACGGATTCGAGGCTGCGTTGAAGTGTGCATCGGCGCTGTCCATATTCAGGAAGTCGTTCGCATCCAGAGCATCCGATTCCTGTGGCGGCGTATCCGGCATGCTGCGCTCCGATGCAGGTGAGCTCATGCTCTCAGCTCGGCCGTGGTGGTCGTTTGACTGATCAAGAGATCGTGCGAGGGCTGCTTTCCTGGCTCGAGTATTCATGTCGGGACGATGTGACCTCTTCGACCGGTCGCCGCCATCAGAACGATCCTTCTTCGGACGACCACGCTTCGGCTTCTCTTCTTCGAGCTTTTCGAAACCAGGAAGGACGCCTTCACACATGTCGCGCTGGCGATGTCTCGTCAATGCGTCCGCCCGTGCGAAGGTCTTGCCGCATGGGCATACAGCCGGTCGCTCGTTCGTGTGTGTGAGATGGTGGCGCTTCGTGTCGTGCAGTCTGTTGAATCTCTTACCGCACGGGTTGCAGCGGAATCGACGGTCATCGAGATGGTTCTGGACGTGAGAGCGAGCATTCTCCTTACGATTGATCTGGGTGTCACAACCATCCCACTTGCAACGATATGCCTCGCCTTTGCCGACGGGGTGCACGAGCCAAGAGTTGATCTGCTCTTCGGTGATGCCGGTGTCGATGTAAGTCGCGTCGATGCCAGCTGCATCGAGCGCCGCCTGTTCTGGGCACATTGGGCCACCACCCATCATGAAATGAGGACTGTTGAAATCTTGTTCGGCTCCAGCGGCGGCTTGATACAACGCATCCGCTCGCATATGTGCGTGACCGCCGTAACCTGGCATCGCTTCTTCAAACAAAGTTGGCATCGGTGTGCTGTGTTGATGGGGTGGCGAAGACGCGTCGGCCACTGAAGACGAGTAAGCTGATGTTGCATAGTCCTGCTCACCTGCAAAGCTGAACGATCCATTGCTAAAAGCTGTGATTTGAGATCCATATTGGCTTCCGTCGTGACTTTGTGGCACGGGTGGCATGGGTGCCATATCGAGCTGGTAGCTTTGGCTTCTTTGGTGCTTGACGTGTAATGGTGGAGGACTAGGCCATCCTTGACCGTGATTTTGGGGCGTGTTTGGTACAGTCTGTGCTTGACCGTGCGAGACTGGTGTCGATGGCATAACGTTCATCGTCGGCTGCGATATGAAGACCGGGACTGGTGCAGCCATATCGCCAGCGATAGGATGGCTGACTTGTACGAATGGTACATTTTGCGTGTTGGGATTGGGTTGCGGATTGGCAGTGCCGTTGCCGAAATTCTGCTCGTACCACATGAGGTGGTTCTGCAGATGCTGCATAGCAACGGCCTGATCCGGGTTTGATGGGCTGACGGCTTGATTGACATTGCCGTTCAGCTGGGATTGAAGATGGGATTGGAAGTCTAGTGTGCCTGCTTGCGGCGGCTGTGGGAAGCCCGGCGGGCGGCTTTGCTCCTGCGCTTCTTGCTTGATATTGAAATGTTGCTGATCCGGTGGGAATGCTAGGTTAGTATCCGGGTGATGTGTCCTTACGAGTGGAAGTCCTGTGAGTTGATCCTGTGGTAGTAGTGGTCGAAATCCAGTCTGAGGTTGCATGGCCTGATCCAGCGACATGCCTCTTCGATGCGTGGGCCGGTTATGTCGAGGAGGATGCCGTGGTAGGGGGGTCGCAAGGACAGGAACCTCGAGCGATTGATTTCGTCGGTGGCGACGGCGCTCTTGTATTGCGGTTCCTGGCAACATTGTGTGCTGTTGGCAAGACAGAGTCGGGGTCCAGTAGTTGTCCTGAGGCGGATGCCTCGTTGTGGTCCGTATCTATATCGCATGTTAGCACCGATGCAGTGTAGTACAAAGGACGGCCCCGAACAAGGTCGCTCACCTCTACGCAGTGCAAGCCGGAGCGCCGCCGGGCAGTGACTTCCTTAGTCGATCGCCTCCTCTACTGTGAATCCCAACACAGTAGG
Source organism: Passalora sequoiae (assembly GCA_013248845.1). Classification (NCBI taxonomy): domain Eukaryota; kingdom Fungi; phylum Ascomycota; class Dothideomycetes; order Mycosphaerellales; family Mycosphaerellaceae; genus Passalora; species Passalora sequoiae. The sequence goes on along the minus strand of WSQC01000011.1, from coordinate 866,420 downwards.
AGAGGGTATATGTTTGGGGCCGATCAGGCCTTGGGTGGTGGTGGTGGTAGTAGCTGCGAAAGCTAGTAGTCTTGTGCTGCTATGTACACAGGCTATGTACGTGGGTATGCAGCGATCTTTGAAGAGGCTGGGAGGTGCAGTATTAGTAGAGAGCGAGATCTGAGGACGAAAGCATGGTGCAAAGTCCATGGTGACAACATCGCGCTGGTGATCCGGTCGTCTGGGGCAACCACCTGCCAAGCCATCCCTACCAACGCCACGGTCGCAAACGGGTTCCGCGATTCTTCGCGGACATTTCGTTGCGCAATTGTGTTTGTTTCAGCAACGCCGTGGTTTCACCTGTTTTTCCACCTCTACCGGCCACATTCCCGACTGTAGCCATAGCGATGCAGCGTTTGCAATCATGTCGTCGGGGGTGATGCGAATGAATGAGCGAGAGCTTCCATAGAAAAGAAAAGCTGGGGATCTCTGCCCCATCGGCGCTTGCGGGATCGCGTCTGGAAATACGAGCACAGACCAGTCGGCGTCCAGGATCAAGATCCCAGGTCCTGGCGCTCGTCGAGATATAATGACTATTAGCAATATGAAGACGACGTGTATGTGTCAAGATGATTTTGAGTCGTGTCTAAAGCAGCTCTCTTAGCCGCGTGCTACCTCCTGCTATGCACAAATCATGTCACGCAAGCAGAGCATATCATCCATCATCAACTAATGCCTCTTGTCATGGGGCATTGTCTTATGCGATTGTCCCAGACTCCATGCCATGCTCTGTTCCAGCACTCTGTCGAGCTTCTTGTATTGTCATCGATGCCCCATGTCCACCAACGCCATCGCTAAACATACGTGAAAAGAGAGGGTATTCACACAGTCCATCTCCCTGTCCTCTTTCGAGCAGACCCTCACATCTGCTTGTAGTCCACACTTCTCGGCCTCCTCTGCCGTCCCTGATGCCGCTGCGGGTTGACCGGCTGTCTGAAGTACGCTCCGCCATCATTTCCAGCTGCGGGTCCAGCTGGGACTCCTCCACCACCTTTGCGCATCCATGGCTGTTGCTGGGACTGAAAGCCGTTCGTGCCGTTCATGCCGTTCATACCGTTCATGCCGTTCATTCCATTCATGCCATTCATGCCCATGTTCATGTTCATATTCATGCCACCCATACCACCCATACCACCCATGCCACCCATGCCACCCATCCCACCCATCAGCATGGGGTTGAAGTTCGGGAGCATCACGCCACCCATACCCATCATCATCGGGTTCATCATGGGATTGGCGAACGTATTCATACCAGGTGTCATGTTAGGCATGCTGTTCATCTGCGTGGCAAAGTCACTCATGTTCTGCGGTTGTACCATGGCCTTTGGTCCAGTGGGTGGTTGTGGCTTGGCAGATTGTGATGCTGGACCTGTCGGTGGCTGCGGTGTATCCGGCTTCGTTGGTGACTGCTTCATCTCTGCTGGGTTGCTTGGTCGTCGCTTGTTCTCTAGTTCGTCGTCTGCCTTACGCTTCTTGGAGATCGACGACGTAGATGAAGGAGAGTCTGCGCCATTAGCTTGGACTTCTGGCACAGCAGATGGCGAATTGGCATCTGTTGGTCCCGCGCCTGGAGTGCCTGTGGCAGGGGTCTGAGAAGCCTCTTTATCCTTCTGAACCTTCTCTGTCTTCTTCTCTGCATTGAAGTCTTCAAGCTTCTTCGCGGTCTCGTCGTCCTTAACAAGATTGTCCATAAGGACCGGGTTATCTCCACAGCTAGGACACGTTAGGCCGTTCTCGGCAAGCGTGTCATCGATGCAAGTGAAGCAGTAAGTCGTGCCACAGCATGGTGTCTTGTGAGGATTCACAAACGGTTGGTTGTCGATTGAACATTCCAGTCCACGATCACGAAGCTCCTGACTACCCTGCTCTGCCTGCTTTGCCTTGTCCGCCGCTGCCCTCTGCTGATCCTGAAATTTCTGCCATGCTACGTCGTCCGTCTTGGTACGTACCCATTTGCCATCAGAAGTGTACATCACGCCTTTGCCCAGCTTGGTCGGGTCAACCTGACCGTCTTCGCCAATGGCATGTTCGGTATCGAGTGCAACATGGAAAGATTTCGGGATACCAGTAGTGCGCTTGAATTTGTGCTTACCATCAAAGTTTGGGTCCTCGTTGGTTGGACAAGCTTGAATCCAGTGACCACCTTTGCCACAGCGATGACACATGTAGCCGGGAGGAAGCGGCTTGTCAGGAACTGCAGAAGACTTGTGAGTATGCTTGTTGTGTACAGGTCTGGCAGAAGAGTTCTGCAGATCTGCTTTCAACTGATTATTGCTAGCATTGAGTACAGCTTGCAGCTTCTCTTCCTCCGTCATTGCAACTCCATCCCCGCCAATAGTAGATGCAGCAGTCGAGCTCGATTTGATGTGGTTGTTTCTCGCATGAATAGGCATCTGTCCGCTAACGTATCGTGCTGCTCTTCCAGCGCCCACCCTCGATGTAGGTAGTCTTCGAGCCACGACAGTGGTCGAACGTGGTATTTGGGTGGTATCGTCATCGTAAACTGTAGACTGTGAGTACTCGCGTGCATAGAAGACGGCATGGTGGGCACGATACTTACTCTCCATGGTGTCGTTCGTGTAGATCTCGAGGTCGAAATCCTTGCCATCTCCAAGTCGTGAGATATTCATGATCTCACGCTTCACTTCAAACACAGACAAGCTAGTGCCATCGAAGTTGATTTGTTGAGCGTCCTTGCGGGACTTGAAGCGGAAGAAGATTGATGAAGACATGATATCAATGGTATCGAGTCACCAGAGAACCAGACGGTGATATAGATCTCGTATTGGTGTGACTCTGTTTCGTGCTCAATCCAGAGGAAGACAACAGCGTTGATTCTTTCTCGCGATAAGAGTACACGTGAGCAGATATGATGAGGGGATATTGGTGTACAGCGTGAACACAAGGCGAAAGCCGAGTAGCTCAGAAATGCCGACCTTGAAGAGTAGATTTGTATTTAATAGCAGCTGCCTGCAACAATGCCCGCCGATTGGCTGGCTGTCTCTCTTTCTCGTAAAGTGGATGGTTGTGGTCGCTGCTGTGGTGAAACAAGCCGCACACACCAAGACTGAGTACCAGTCACGAACAAAGCACAAATTGTTCAGAAGAACAGTGTTGTTTGTGTCAAACTCGCTTCCGTAGTCTTGCGATGATACCTCTCACTATCATCCGAGTGTCTCGCTCACCGAATTTCAGCCGCTTCTGTAGTTCGTCGTACGACCGGCGTTCGAGTCGGATTTCTCGAAAAGCGCTTCAGATGCCTTCTGTGTCGGCGCGAGTCGATGATAAGGGTAGTTGAGATGACTGTGACGAGAACAGCGGTGATGGTTGTGAAGCAAAGAAGCCCTGGTGGAGGCGGAGGTTGGTGTAGAAGGGAAGGTAGGTTGCGACGAAGCCGGTAAAGGAAATGCACAGCCGAGACGCTTCAGGCATCAGTCAATGCGGTCCGCCGGAACTTGCCGTGGACGTTGACCAGACCTTTCTTTGGCAGGCGCGACCGCGCTCCATTATTCACTTTTGATCAGTCAGCACACATCGCGCATGACTCCTCACAACACTTCATCGATGGCATGAACGGACTTTAACTATACATGTTATACGCTCCTCGGTCTCATCTGCCACGCTCTTACTGATATGTGCAAAAACGATGCAAGCAGATTGGCTGTCTGACAAAGCAATTTTACCACCATTTGGACCTGGACACCGGTTCTCGCTGCGCGGCATAATACATCTACGTTGTTGACCACTGCCTAGAAACGTCTCGTCATACACGCTGATATGCTACAGAAATATGACGGCAGGATGGCTGGAGTCTCACGTGCAAATTTCTCCGGAGACGACATTCTCTACGGCAGCGCGAGCCATGAACGTGTTCATGTCCTGATGTCACGCCTGATCATTAGATAACCCATCCCAGTTAAACGCACATCGTCACACTGCCTTGACAAGTACCGGTGGCTGTAGGACTCATTCGCTGCGAACTCTGTACGTCCTAATCGTGGGCACTAACACCACTGTGGCCAGGACGTCCATTGAAAGGGCGGCACTCTTACATAAGAGTACCACTACCCAAGCTAGCACGCCCTCGCAAGCCGTCATGTAGTGTATGCATCGACGCAGAAGAAGAATCGCTTTGTTGCGTTCCAGCAACATGTGAGTTTAGCCCTATCAGTACGCGAAGAATCACCTTGTTACTTCGACTAATACCTATAAGCTAGAAGGATCGCCATCACAGCTAATGGCGCAGCGCGGCTTCCTAGAACGAGCCCAGAATCTACGCCGAGACTTATGTTGACGATCACAAATCAGTCACGGTGTGGTCCTTATAATGCAGCTATTGTTTGGCCCGGACCTCAACATGTCTAAAGCCACTTGTGTGGAGGATAGTATATCTAAACCTGCCTGGCTAACTGCTCACTTGCGATACCAGCTGAATCACTTCGGCAGGTGAAGTGAGGATAATCTGTGCTTCGTCGAAGCGCAACTGCAATGTATTGATAAGAGTGTGATGCTGTTAACGCCCATCTTCCATGCGGCGCGATAGCTAGACATCGATACGGAAAGGCCTCACAGTCTTCCTCAACCTAGGACAAAGTGAAGCGGTCCCGTGCACTCAGTCCGCTTCACTTTTTTTCTTCCAGCTCGGTTCGGGCTTCCGCAGCTAACGCTCACCACGACAGCACTCAACGCGGGCATGAGCACGATTCACAAGATGGCCTTCAATGCCGCAGATTGAAACGCAACTTGGCCACCACGACCACTCTTTGCTACAACAGCACCACGGATGCTGGACTACTACAGTCAGGTAAGTGGTGACTCCTGAAGTGACGCACTTCAAGCAGCGGCGGCAGCGGCGACAACGACGGCGAGCAGCAGAGCAGAGCGGCGACGACAACGACGGCGTGCAGAGCGGTGCAGCTGAGCAAAGCGTCGCAGAGCAGAGCGTCGCAGAGCAGAGCATCGCAGAGCAGAGCAGCAGAGTAGAGCGGTGCAAGAGCACGGGACGATGTGTTTCCAATACTACCGCCTCTACATGTGCGGCTGCATGAAGGAGGAAGAGTTCACACAATGCAGTCTGCGGAATGGCACAAACACGCGCTGCGTTGATGACGATGTCGAGGAGGTGGAGGTCTTCAGAGCACTCAATGAGTGTCGAGTCCATTTACGCGACGGAGCATCAGCACGTATTCTCGGCGAGTATGTGACACCAGCGCCAGTGCATCCCGGTGAGCTCCAGGATAGCAAGGCAATCAAGCAACTAGCCGACCATTTTTCGAAGGCTGCCAAGATGAAGCAAGCCGACAAGGACCTTTTGCGAGACCCCTTCCAAGAGAAAGCGTCTACTACAAACAAGCGTCCGCAGGCGAACAAGGACAATCACCACGACGGACGCGACGAGCTCAAGAGAAAGCCCGAGAAGGCAAAGGAAGCCCCCGAAATCACGAGCAGAAATCTAAACACTACCACCTCCACCACCTCGCCAGCAGTAACCACAAACCCGAACACCTCACCACCAGAAGCCCCATCCGACAACTCCTTCCTCGACATAACCGAACTCGACCCAACCCACTACCACGAAATCTGCACCCGAATCTCCCACTTCGGCCACGAACGCCTCAAAACCCCACGCCTCCCCTCCCAAAGCGAAGAATCCTACAACCTCGACACCGCCCAACAAATCGAGGCATACACGTACTACCAGCTCAAGAGAGCCCAAGGCCTCCCCACAACAGCACACGACGAAGCATTCATCGTCTTTGACGCTAAGAACGCGGCGTCCGATGGTCGTGGCACAGACGATGCTGGGGCTGGAGCTGCGTTGATGGCGGCGGTTGATTCGGCGCATGAGGGCGCTGATGGGAAGAAGAGGAATCAGAAGAGGAATGAAAAGAAGAAGAAGAAGAAGCAGCAGCGCGGCATGCAGGACCAGACTCCGGCTGTGGTGTTGTTGTCGGAGGCATTGGACGATGCTGTGCTCAAATCATATAGCTTAGAGTAGCCAAACGTTAATGAAGGCGCGTCTGCCGCTTGTGCTACCAAAACTCATTTTCTTACGAGTATGAGTCTTGTTTTCGTACCAAGGCGATGATATTGCTTTGCGAGGTGCACGCGTGTTACGCGCCACTTCTGCTACTAAAGCCCACGTTTCTACGAGTATAAGTCATGTGTCTGTGCCAAAGACGCTGACATCACTTTGTGAGTCGCGCGCTTAGTCATGCGCCCCTTCTGCTGTTCAGGACCACTCTTCTACAAATATGAGTCTTACTTACCTACCAAAGACGCTGACACCACCTTGTGAAGTACGCACGCGCTGTCCTAAACCTTGGCCCTCTCCTCCCTAACCACGAGTCCCTGCGCTCCCTTCTTATGCTGATCCCTCAAAATCCGTCTAAGAATCTTGCCCGATCCCGACTTAGGAATCTCCTGTATGAACTCAATCTCCTTGACAGCCTTATACCTCACCTTCTTCTCCTTCACAAACGCAATCAATGCCCTTCCCAACTCCTGGCTAGGCTCTTGGCCGGGTTTCGGCACGATATACGCCTTCGGGACCTCGCCACTATAGTCATCCTGAATCGCCATAACAGCCACGTCTTCAACGCGGTCGTGGCCGAGGAGGAGATCTTCTAATTCCGCTGGGGCTACGCCTATGCCGCGGACCTTGATGAGCTCCTTGATGCGATCTAGGATCGTGATGATACCGTCTTCATTGATGGAGCCTTGATCGCCTGTGTGGAGGTATCCTTCTTCGTCGAAGGTTTCTTTCGTGGCCTTTTCATTGTTGAGGTATCCCATGACGATCTGCGGTCCTTTGGCGCAAATTTCTCCTGGCTCGCCAATTCCTGCTTCCTTTCCATCCTCTTTGATAATCTTGATTGTGGTGGACGCACAGACTGTACCGACAGTATGAGCGTATTTGAAATCGTAGTACCAAGGTGGATGAGCTGTGATGCAACTACAACTCTCCGTCATGCCATATCCCTGTTTGAAGCCTGCGTTCGGGAACTTCTTTGACAACAACTGTATGATCTCATCACTCATTGGTGCTGCACCAGAACTAAACCTCTTGACGAACGACAAGTCGTACTTCTCCACCAAGGGATCGCGAACGAGACGTATGATGAGCGGTGGAACGAGGAGGAGTTCTGGAATCTTGTATTCGACTATGGCGTCAAGCATGAGTTTCATGGTGAATTGAGGGAGGAAGTAGACATCAGCATTGATGAGTATTGGAAGATGAAGGACGTGGACGAGGCCGGTGATGTGGAAGGATGGAAGGACGGCGAGGACGCGTTTGTGGTCGGACGGTGTGATTTGCATGACTTGGAGACATTGGGCGATGACATTCTGGTGAGCGATCATGACCTGAATGATGTCAGCGACCGCAATACTGAACTTGCTCGGAACATCCTACAGCTTTTGGTAGTCCGGTCGTGCCAGAAGAGAAGGACAGGAAGCCGCAGATATCGAAGTTGGTCTTTCCTTTGGGAATGGTATAGTATGGGACCTGCTCGCCAAGCTGCTTGCCTTCTTCGATAAGTGTCTTGATGTTCTTGAAGCCTTGAAGCTCGCCTTCGAGCAGAAAGATGTTCTCCCGTCGAACACCAGCTTTTTCAGCCGACTTGATGGCCACCTCCATACTGTCTGGGTGAGTGAAGAGGAACTTGCCGTCTGCCTTTTCCAGCGCATAGGTCATTTCTTCGATGTTGTATGCTGGACTGGCTCCGCTGACCTTGCCGCCCACTCGAAGAGTCGCGTGCATGGCGACAGGATACCATATCGTATTGGCGCTGAACAGGGAGACTGTCTCGGTCTCTTTGAGGCCATACTTCTTCACCAACGCCGTGGATAGATATGTAGCCGCCTCTTTGACTTCCTTCCAGTTGAGCCTCTCTTTTGTCACAGCATCGGTAAAGGCCGCTAGCTGTCGTTCAGGAAATCGCAGAAGGGGTGAGTATGTCGGATCTTCGAAGAGCCATTCCCACGTCGTGATGTCAGGCGGCACTGCTAGCGATCAGCACAAGCGGATCAACCATGATGGAGCTATACTTACACAGGATGTCCTGCTGCAAGCTTGAGAACTTGGGCATCCTGGAGGATCGCTGTGACGGAGGAAAGAGAGCTCTCAATGATTACCGGAAGATGTAACCTGAAAGAAGAGACCTACCTTATCATACTGGTGCTACTTGTGAGCGGCAAGTCAAGCGATCGACATGGTGATGGAGGGCCGCATCCTCGGATATCGTGCTCTCTCGATGGACGTACAGGAGTCGGTACTGCGGGTGGCCTGCATGGAGCGGGGATCGCGTGGAGGGTGGAGATGGTCCAAAGTCACTTTCAAAGTGCATCTCTTCCGTCTTCTCGTCTCCGATGATACATAGCGTCAGTATTCACTGTGCCCGGGCATTCTGCTCGTAGCAATGCAGATTACAGAAGAGAAAGATGCTGATGCCTTGCTCGTCATCACATGATCTAAAAAGGGTATATCCGGCCCACTGGTCAATGCGCCTTCTAGAATTATCAAAACGACCGGGATGTCGTGGCCTCCTTTCCTCATGCGCGTTGAGTCGATGAATTTCCTCACGCGACTCACGTACGAGCCGGTATTCTCACGCTGGGCTCATGCTGCACCACGGCCTTGTTCGCTTCCAACGTGCAAACAAAGAATGTAACTGATTCCGATGAAGAATGCTGACAATAGGTGCACCCTTTCCGCCATGTTCTTTGTCTTCATCTTATCATCGAGAACCATGTTCGGGCCAAGCGGTCCTACGAACAGGGCTACCCAAGTGGCTGTGGCAGCAAGGCCGCATCTCACCTAGCTCGACTTTCATCAGATGCCATGTTGAACATCACTTCTACTCTGCGAACATATACCTTACACGCCACCGTTGTACCGTCCACCAGCCTCTTGCAACACCTCACGAGCTGAATCACCTTATTAGAGCAACTCGATCCATCCTGTTCGGAGAAGTCATCGGGCCACGTACATGTTCTGGTGAATTCCACAGTCCTAGCTGGCACAATTGGACCCAGGCAACAATCTGGCCGATGCTACAATGGTACACATAGTCCCGCCAGCTGACACTAAGTATCAATTCGTGCAGAATGCGTAAGTCTACTCCATGTTTGCTCTCCGGAATGCGATCGCTAACATCCCGCAAGTGGCTCACAAGACGTCGCTATAGAATCTTCAGATTCCCTCGTGCTGCGTGACGTACATAACCAGGCAGATGATGAGGCCCACTTCATCGAACGGACGTCTAAGACTTTCTCAGAGGAAGATGTAGACGACCTCGAGCTCCAGGAGATCAAACACCATGAGCAGGACAATTCGGACCTTATCGCTTCTGCATGGTCGCCCACGCTAAGAAAGCACTTCGTCATCGGCATGATCACTCTAGTTGTGATCAGCGGCCTTGAGGGCGCCATGGCGGGAACGTACGTGAACTATGCATTATCTGGCTTGAACAAGTTGTCCGAGGAAGGTACCTTGGACGTTGCAGGCCAGGTCATCTCAGTCGTGGTCAAGCTACCATTTGCCAAGGCATCCGATGTGCTGGGCCGAGCAGAAGCATTCTCCTTTGCTGCGAGTATGTATTTCGTGGCTAGCACAATCCTAGCTCTGTCACCGGGCTTTGATCTGTTCGCTCTGGGAACAGCGATCCGCACATTTGGCGCGGGAGGGACACACGTCTTGACCTTCGTGCTGATAGCCGACTTCACGACTGCACGCACCAGGGGCATGGCTGCCAATGCCATCTTTCTTCCCAGCCTGCTCACACCTGCTCTGTCTGGGCTGCTGAGCGATACGATCATCAAGACCATCGGCTGGCGGGTCGGCTATTTCATCAATGCCATACTTTACCCGGCTGGAGCAACCTTTCTCTGCATCACGCTCTTCCGAAAACAAGCTGAAGCTCGAAGACTTGGCGCCATCATCAAGGAGAAAATCAGTTTTCGAGACTTCGCCTCGCAAGTCGATCTTGGTGGCTTGACTCTGCTAACATTAGGTCTCGCTTTGACTTTAGTCCCCATAACACTCTCTTCAAAGGCAGAGGGCCACTTTAAGACCGGATGGGTTCCAGTCCTCTTTGTCCTGGGCTTCGCGCTCCTTGCGTGCGGTTGGCAATGGGAGAAACGGATTGCTACTCATCCTGCTGTGCCGGGAAGCTATTTCAAGCTTAGCGCCATTGCAGCGACACTTTCAGTAGCAATCTTGGACGCTGTGGGCTACGCCGTCACCCACACCTACCTCTTTCCTTGGTCAGTTGCCGCTCATGACCTATCACCTCGCACTGCGACCTATTTGCAGCACGCCAGCGGCGTCGGCCAAATCTTGTTTGGTCTTCTGACCGGCTACCTCATGCACAGGCTTCGCCGATACAAGATCCTTACTGTTGCAGGAACCATCGTACGAGTTGTTGGATACGGTCTCATGACAAGATTGCGCACAAATGACAGTACGCTTCTTGAGCTCTTCATCGTTCAGATCATTCAAGGCGCCGGCAGTGGCATTATCGAAACAACGATGATAGTAGCGTCGCAGATCGTAGTGCCGCAAGAGGACGTTGCTCGTATTACCGCCATGATCGCCATGTCCTTCCACCTGGGAGGTGGTGTGGGCTCTGCCATTGCTGGTGGCATATACACAGCAACGTTCAAGGACCGCTTACGAGTGAGGATGGGTGCAGGAACGCCAGAGTCCCAGATTGCGAGCATATACGACTCCATTACCGGCACTTTACCGGACTGGGGATCTGTGCAGCGTAATGCTGTCAATGCTGCCGTAGGTGGCCTCGCTAAGTTCCTCTAGTACTATATGCTGACTCATTGTGTAGTACTCCGATGTTATAGGATATATGACTTGGTGGGCACTCGCCACTTGCCTCCCAGTCATTTTCATCATGGCATACATTATGCCGAACAACAAGCTGTCCGACGGCAAAGGCCTGCCTGAGGAGGAGGCGAAGGAAGATGTCAATTTGGACGACTTACCTATGCAGCGTGCGAAGATCACAGAATAGATCTCGACTTGTGCATAGAGGAGTTTTTACTATAAGCGAATATCATTTGGCCCAGAGGTGCACCAGTCCTCCTTTGAGGATCAAACCATATCGATAGCATGCATACCACATGCGGACAGGTTGTCACTGATTCAACAGCGACCACTGCTCAGCAACCCCTCTCTATGCCTTGTCGACCTTCGACGTGTGTCTCAGCCCTACGGATCACTTCCTTGTTCCTCTTGTTTGGAGCTCAAACATATCCTTTTTGGGTTGCCGCTCTTTACTAGATGAAATCCGAAGCTAAGTTGTGCTAGTGCAGCTTCACCAATACTTCACGTCCTGAAGCGTGGTCATCGCTGTCGCAGACCCTCTGGCGTTCGCTGCGTTTGAAATGCACGAGTTGGGCTGCGTCCAACGCGAGCTGCGAGCTTCAGTATGGAAGTCGATCGCGCAGGCCCACGACTCGTCAGATTTGTTGACGACTCAACAGCTCCTGTGGCTGCCTGATGGACGTGGACAAGGCATGGCATGGGTCGCGACATCATGTATAAGACGCTGCCTTTCGCAGTGTCGTCAGGAGATTTGCCTGTCACTTACGGCTTGACCTGCTCCGCCTTGGGGATAATGTCTCCGCGACTTCTTTAAAACCTTGTGATCGATCAAATCTGCCGGAGCTCAACACTTCTCATAGCTTGGAGCTGTCTCCTTTCTCACCATCCTGCTTATCACTGCCCGCCGCTGGCGTGAAGCTATCCACTCTCGGTCCGCCAACAAACACATGACTCAAGTCACCTTCGGTCTCAGACTTACTTGCACTCGACTCGACTTTCTTTGGCTCGCCAGGCAATCGTTCATTCCGCACCCTCTCCTGATGGTACTTCGACAAGTTCAGCGTCTCATCCACCTCCTTCGTCAATTTCTCCATTTCTTCCTGGAAAGCCTCATCCCTCGACTTCTTGCTCGCCTCCTTCACGGTCTGCGCGCTCTTTGGCGCGGTCTCGGCCCACAGCGCTTCGAGTTCCTCAAGCCAGCCAAGCTCTTTGGCAAGCTTGCGAACACCATCGTCACAGTCTCCCAGGAGACAGACATCATCGGACCTACTACCGATACCTCCCACCCGCTCTCTGTTGAGCAAAAGTCGTGGTGTACCTTCCTGGACCATCTGCGGCAGACTTGCAAATGGCTGAACGGTCAAGCTGCTGCCGATCACGATCGCAAGATTCGCCTCAGCTGGCTTACTTCGATTCTCGAAGAATGCTGCGGGCAGTTGCTCGCCGAAGAAGACAATTTCAGGCTTAACCAGACCCTCGCAATTGTGGCATCTAGGTATGGTCTTGTTATTGATGTGCTCGCGGATCTCGTCATCCGGGTACGGTTGCTTGCATTCGATGCAGCTCTGACGCGCGAAAGACCCATGTGCTTCGATGATCTTGTCATCAGGCACGCCAGCTTCTCGTTCGAGGCAATCGATGTTCTGGGTGAACAGCTTGAGGAGCAGGCCCTTCTTGTGCAGTAGACTTATGAAAGAATGTGTGATGGTAGGTCTATATTTGCCTGGGTACAGTTCATGCGCCAGGGTATAGAAGGGCTCGGGCTTCTCTCGAAAGTAGCTGATGTCGAAGACGGCTTCTGCATACGGTAAATTTAGTCTTGCCAAATTGGCATATAGACCAGTCTCGGGTGATCGGAAATCTGGTATGCCTGCGCTTGTGCTTATGCCAGCTCCGGTCATGACAACAATCTTGTCTCCTTGGCCGCTTCTGATATATTCGGCGATCGCCTGGATTGTGCGACCTGACAATGACTGGGGCGGGATCGCCTCATCGATAGGCGAGCTCTCCTCGTTGCCCATGTTGAAGAACCTGCCGACTGTGCCTCGCCAGGAGTTCTTGCCTTTCGGCTTCCCGTTGCCACGCTCTTGCGTGCGGTGCGTCTTGTGTTTACGACCTATGGCTGCTAGGATTGCGAGGATGAAATTGATGATGAAAGTGGCGACTCGATCGCTCAACGGCTTGATGGGCTCCCGGAGGTGCGTAATGCTGCGTGCATGCAGAGTAGAGCAGGTCTGATAACGACTGCGCCTTTGTTGAATAACAAGCGGTGCGTATCCGTGCCAGTAGCAAGCCACTCTCAGATGTAAGTACGATTCTGAGGCGAGGATGAACGAGTCGGATGAGTCTCCGGAAGGTGCTCTCGGAAGCCAAAGCAGCTAAATATTTCGGCTCGGATCACTTCACAGCACAGTGGTGAATGAGGTTCGACCAAGCCCTGAGGCAACCCAACTGCAGGCGCTTGGATCAATTCCTTCGAGAAGTGAATGAAGAAGTTATGCACATGCCACCTGCAGGCAAGACGTTTCATGTTGTGCACGAAAAGCGGGCAGGTCAACGTCACCGCCAAGACCCGAGACACGCTCTAGTCCGCCGACCACGTTTCGATCGACAGATCGAGATGGCTGGAAGTGTGCAACTCTACTCTGCAAGCTTCAAGAAAGAAGAGGGACAGCCTGATCCTCCAACCTAAGACCTCGGCCATTATTGTACTAGTAACACAATCTTATTGAGTGTTCTCATCAACCGACACAATGACCGCTACAGGACCGGGCTTTCTCAGATTCAACAGGTGAGCCACGCGATGCGCGCCAATCAGGGTTCCGAACCAGTCTAAGAAACCGCTCAAACTTAGCCGTCCACCAAAAGTCTTCTGCACAGCAGACGATGAAGAGTTCGACCCAGAGATCCTCTTACATCTCAAAGACGAAGGCTACGAGGTGACATACCTGCCCTGGAACGGTGGCGGCAAAGCCTACAAAAACGATCTGAAACATCTCGCGGACGACCTCGAAATTGGTGAAAGCTATGCCCTCATCGCCTACGCCTCAGCAGCAGCCGACTGTCTCGACCTACACATCAAACCACAACCCCACTGTGCGGCATTGATCGCATACTACCCTACTCAAATTCCGAATCCCAAGACAAAGTACCCGACCCAGCTGGAAGTACTATGCCATATCGCAGGAACACAACCTTTCGCCCCAGCCTTTCCATCCTACACCTACCGCAACGCCAAACCCGGCTTCGCCGAACACGACCTCGAAGAATATGATAAGATCGCTGCCTCCTTAGCCTGGACTCGCACTCTCCGTGTCCTGCGAAAAGCCTTCAAAGTCAACCATGACGAAGCTCTCGAGCACATGCGAGAAGAACATTCGTCCGCGCTCTACATCCAGAAAGATCCTGGCGCAACCATCGCCAACTTCACCAAAGATGCCTACGCCACCTTCGTGCCCACGATGACGGGAGGAATCGATCAGAAGGATCTATTGCTGTTCTATCGAGACTACTTCATCCCTTCATCGCCTCCGTCTCTCTCGATTCGGCTGGTGTCTAGGACGACAGGAATCGATCGCGTGGTCGACGAAATGGTCGTCTCGTTCAAACACACGCAGGAAGTGCCGTGGATGCTGCCTGGAGTCAAGGCGACGAACAAGGTAGTTCATATTCCTATCGTGAGTATCGTGTGTATACGCGGTGGGAAGCTTAATCACGAGCACCTTTATTGGGACCAAGCTTCTGTGCTAGTGCAGGTTGGGCTACTGGATCCGACTTTGGTGCCTGAGAATTTCAAGAAGCAGGGCTTAAAAAGGTTGCCAGTGTGCGGGATGGAGCAAGCTAGTAAGGTGCTGGATGAGGAAAGCAAGCCGAGTAATGAGTTGATTCCAGACTGGAAGGAGCGAGTCAGGAAGAGGAATGCGAGTCTTCCTGCTAGGCCGAAGCCAGCTGCTAATGGGTTGAATAAGAAGACCTGAGCAGCTCAGGATTTTCCATGCTGAGAGGGCATTGCTTCGTTGGCAACTTTACCGCAATGGTGGCAGCGTTGATCGCCATCCCAGCAGCGCAGTATTGCTCAATGACTTGAAGAGGATCGAGAGCCTCTGTGCTCACCCGACGAACTTGCATGTCGGCAGTCGGTACTCTGGCACACACCAGTATGGTCTGCGGATCCCCTCCCAATTTGCGCCAGGATTCGAAGTCTGGCCAAGGTCAGGCACCTTGAGGATCGTCCACTCGACATCCATTCCAGCATCGAAAAGATCAAGCTCGACGACCTATAGCACAGGTCAATACTAGTATCGGGTACAGAGAAACAAGCGACAGACGTACCTTTGTATAGACATCATAACAGACCTGGCGATCAGCGCCAAGCCCGTTATAGAAGCCGAATCGCCCCTCGCTGTCCATGAGCGCGATGACATACTCCGAGAAGAGCTCTTTCAAGTCCTTGTAGTCCTCCGCATATGTGTCGTAGTAGATGCCATCAAGAACCACTCCCTGTTCAACCAGTCTCGGCAACACGTCCTGCCACTTGCCCTCATGCACCGTCACATTCTTCATCTCATGCCATCCCTCTCGTCTCAACTTATCCATAACCTCCGGATGCGCCTCGATGATGTGATGCATCTCGGGCTCATTCTCCAAGAACATTTTGTCGACGATCCCCATGCCGTGTCCAATGTTCATGGTGCGAAGACCCTTTTTGTAGCAGATTTGGTCGGCGGAGACTTTCATGATTTCCGTCTCCCAGTCCATCATCACCGCGTTCTTGTCGGAGTCGAGGAGGCGACCTTCGCTATATGTGAGCTTTGAGGCGAGGTAGGCTTCGCTGTCCACGTTGGGATTGGCGAGAACAGGCTCGGTGGTGTGGTCGTTCTCGTCGGTCTGCGTGAGGGTGGGCACGCTTTGTGCGCCCGCAGTCGCGTCTTCGATCTTGGTAGAGGGATTCGGAGTTGGATCCATGCCCTCCATGGCATCAACTTCTACTGCATGGCCATTCGTTTGAGCGGGTCTGCTACTTGTAGGACCGCTCGGAGACGGGTCCATTCCAACGATCTCATCGTCGTCGTGATCGTCCTCTACCTCGTCGTTATCTGCCAAAGGTGCGTAATCGTCCAGTCTGCCGAACAGAAGCTCCGCTCGCACGCCTGCGGCCACAATGGCATCGTAGACCTTCTTCAGACCAAGTCGCAGAGCGATACAACCCGGTGTCTCATCGTTGTTGTCAAGCTCGTTCCAGATTGCCCCATTCTCGAAGAGTAGCTGTACTGTTGCGAGCGCCGAATCCTCTGTCAGAGCGTCACCGTGCAGGGCGTCTCCTTCGCCGTTGACACCTTCTTCTTTCACTTCGTTGTCCGACTCACATGCAGCTATTGCGGCATGCAATGGCGAGAAGCCGGTATCGGGATCCTGTATTCTCGCCGAGCCTGTACGTAGAAGCTTCTTGAGGGATTCGAGGTCATGGTTCGTAGCAGCGAGCAGGATTTCGTCGTTGGTCGAGTCTGTGTCTACCGCCATTTCTGGGTCGTTTTGGACGGAATTGGCCATGATTGCGGTTCTTCCACTGTGAGTGCAGTAATCACGTGTATCAGAACGAACAGCGTGACATGTGTCCGACAGGAATATTAACGATGTAGTAATGCAGGTATGCTACATGCGTACTGTAGCACATACGCTGGACATCTCTGACCAAAATTCTTGAAGCTCACCAGCCGAAATGGCGCTACTAGTGGTGGACCCCTCGGACCCTGCCCGCCCAGATTACCTGGCTGTACATGTAACCACTGCCTGCACTGCATGCCCATTGCCCATTGCCCCAACAGAAAGCCAAGCCAAGCTCATGTCGTGTACTGTACCAAGCTCAGAACAAACACTGAATCATTCGCTGCCGGCTGTACACATTTGTGCCGAGTGTCCTCACTCCCGCATGCTCACAATGTCACCACAACCGTCAGAAATGCACACGTCCGGCCCCGGGTTCCTTGCGAGGACAACGGCGCGTATTCGTTCAGCTTCATCCGATCTGGAGTGACGCAATGCGCGATCCAGCCAAGGCGCAGAGGATCGAACCTGGTCATGACAACGGCCGTAGAAACATTTCCTTGCGAGAATACCGATCGAGGCTCTACTACATACCCTCCTGCAGTGTCTCCCACACAACAATAATCCTTACTGCGCGCTCTCTGGCGTTGCGCGCCACTGCACTCTGCCGTGTCGCGTCAAGCTTCATCTGCAGCAGGCGGGAGCCCACCGCGAACCGATCAACTCGACCTGATCCTTGCCCATCATGGATGCATTAGCTTCCAAGCGCCCGCACCCGACGAAGGAAAACACGCTCGATGCTCACACCTTGGTCGGCACATACAGCAAAGATGGCACAGCACACCTGGCGCCCCGACGTGACTTCGCGGAAAGGAATCAAACGCCGTCCGCCAAGTTCAGCCGGGAACGGTTCGAGGACGAGGCCACGCTCGGATCTTCGGGCTATTCAACAGCCGCCATATCAGATGATTCAGACGAGCATATGGAATCTTACGATGATTTAGAAGTCGATCCAGACACCCTGATACTCAACACCAGAAAGAGCATGGATAGCGATTATCGTCCAGCTGCCGTGGGCTTAGATGCCGCATCGAAAGCCCGTATGCGCCACGACTCATTATCGCTAGACACCGCGGCCTTGGGAAAAAGGAATAGCATACAGGTCAAACTAGCGAGAACGGACAAAAGAGGACGATATATTCTCACCGCAGACGACCCCGACATCAAAGAGATATTGCGGAAAGGTCTCGAAAGAGAAGAGGCAGAAGCAAAGGGCAAGAAACCGCGGACACGCTTTCGAGATCTTATCTTCACGAGACAGTTCACTACCTTCGATCGTCAGAATCCTGCGAGCGCCGAAAGTCCCTTCTTCGGCTTCTTCACTTTATTCTGGATATGCATGTCCTTGATCTTCTTTCAGGTAGCGCTGAAGAATTGGCATGACTATGGCAGCATCTTGGGCTACAACCAGGTCTTGAAGTTGATGTTCAGTCGAGACATTATTGTACTGGGCTTGACTGATGGAGTCATGTGTGCTGCGTGCTTCGAAGGCGTACTGTTCCAGAAGCTGGTGCAGAAAGGCTACATTAACTGGGCAAGGACTGGCTGGATCATACAGAATCTCTGGCAGAGTGCATACCTTGGTGGCATCATCGGCTGGACATACTATAGAGAATGGCCATGGACGCATACCATATTTGCGGTATTGCACGGACTGGTTTTCCTTATGAAGCAGCATAGCTACGCCTTCTACAATGGCTATCTATCCGGAGTACATCGAAGGAGAGCGCTTCTCGAGCAGAAGTTGAAGGCACTGGAGAGTCTGGAACCAATGAGTCCCACACCGATAAGCCCTCGTGGCTCGCAACAATTCGAGTCGCCACTTCTGACCACAGGTAACGATCTCGGTCAGCTATCCACGGCAGGTGGCAAGCCTACACACAAGCGACGACCATCGTTGGGCCCACGAACAAGCACCAATTTCCAGACTGAGAAATCCGATGTGGCACATGTGGCTGCCGCGATCGAGTCCGGATTGCCCATCGACGCGGACCAGATGACCACATTCGCCTCGATCATTCGTAATGAGATCGACGAACTCAGCAAAGAGCTTCAAGGCAAGGGTGATCATGGTATCAAACCCTATCCTAACAATCTCACCATTGCGAACATGGCAGAGTATGTCTGCCTTCCAACGCTTGTTTACGAGCTCGACTACCCACGGCAGGAGAAGACAAACTGGTGGTATGTTGCAGAGAAAACAGCGGCCACCTTCGGCGTCCTATGCATCATGCAAGTCATCAGTCAAGGATTCATTTATCCAGTCGTTGCCAAGTCGATGCGCATGAAAGAATCGGGCATGACTCTCGAACAACGCTGGCAAGAGTTCCCGTTCATCGTGTCGGACATGCTCTACCCCATGCTTATTGAACAATTACTGACATGGTACCTCATTTGGGAGTGTATACTCAACGTCCTGGCTGAAGTGACGCGCTTCGCTGATCGCGGCTTCTACGGCGACTGGTGGAATAGCGTCACCTGGGACCAGTATGCACGAGACTGGAACAGGCCAGTGCACAACTTCTTGCTTAGGCACGTATACCACAGCAGCATTAGCAGCTTTCACTTGAGCAAGACGGCCGCCACATTTGTCACGTTCCTACTCAGTGCCTTGGTCCATGAGATGTGCATGGCGCTTATGTTCAAGAAAATTCGAGGATACCTCTTCTGGATGCAACTTTTACAGATGCCCTTGGTGATGTTCAGCAAGAGCAAGCTGATGAAGGGAAGGGCAATTTTGGGAAATACTATCTTCTGGATTGGACTCTTCATCGGGCCGGCGATGCTTACGAGCTTGTATCTTGTTGTATGATTACCAGGTCCATGCGGGCATGTGCTATTAGATCCACCTCATAGATTGTACAAAGCGATGTAGAACGAATGCTAAGATGGTTATGACGGCGGCCGCCTGAAGCGTGCTCATGCTTCACGAAGGAATTGCAAACTACATCGTCTCCAGAGCCACACATCCAAGTGCTTGGTGCCAAACACGACGCGGTGACAATCAACAACGGCGGCCGAAGCGCATACGTGTTGTCAGAACAAACAGTTCCCAGCTAGCGGACAAGCTAAACATACTGATCAACGGTCGCAAACGCAGGTGCAGCATCAGTTAATGCGCTAGGCGCATTCTCCGGACACACAGTGACATACCCACCGCCACAGATGCAGGGCTAAGTATGCAAACATTAACAGCACGTGCGCTTCAACATTGCTCTCTGTCTAACTGTGGTGCGCTCTCTCTCTCTCTCCTTTGTAATGAAGCTAGCAATTCGCGCGGACGAGGAATTTCAAATTCTTCCGCAGATGGCCCGGAGTGTCTACCGAACGGACAAGGGGGTCGCACCGCTATCCGCAAGTCAGTCAGGTCATGCAAGAGTTTGGCTTAGGAGGCATTGGAGTCGCGACGCAGCGGATCGAGGTTATCAGGGCAGGGCCAAGTGCCAATTTCCAGAGATCTTGAAGGAGGGAGATTGGGAGAGGGAGTTTTCTTGGAAGGATGCACTGGTGGAGAAGGGCCGAAGTCATGGCGAAGTGAGGGTACAGATTGGCGGCTTCGTGGTCTAAGAAGGATAGGAAGGAGCCGGAGCTGCTGTCAAGGAGGCAGGACGTCACTGTGGAACCAGATGCGACAGACTGCCACACTTGACGATTCACGAGGCGATAGCAAAACAGTAATCCAGATTACACTTGGAACCGCTGGTATACACTCCAGTATTCAAACTCTCGCTCTTGTTCTTAATCATTCACTGACTTCATACAACGCCTGAGCCCGGGCAGTAGTCCGTGCTGGACCTGCAAGCGCAGCACAGACTGCTATACACTTCCTGAGCTTCACCTATGGAAATTATAGTCCCTTCGACTTCCATGCTTTATTCTTTTTTTTCCCGTTCTTCTGCCGTGCCCCCATTTTGCGTAGATGCAGCGAGCAAGACGTCGAGTCGGCACCCATGGCGGAGAACGACGAAGATGCGAAGGTCGAGGTCACAGAAGAAGATCTGAAGTTGCCAGTGTGGGCCGAGCCCTTCGACGCTTATTATGATCGAGACAGGCCGAAATTTTACGGAAAGGGGCCTCGAGTTCTGCTCTTCTACGCCGATGTCGCAGTCCTCACACGCATTGAGTGGTCCTTGGCGGTGCGAGAACCAGTTCTGTGACCTATTCTCGCACAATAGTGAACAATGAGCCCATGCGGAAAGTGCCTGGCTTGGAAGTACTGTGCAAGAATTCTGGCTGTGAGCGTTGGAATATCTAGAGCGATCAGGTGGAACAAGTCGTGATTGTGGTGCAATGAACTTTTAAAGAGTCGAAAAGAACGGGAAGTCATACCTGGTCGTGTCAATTAGGTACAACTACTTTTCTGCTCGAATCCTCGTGCCACCAGAAATGTTCTGCAGTTCGGTCATGAAGTCGTCCTCGTTCCAATCATCGCGTTGAAGGTCGTAGTAGCCACGTGGGTTCATCGACCTCGGTACTATAGCAAATGCTCGGCCTATGCAAGTCAGCATACTGCACACCAAGGTGTTGTCTGACGGCATCACCATTGATGGATTTGTCGGACGCCAGATGAAGTACAGCGGATCCAGCATCTTCAAGTTTGGCGAACTCGATGCCAGCGTCTCGCAGCCTAGACTTGGTTTGATCGGACATCATGCGAGACTCAATCACCCACGGGGCGATCATGTTTATCCTTATGTTCTGCTCCGGTCCGGTCTGCCTGATGCTCTTCATGATGCCACGAATGCCAAGCTTGGCGGCATTATACTGCGGTGCTCCAATATGATCGAGATAAGAAGCCAAGCTTCCGGTCATGATAATCGCGCGATCTCTGTACTCTCCCGCCGGCTGCTTAGGGAGATAGAACAAGGCCAGCTTGATCGTATAGAATACCGCAACCAAATTCGTCTTCAAGATATTGAGCTTCGGTTCCACAGGCTCGCCGCCCAGAATAGGACTATAGTCCTCGTCCTGATTGAACACTTCGTCCTGACCCGATATGCCAGCATTCGCAATCACAATGTCGATCGTCTTGGCGGGCGATCTCGTAAGGGCAGTTTTGAAGAGCCTGACTTGATCATGCCAGTATAGCACATCGCAGCCCACAAATTCCACGTGGTTTGCGCCAACCTCGGCTGCCAATTTTCCACCTCTCGTCGTCGCAACATCGCCGAATGTGACGAATGCGCCGGCCTTCACGAAGGAACGCAGCAGTTGTTCGCCAATGCCGCTGGCGGCTCCCGTGATGACCACGCTCTTACCTCTAATACTGCTAGCGTCGAAAGTGGCGTCGTGGGCTATGGCTTCGTTCTTGGTAAAGTTCGTGTTCGGTGCCATTCTGTTGTAAGAGACGTGTTTGTTTACCCTGGTCTTCCGCCTTGCTATTGAATGTTATGCCTAACCAGAGATGGTCGACTTGCTTACCGCGGGCGGAATTAGCCGACGTTGGCTCCTTCCACCACGATGCGCGCATTCTCGGACCCCTTACACGTCTCATTGCCTTCTGCTTCCATGGGCACGTCTACGCGCATCTCCGACGAGAGTATGGAGAGAATAATGCTATCGCCCGCTGATGTACGTTTGTGTACCACCTGCCTGTTTGAGGCATATATGCCTTCAGGCCTGAGAATCCAAATATTTGCCCACAGCAGGCCAGCCATCTTTCTCCATGTCATGCTCATATATGGCGAATCCGTCTCACGTGTTGCGTATGAGCAGTGTCCTTGAGACCACAGCACCACGCGTGCAGGTGCGTCGCAAGGCTTCGAAGCAGGACGATGCCAGTCGCTGCTACCGCTGCAGCATCCCGCTGACGGCATGGTCATGGTGAGGAAACGGCATTCGGAGGACGGCGATATGCAGATTTAAAGAGCGAGTATTGCTCAAAGCAGATATGAGGTCTGTGGTATTGGGAGCGTGGATGAAGAAGAAGAAGATGATGATGAAACAAGGAGGATGCTACGCGAGTCGCTACACAGCTCACAGCTCAGGAAGCACTGTCTGCATGCCGAGCTGAGCGGATCAGCCGAATCTCCACCTCGCACGCCCCGTAGAACTAATCACGTCCACATCTACACCACGTCCATTCTCTCAATACCTCCAGCTCATCAGCCGCAACCTGAAGGTCCCAAGCCCCCAAATCAGCCGCAGCGGCTTGCGGCATCAGCATGTACCAACCCTCACCGGTCGCAGACACACTATGTCTCGAAGGAGGACAATTCCGCGTGCTTCGTTGGCTCCAGCCCCCAGGCGCGCCCTTCTGCGATCCGCGTCGTACAGCTCCATCTACGAATAGCTGTCGACAGTGGCCTGTACTAATGCACTCACTTTGTGTCACCCGGCCTTTTGTTGCCTTCCGTACATGTTCGCGATCGCCTGATCGCTATGACTTATTACTACACTCGTTTTCTTGATCTCGTGTGACTCTTTGCCCTTCAAACACTGTACAGATGCAACATTCGTACCATGCGATCAGGCTTCATACGAGTGCCGGCAGCCATGGCAGACCCAGAACCACCTCCGGAGCCCACGCCCTTCCCGATCAAGATCGTGAACGAGGCGCCGCCGCCACCTCCACCAGGAGACACCGAAAGACTTGATTTGCCATTACCAAAAAGGCGTAATGATGAATTCTATCCCGCTTGGGAGAAGTTTCTTGCAGTTGAACCAAAGCGCGCCAAGAGGACTTCCAGAGCCGCGCACGAGATCGAAGTCGAAAAGGAAGCAGTCAAGCAGAGTCCTGGAGATGGCCTTCAGGTCGAGGAGAACGCAGCAAAGTCATGGGAGGAGGCTGCAGCCGAGTGCAAGACGAAAGTCGCAGCCATTGTGCAAGAGTGCATGCGGCTGAACCAAAAGTATCGCGATGCAATTTTTGACCTCGAGCAGAGTCCATATTGTTTGCAAAGCTTGACCGGCCGCTATCCCAAAGCTATCGATAAAATGGATCCGCCACCTTGGATCAAGCGTGTTGAAGATATTTTTGACAAGCCAGAATTCTTCATTGATGGTGCCAGTGCTACTGATGTTCATCAAGGATCGGGCGGCGACTGCTGGTTCTTGGCGGCCTTGATGGCCGTTTCTGCGAAGAAGGAGTTAATCGATAGACTGTGTGTGGCACGAGACGAGAAAGTAGGAGTCTACGGCTTCGTCTTCTTCCGAGATGGCGAATGGACCTACGAGGTAATCGATGACAAGCTGTTTCTGCGTGTAGGAGACGATGACGATTTGGCAGTTGTGCGGGATTGGGATGCCGATAAGAAGGAAGGCTTAAGTATTAAGCATGACGAAGATAAGCTGAAAGAAACATTACAAAGAGGTGGCACTGCACTTTACTTCAGTCACTGCAAGTCGAACGAGACTTGGCTGCCTCTGATTGAAAAGGCATATGCCAAAGCGCACGGTGACTACTTTGCCATCGAAGGCGGCTTCGCCAGCGAAGGTATAGAGGATCTAACCGGCGGCGTCGCTGTCGTGCTCAATCCTGAAGACATCATGTGCAAAGAACGTTTCTGGCGGGAGCAGCTTTCACAAGTGAACAAAAAATACCTTTTCGGCGGTGGCTCGAAGTCTAATGGCTCAAAAGGTATGGTTGGTGGCCATGCATATGCTGTTCTCGAAGCCTGGGAAGAAGGCGACCTGAAACTCCTCAAGCTCAGAAATCCGTGGGGCGAAACTGAATGGGAAGGCGACTGGAGTGATGGATCCAAGTTGTGGACACCAGAAATGATGATCAAGCTGAAACGTGAGTGCTGCGAAACCAATCTCACGAGTCCACGACTGACTTTCAGCAGATACGTTCGGCGATGATGGCATCTTTTGGATCTCGTACAAAGACTTTCTGAAACACTTTCCCAGCATTAACCGTGTCCGCCTATTCGATGAAAATTGGTCAGTCGGTCAACAATGGACTTGTGTCTCCGTGCCCTGGACTGTAGACTATCTGGACACGAAATTTAGATTCACAGTCAGCGAAAAGGGTCCGGCGGTGATTGTCCTCGCGCAACCAGACGACCGCTACTTCTACGGGCTTCGTGGACGGTACTTATACAGTATGCACTTCCGAGTCTACAAGGAAGGAGACGACTCGCGATATATTGTGCGCAGTATGCACAATTCTGGTAACGAGACCATCTTTACGCGCTCTGTTAGTGCCGAGATCGACGACCTCGAGCCTGGCACCTACAACGTACTCTTCAAAGTCACGGCAGTCAGGTCCAACATTCCTTCGACACCGGAAGAAGCCATCTTGAAGTATGCGATTGACCGCAAGGAGAAGCTCCTCCATGTTGGCAGGCGTTTCGACTACGCACACTGCAAAGGTGATCTTCGGCGCAAGGAGCAAGCTGTCAGGAGCGAAAGGAAGCAGAGCAGGAAGGAGAAGGAGAAGGCAGGGTGGAAGAAAGGAAGAACTCTCAACCAGCAAGAGAAGGAGCGGGCCAGGAAGCGAAAGCAGCGCATTGAGGATGCCATGAAGGAAAAGCGCAAAGCGTTCGAAATGGCCCAACGCGAGAGGGCCAAAGCTAGGCGCGAGAGAGCTTCAGCAAGACGAACGAGAACGACAGAATCCACAGAAGCTCGCACTGGAGCTGACAACGTGTCACAGCCGTCTAGCGAAGAGCCTGTCCAAATTGAGCAGGCCGATGCAGAGTCTCCAGCGCAAATCAAAGAACGGGCCTTGACCATCCCTGCTGGCGATGCAGCTGCTAAAGGCGAGGGAGTAGTGACGAGCATTGGGGATATCGAAGCTGAAAAGAATGCCGACACCATAGCCAAGGGCATATCTGACCTCCAGATCGAAGAAACCCGAAAGGAACAACAGTCTGAACGACGGCGCCGCCCTTCTCCTCTCAGACGTCGCAGCAGGAGCGTCTCGCCAGTCTACTCCGAGAGTGAGTACGAGTCTCCAATTGAACCTCCGGAGGAGCTTGACGACAACGACTTCGATTGGGACTCGGAAATGGACGGACCTGTCAGCTCAGGCGGCAGCAGCTGCAGCAGCGATGGCACTGCTTCGCCATCACCAAGCGGAGCCCGGCGCAAGTCTTCCAGAAGAGCTGACATTTTCGCTGACGATCCGTGGAGTGCGTTGTGCGTGCTTGGTCTGAGAGTGTACTCTACGAGCAAGGATTGTAAGGTCTCGGTTGTGAAGCCGGAAGATGATGTTAAATGAACCAGCCCGTCGAATGACTGCTCAAACTGATGATACTTATAACTTGCTTGACAGCATAGCAATGCCACGCATGGATTGTCGAAGTTGCGACTTTTCCAATTTGAGCAAATTCCGTGTCTCGGCTGGAAATGTCCTATCTACGTAGCCAGGTAAGGTGAAGTCGACGTACGCAGCAGAGCCGATGAAGCAGGAAGATGCCGTGGTAAGCAAGCCTTGAAGTATCGCGACCTTTTACTGACGTGCATACCGCTTGACCAAGTTTTGCCTCCGGACAAGGATCTGGTCGCGAGGCCATCGCTAGACGCAGGCATTCCCTGCGCAGCTGCAGACCGTCTCGTCGGCCACCACCTTTCACAAGCGCTTTCGTCATAAGTCTACGTCCTGTACTGTTCCTTGTAATCGTGACAGTCAGATATAATTCCGAGGCAAAATGGAGGTGCTGATCATAGGGGCTGGATCAACAGGTCTGCTGTTGGCCCAAGGCTTGAAGAAAGTCAGTCGTCCACGCATCGCGGCATTGCATATACATATTGACTAACACATCTCAGGCAGGAATCAGCTTCCAAATCTTCGACCGTGAGACTCCGGACTGCCCCCAGAAGCGCGAGCAGCGAGAATGGGGAATGAGTCTACACTGGGGCACCGAGGCGATCAACACAGTCCTGCCGCAAGAACTCCAAGCCCGGATTAAGGAAGCTGCCACTGATCCGTTCTGGGAGCCTCCCGAGAACGGTGGGCTGACTTTGCCGCAATATGCCGGACATTCTGGCGAGCTGCTCAATGTTGTGCCTATGTCGAAGGATGCGTTGCGGGTTAATAGGAGGAAGCTCAGGAAGCTTTTTAGCGAAGGTATAGAGATCAAGGTTAGTGCTGTGCGAGTCCGTATGTTCATCGCCGGCGCATCGCTGATATAATCGTCAGTATGGCAAGCGCCTGGAATCAATTGAGCAATCCGACACTGGCGTCACAGCGATCTTTGATGATGGCTCGCGAGCCCAAGGCTCCATCCTAATCGGCTGCGACGGTTCCAACTCCAAAGTCCGCGAAATCCTCCTCGGACCCGAACGCTCGCAAAAGCAATCCACAGGAGTCCGCATGATCAACTTCACCACTCAATTCGACCCTCAAACATCCCTCATGATCCGCGCCAAACACCCCATCTACTTCATCTCCTACCACCGCAACGGCCACATGTTCCTAATCAGCATCCAAGACGTGCTCTCCCCCTCGGACCCCACAACCTGGACCTTCCAACTCCTCTTCTCCTGGACCGGCTCCCCCGACCCCTCCTCCCTTCCCACCCAAGAGGACCGCACCACATTTCTCAAATCCAAAGCCTCCCAATACCCGGAACCCTGGCACACCGTCCTGAACAACATCCCCTCCTCCACCACCACCACCTCCTCCTTCCCCATCGACGACATCACCTACTGGGACCCCGCCACCACCTCCCCCTGGTCCTCCCACCCCATCACCCTCGCCGGCGACGCCGCCCACCCCATGCCCCCCTCCCGCGGCCAAGGCCTCAACAACGCCCTCGAAGACGCCGCTCTCCTCACTCAGCTCCTGACGAAAGCAGCCTCCTCCTCCGAGCACCCATCCTCTTCTCCAACGAAAGCCCTCCGCCGCTACGAATCCGAGATGATCCCCCGCGCCAGCCACGAAATCGCAACCTCCCTCGCCGCGGCGCAAGCGGCACACGATTTTGCGAGGATTATGGATGCGCCACAGGTTAAGTTCGGACATGCGAAGATGCCCGCCTACGGAGGATCTCGATAGGTCATGAGGTGAGGTGAGGTGAGGTGAGGGAGGGAGGGGGGGAGGGGGAGCCGACCAGAAGGAAAAAAAACGAGGACGTGCAGCAGCCTCGCGAGTTGCAGGACTATGGGAGCGCCTGACCTGACAGAGGGGTTGGATCTCATGTACTGGAGTGTGTGTGTAATGACTGCGTGGCGATGGAAGTGCGGTCTCATCATAGGCTTAGCTAAAAGCAGCCATGGCTGAATCGATGGATGGTTCATTCATGTATGGTATGAGCCCGGTCCCATGAGTCGATTGCGTACCGCTAGGAGCGTAACACTGCAGTAGACACGAAGATTTGGTATTGCAGTGTATAGGATCCTTCGCAGGGCGTCGGTACAGGCGTATGTGTGGGCGTGGTTCCGGGCACGTTTACTGTCCGTGCTTTGGCCTCTAGCTTCGCATCGGAATCTTCGTTAGTGCACTTGTAACTAAGTCGTCGCTTATGAACATGTCACCATCGTAGACCGAACGTTTCTCATTGCTGTCAAAGCTATTGACTGTCCAAAGCTCGCTAAAATCTTCGTATAATGCAAAACCAGGCTTTGCGACAAAATTTAGTCGTTGTCCTTGATGTCGATGACAGTCTTCTTGAACTTCCTCGCAGGTACCTTGCGCTTGAACAAGATATCCGACTCACGGTATGAACGACCCTTGAGCTCAGGCAGGAAGAAGTATGCCAGCACCCAACAGACCACAGCAGTACCTCCCCATACGTAACCGCACTTGCCAGCCAGATTCCAGCCGTTGGGGTTGAGAAGTCTCGACGACAAATAGATCATCGGAATCTCGGCGACATAGTATGCTGCGCGACCAACACCTGTGCTCAACGCACGCAGACGGATTGATGACGTTTCTGCAATAATGATGTATGAGATCGGTCCCAATGCGCCGGCGTAGACGACTGATATGATGACACCAAAGCAGGCCTGAGCATAGTTGGTCGAGCTCGATTGCGTGATCGAGGCGCAGACTCCGAGGATGAAGAGGAAAGTGGCATTGGTCGCAGTACCCCAGAGGTAGATGGAGCGACGACCGAACTTGGCAGTGAGGTACCAAGAGAATATGTTGGCTGCGAACTGCAAGCAAGTCGTGATCAAGTTCAGTTGGAAAGAGAAGTCGGTCGACATGCCAGCTTGCTCGAAGAAGAAAGTGGCTTGGTTGGCGATGAGGTTGCCAGCAAAGTTCTGCGAAGCGTAGATCAAGCATGTAATGATGGTCCGCCTCAAATCGGTACCCTTGACCAAATCCATGAGCGAGGGGTTGCCACCGAGGTGTTTCTCGATTTCGACCGTACGCTCAATCATGGCGAGCTTCTCGTCCGAATCGTTGTCTGTGCTCCGGCCTAATCGCTTGAGCGACTTTTTGGCTTCTTCGATACGCCCTTTGCGTACGAGCCACCAGGGCGACTCGGGCGCGAAGAAGACCAGGAGCAGAATGGGAGTTGGGAAGATCCACTGCAAAGCCAGAGGTACTCGCCATGACCATTGGTCGTTGCGCTGGTTGAAGCCGTACGTGACACCAGCGACAATAATACTGCCGATGGACCAGGACATTTGAATAGTTGCAGTGCAGGCAGCTCGAAGCTTGATCGGCACGACCTCGGAGGCATAGGCTGGAGAGTTGGCAATGAAGAGACCCCATGGCACGCCCTCGAAGGCTTGGCCGATGGTGAGTACCGCCAAGGAGTCAGCCTGTTTACGGGTCAGTCTCACACACATAAGTTAGTGGCGCGTAGTTCGTGCTTACGAAGAACGAGATGAAGATGGTCGCGTTCATCAGCAGCAGACCGATGATTGTCGTCCATCGGTAGCCGATGCGATTGGTGATGGGTCCTGCAAGGAACACGCCAATGAAAGCGCCACATTGGCCAGCTTGAAAGAGTGCTGACTGCCACTTGGTCGCAATCGCCTTGGTGCCATCTTCTGTTACAATACCGTACTTCTCCTTGAAGGCGGGAAGAGCGACGAAGTTACCATTCAGAAACATGTCGAAGGACTCCATGACCTGTGCACTGTTAGCCATGTGCGCGCTTGGTACTATATCTAAATAATACTGACAATGGTGAAGCAGAAGATAAAAGCCCAGAAGCAAGCCATTGGATGCGCCTTGACGGCTTCCAGCATGGTCTGGTTGTGTTCGCGATTCTCAGCATCAAAGGCGCTCTGCATGAGGTCTCGATCGACCAGCAGCTCTGAGTTGTAGACATCCTTCTCCTTCAGGTCGTGCACGGAGACTCGACGCTGCTCGTCCTTGTCCGAGTCGGAGTAGTGCTGCTCGACTTGCGCCTTGGTGGTCTTCTCGTTGATGTCGGCCATCTTGGTGGTATGACAGCGCGGAAGAAGAACGAGGTCAGTCTAAAGCACACGAAGTACAAGAGCGAACCGGGTTCTTCTTAAGGCAGACGTAGATGCACGTCCTTGAATGCTTGGAGGCGGCACATCACGTTCCCTGCAGTAATAAGTTACGGCTTTAGCTTTCAGTGGAAGGATTCGAGGAAAACGCCACACAAAATCCGTGCTTAACCCCACATCCCGGCACAATTCCCCTCCCCAGTCCCCCCAGACATTCATTGGACGTATATGCCTCAATCGGCATGCAAAACACCCATGCTCACACCGCGCAGAAATACCCTTTGCTTCTGCTTATTACACAACTGAACTGCCCGTTGGGAGCGCCGTTAGATACCAAAATCTGACGTTCTGACACGATGCATGTCTCATGAAGCCGTTACATGTAAGTATGTATGAGTCGGCGAAAGACGGCCGAGGCCATGCTGATGATGCTGTACAGCAGCACCTCTGCCAAGCATGAGCCAGTAAAGCTTTCGAGCCTCAAGCCCTGCTAGGGATTGTGCTTATTAGTGCTGCTACGCTGCAACGATACCTCACGTGGTGCCCAAGCAATACCTGTTTTCCCGTACCTAGCAAGGTAGTAGGTCTTGTCTTTTTCGCCTCCCCAGGCACCGGACCAGCAGCGAGGACGGCGTGATTGGTGTGACTTGGCGAAGTGGGAAAGGAAACAAACGTCTTTAGCGCTTCTGCCCCGATCTCTGCCGTGTGCCGCTCCAGGATTTGCATCGTGCTGGTCGCGTGGTCTTTTCGCCTTCCACGTGCTCCACACTCGATGCCATGACAACGATGACATTATTGAAGCAGCGTGAACAGACCGCGGCCTGACAGAAAATAAGATCAACAAAATAGACCGTAATGCGGCCGAATCATGCTGTAGAATCTTCGAGTCCCGCCGAACCCGGTGACTGCATTTACCCATTTAGCCATAGGGTCATCTTGTCTAACCCTTCACGCCATTCGAGCTCCCTGGTTCCTCACACCATTTTCTCGACTTTCCAGTCGACCTCGGCGACTGATCCCCAAGGACGACGGAGCGGGAAATGCGGACTCAGAGATACTCACACTTCGCATGCTTACACGACGGCATATAGTATGGTAGCCCAGGGTTCACGCGGATCCACTTGCAGTGAATCTCGCCATCATTGATCAGCCATGAGGTGAAAACAAACTATACGAACGGGTTACACAACAGCTGCTGGTATCCGAGCTGAATCTCTTCTTCTATGCAAAAGTCTTTCCTACGAAAATGACACGATCCTGAAACTTCACAAAAAACAAGCTCCTCACCACCAACATCACCACCACTCCCGCACAACAACCATCAACCTCTCTACAGCAAGCCGAAGGTATCTCCCGCATCCATCAAATCATCCCTCTTCGCACAACCCGGAGGTGGAGTCGGCGTATACCACCCCTCATTGACCAAGAAAGCACCGACGTTGAACTCCGAAAAGATCCTTCTAATCAGATACGGCTGTCCTCCGATCGAGTGCTTGTTCTCAACGACATCTATAGCCCCATTAAAACCCCACTCGTCAAAGAAACAATCCCCGGGGGTTTATATCGACTTACTGAGAATAGCAATCCCACGCACTTCCTGCGGCATCCCAGCCTGAGGATCGAACTGCCATCTCACAATAACATCATCACAATCGTGATAGACGTTCAGGATGCGGAAAGCGTAAGAAGGTTGTGTAGCAGCAGCCATCTCAAAGGCCTGTCGGCTGTTGTACGTAACGGCACCGAGCTATGTCACATGCATTGCATCAGTCCTATATCTATACCAACATGAGAGTAAAAGGTATGACACCACTCACGGGTTTAGGACAATTCGTCCCATTACTAGTCAGCCAATTGACCGAATCCGACTGATCCTCGAAATCATTGGTCAGGACGGAATTGGCATATGATGCTGAATACTGGCTGAAGAGGCCGGCGTAGTTTTGGGCAATTTGGTTGGCTTGTTGGTCTGTGAGGCAGTTGGCGGTGGCGATATTGAGGCCGGCCCAGTACGGGAGGAGGAGGGGGAGGAAGCGCGCTGGTGACCACATTGTGGTTTGATTTGATGGCAGTGGGAGTTGAAAACGAGTGACTGGAGCCAATGGAATGGAATGGACCAAAAAGACAGTGGTGGTGGTGATCACTTCTGCGACGCTGCTGCCGCTGCTGCTGCTGCTGTGCACAAATACAACGAGAAAAAACCCCGTAAAAGACCCCAAGATCGCGCGCCTGCCTATTTGTATCCCCTTCCATCCCATCCCATCCCATTCCATTCCATTCCCTTCCCTCCTAACACCAACGCCCGTCTCGATTCGTGAAGCCGTGCCGGGCCCTCATGACTCGCGCGCAATAGTTTCACAAAAAAGATTTCAGGTTCCCGTCCCACGCAGGGTCATGACTATTCCGCTTTTCTGAGGCAGAAGGCGAACGCCATCTGCACGAACCTGACATACACGTATGTTGCGCACAGCGCTCCAAATTGCGTGGCTTGATAGAATGTACGAGGAATTTCCCGCCGCTTTCGGGGTCTCAGATTGTGTCACCTTCATATTTATATATATAAGCGAGCGCTTCAGGGGGGTTGCTGCTGCCGCCGCCGCCGCCGCCGCCGATAATGAATGCCGTTGATGCGCAGGACTGTGATGGGATCTGTATTGTCAAACGGCTTCACACTTTTCCACACTTTTCACACTTTCACCGTCGTGACGGAGACAGAGACTCGGAGAGTGCCTGTAGCAGGGCATCGTCTCATCGCTCTCTCTCCCTTTCTATCTCTCTCTGTCATATACACACATCCTCCGCAACTTTCCCTCCTCTCGACCACGCACACATCTTCGTGTGCGACGCCACCACGACGAACACCGCCCGTTTCGCCGGCGCGAGCTTCGGAGATGTGGCGTGGTGGACGACTTGATGTGAAGGAGCGCGTGCGGGAGTCGGGGGAAGTCCATGACCGCAGGGGTGGACGAAGTTTGATAGAGCCGGCGAGAGATTTCATGGCTAGTGTTTTTTTGTGGTAGAGGCGTGAAGGACCTGTTGAGCGTGCGAGTAACCGGATTTGACGGTCGTGCACGATGGGTTCGAAGGATGGGGGCCACGAGGAGAGTACACTCCCATTACTCATTACCAGTCTGTGGCGGTTTCAAAATTCCTCTCGTGGTCGCGATACATCTCACGCGACACGTCTTAGGCCTCATGCTTGGGATTCGATGTACCTGCAGGGTTCAGCATCCATGTACGAGCTCTGTGGGCAGTGAACCGCAGAAACAAGACTGCATTCGCGCATATCCGAGCAGACAATATATAGGTTAGTCGCTAGGTAAGTAATATCAATCGACCATTATCATTCGTGATTCGCTCGTTCAGATTGACCGCATTGTGCTGCCAGCCACCTCGGCCATCGCCAAGCTCAGCTTCCAAAACCCTTCCACCATCCGAAAGTCGTAGATTTCGTGCCGATGCAGCAAAGTTGCCACCCCGGGACCAGTGTAGTCGTCCATTCGTGTTAGTAAAGCAATCATTCAGGTCGAGCTCGGAGCGAACGTGGTGCCCATGCATATTACTCGCGTCCGCTACCAAGCGTGCACCTTCGAGGTGTACGTTCTGACAGGAAGCATGAAAGTTACCAGCAGCAACGGCGGCGCCTGGCTGATATCAGCAATGCCCGCGATGCATGGAAACATGATCAGCGCACGTACTAGTGATACTTACCATATCGCTTCTTCTTGCCATGCGAGGAGTCTGAATCCGACGAGCTTGACGAACTGCTCGAGCTAGATCCACGCCGATCACCAGGAGGTCTGTTCTGCTTGTCCTTCTTCTTGTGCTTCTTCTTGATACTATCCTGAAGCATGCTGCCCGCAATGGCGCCGCCTATGCCGCCGAGCACACCATGTCCCATCTTGTGACCGCCAAAAGCACCCGCGGCACCTCCAGCCATGGCACCCATGAGACCACGATCAGCTTCTCCAGGAGCGGGTGGGTATTGTGCAGCTGCTGCAGGAGCGCCATACTCTTCAGCTGGCGGTGGGGCTCCATAATGGCTTGGAGCAGGACCTTGCGCATGAGGCTGATCGAATTGGGACCTGAAAGCATCTATATCACTACCATAACCTTGCTGCTGTTGATAGTGCTGAGACGGAGGATATTCCGACCCATATTGCGGCGGTGGTGGCGGTGCACTGTGGTGGGTGTGAGATGGTGGGTACTGTTCGCCTTGGCCATAGCCCTGCTGGTAAGAACCTTGCTGCTGCGGAGAATAGCCGCTCTGTTGGCCGTAATAGTCCTGAGGAGGTGGTGGAGGATGAGGATACTGTTGGTAAGGCTGATCGTTGCTGCCATAATAACTTTGCGCGGCATTACGGTCGCCGCCATATTCGCCCTGTTGTTGGTTGGGCGGGTACTGACTTTGACTTTGCTCGCCAGATTGGTAGTTGCCATACTGCTGGCCACCATCGTAGCCATATTGTGGTTGTTGCGGATAGCCGTAGCCAGATCCGTCTCCAGTGTTTCTCGTCATGGTGACGAAGACGCTGCCGGGTGATGTCGTTTCTGCTTTGACTAGGAATGAGAAGTTGCTAGATCGCTTTGGAAGATTTTGTGTAGAAGACTTGCTGAGGGATGGGAAATATGTAGATGTACTTGACCAATACCTAGTGGCACCCTGACCAGCTGAACAGCTCCTTCACAGCCACAACGCAGCCGCTCTGAGGCAGCAGCATTCGGCTCGATCGGCGGGTGTGACCGAATAGATGCATGAGATGTGCCTTGCGGCTGAGGTCACTTAGCGCTGAGGTGCCTACACGTGTTCATCGCCAGCAATCTCTGTGATAAAATGGTCAACAATTGTGTATTGACACGTCGCAAACCCAAAACACGGGAGAAGCCGCGCAAGGACGGATGAGTACGCACAGGCAGTCTAGAGGTTTCTCGGGAAGAACAGTCCTCCTCTTCCTCCTCGCCATATGCTTGGAGATATGCTATGTACACAAGAGATAGATTGCAAGACGACAACTTCCTCACTTAGATCAACCTGTCCCTCTTGACTCTTTGCCTGCGCACTGCTGTCAGCCCGGCAACACGAATCTTGGCTTCCCGGCTTATCCGTAAAGCATCATCTCTGCCAGCAACTACCAAGCCCTTCGAAAGCGGAATCCACAGCCGGAGCAGTCCAAGAAAGAAAAACTGGAGACAACCCTCCGCAGCTCACACCTCGACGGTCTGGTCGTGGTCGCAGATGTCATCTATCATGATCAGCTCGACAGTCTTCATGCCAAGATGATTCAACAACCATGCGAGGATATGGCAAGCTCGTGGGAAGCACATGCCATTGAACTACAATGCCCGACGATGTGAAGGCTTGTGGCTTTTCCGAAGTCATTGTTCGGTCTAGCGTTCAGTCCAGCAATGGTCATGATGATACATGATGATGCTGATGATGATGATATCGTCAACGACGACAAGGCGACCGAACATAAATGACTTACAACAATGCATCAGCACACTCGACAACGTATAATACCATAGCGATGACTATATCACGCAGACAGAAGCGATGCTAGGCACAAACTGCAGCTCGACATATGAGAGCGTCCCGCATCTCAATCCGTGACCAGCGCGCATGATGCTTACTCTTGCGACCTTCGGACGTGACTGACGCAACGATATAGGCGAACGTAACAGGCAATTCTCGAGCCCTATGACTTCCTCGTGTACAGTTTTCCACAGCCGCCCTTGAGGCTGTAAGCCACGTTATTGCATGCTATACCATCATATGGTCAGCCCGAATGCTTCATACGTGGCTGTCGATGTTTGCTTTGTTCATCACAAGTGCCCGTCATTTTTAGGACGAAGGACATACCTTGACCTCTTCTTCGAGCCTTGAAGCGAACATTTCTTCTACAATTACTCCAACTTCCCTTCGATGGTTGTATGCCGACAGCTCTGACACAGACGTACAAGTAGCCGTGAGAGTTCAGACATGTACCCTCACATCCTATTGGCAGCATTACTGCCTCTCATATTGCCGCCAGCAGCTAAAGCAGCGCCCGTCGAACAGAGCGGAGAATCGCCCAAGAAGCTCGGCGACGCCTTCAACGTGTGGGGCATCGACACTAAAGCTGTCGGCGAAAAAGTCCTCGACCCAAAGGCTGCCGACTCTTGTGCGCCGTACTACGATCACTCCAAAGCATTAGGCGCGGCCGGCGGCAAAGTGCTCAACGATCACTGGAACCAGATCGTCGACATGAACCAAGCCGCGCTGAGTGCCCTCGAACCAGGAAACTACGACGATAGCCAGACTTCGCGAAACCATGTCAAGTCTTTCTTCGGTATGCTGCCATGGGTGACTGAGGCTGGCACAGAGATGGCGCCACCACGCCCGACCAAGAAAGGCCGTACCAAAGTGGTCAAGACCGAGCGCGACGAAGAGAATCGCAGGTCTCGTGAATTCTACGATCACATCAAGCTATGGTACGACACCGTCGACGGATACATCAGGCGCAGGCCGGTCAAGGGCTCATCCTGGGCCGCGCAAGTAGCAAAACCGATCCTTGCATGCGGCTCCCATTTCGCGCAGCTGCAAAAGCCGACCAGCCTCTACCACGATTGGAATACCGGGAAGGTCACAGAGCAGAAGTTGCAAGATGTCCCAGTCTTCCAGGACCCCTTCAAGGAAGACAAGCTTATCTTTTGGCTCGACGCCCCCTTCCAAACGTATGTCACTTTCGACAAACGCTTGTTTCCTGGAGCCGACCAATGGCCAAAGGACAAAGATGGGAATCAGCACTTCTGTAATTCTCCAAACTCGGACAAGCAAGCTCTCAGCTTCAGTAGCAAGTTCAAAGGCGATGGTCAAAGGTTCAAGCTGATTGTACTGTGCCCTCAATTGCTTGGCCCCGGAAGTGAGGGACTCACAATGCCTGCTCTGACGGCGCAACCCAAGGACAAGAGTCTTGATGAGATGGCTACAGAGTCGCTTGAATTGTACAGAGAGATGTTCCGGCTATTCGAAGGGGAAGAATTGGTACCTGGTCAAGAGGCCGAAACAGGCGATGCACAAGTAATGGTAGCGGACAGCAAGTTCAGGTAAGAGCCTTAGCTACAATCGAGGCCAATCAAGTGGTGGCAGCAGCAGCACTGCACTGTGTCGTGGTGCGAGAAAGCACGCACTGCGGTCTGAGCCACTGCAACAAGCCTTATAGCATTCACGCCATGCATGAACAAACGCTAACATCTTGATAGATGGCCAGGACTCAAACAGTCGTGGAAATCCGCCAGCACTCCCGAGAAACTAGTCAGTGCCCGCACAGGCATTGATGCTTTGTGGCTGACTGTGTGGGACCGCGTAGCGGAAGTCATTGTGGAAAGTGGCAAGGCAGAGAAGATTCCTGTCGCAATCGTCGGAGCTCCAAATTCCCCCAGCAATTATGCTTGGTTCGGACTTGTCAGTCTAATGACCTCGAAGTCCAAACAAGACTGGAGCACGGGCAAGCCCAGGCCGGCAGACAGTCCATGGCAGCTTGTCTGGGCGAAGAGTAAGAATGCGCCTGGACCATTGTTCACTGAAGCGGAGCTGCGGGATCGGTCGATGAGACGCATGAAAGAAGCCCATGGCTCCATCCTGGGCGCTGCAGAGGGTAGTCATCCCCTTCCTGCAGATGCCCCGGACTTGAATACAGCTGCAAAGGCGCCACTCGGCACGAAGCCACCAGCAGCTCTCGAACCAGCGAAGGTCTCGCCTGTAGGGGCCTTGCTGGACACCAGCGGAGTCGAAGGCCAGCGCATACTTCCTCAGCGCCCAGCCAATGATCCAGTAGCAGGCCCGTCAAGACAGAAGTCAGACAAGGACAGTAAAGCTGCATCAGCGGGAGGCAAACAGGACTCCAAGTCCAGTGAATTCGGAAGCAAGAAGGACCCTAAACCCCCATCAGCGGGAGGTAAGCCCGGGGCCACAGGAAGTTCTTCCGGCAAAGGCGCAGGGCGCAGCAGCCGCTGAGAATGACGACTAGGTCTTTGAGTAAGAACCTCGACGTGCACGACATGTCTAACAGATTTACTACTTTTCGTGGTATGACTGAATGTCATTGCGACTTCTGATGCTGAACAATGGCTTTTCTTGGGGGTTGGCATGGCGTTTGCAGGCTGTTGATCTGCATGGACACGACTGCGTGCGTCCTCACGGTGTTGATTGTAAGGACATCCTTGGGTCTTCTGCTTTGAATAGGAGTTATGGAGTATTAGCCAGTCAACTGTCCACCACATCATATGCTGTGTCGGAGTCATGTAGTACTTCAAGACTCTGTGTCAAGACCTGACTTGTGTAGTGCTGTCGATCTTCTCATCCTCAATCTGCGCTCAGCTCGACGCGAAGATCGTCTGTTCTTCGCAATTTCCAGACGATGACGAGCGTCTCAACGATCGTGACGACCACTAGACCACTGCCTAGCCCTATCCATAGACCTCGAATGCCGAGCTGCGGTGGCCCAATCTCCAGGTAAATCGCTAGCGGCGTGGCATACGCATAGCCGGCAATGAACGTGACCCATGCACCAATGCTTTGCCATCCAAATCCTCGGACAACACCGTGAGGCCAATTTTGCGTTGCATCGAAGATTACGAAGAGTGCCACAAATGGCAAGGTTACACTGATAATCTGTGCGACTTCCTCATCGTGCACCAAGAATTTTTGAACCAGCGCAACGACACCAACTGTCAGACCGCAGCATACGATACCCATGATCCCGAATGCGATTGCATACCACCTCATCAGCTTGGTGACAGACGAGGTACGGCCGGCGCCAATCAGCTGACCGAAACGTGTACTGCATGCTATCGAGGCCGAGAAAGGAATATGCCAGACCAGAACAGCTGTGGTGCTCAGGAAGGTTTGCGCTGCAAGTGCTGCGGTCCCTACGTAGCTAGTGACGAATGTGAGTATCTCGAATTGCAGCCACTCGCTCATGGTCATTAGAGCGCCGGGAATGGACAGACGGACCATGGTCTTCCACTCTTGCTTCCAGGACGCTTTGATCTCTTTAGCAGTAGGCCAGCACTGCAGGGTAGAGCGATTGAGGCACATCGCATATGTTGCAAGCAGTAGTGGTCGCAGGCAGTTAGTCAGAGATGTCGCCAGCGCAGCACCCGCGACACGCATACCAGCCGGCATGACCAATGCCCATGTGAGTACGATGTTGACTGGCATGCAAACGAGCAAGACATAGAAGCCGGCAACGAAATTTCCTTGTGCTTGCATAAACCGTTTGCCAGCTTCAAATGATGCATAACCAGGCACACCTATCAGCGAATAGCGCAAGAAGCTCCCAGCATGCTGGATAAGAGCTTGCGAAGGCACCCTAGCCAAGACCAAAAGATCCTCGGCGAACAGCCACAGAAGTGCGATGGGTATTGCCACAATGTGGATGAAGATTGTGAATCGTATGGTATGCAACCCAACATCGGTCATGCGGCCAGCGCCATAGGCTTGTGAGCACAGGGTATCGAGCGCTGTCGCCATGCCCTCAAAAACAGCATAGCCGAGTATGTTCGAGGTTGTGATGCCGAGACTGACTCCAGCCAGTTCGTCCGTAGACAGTTGCGAGGCAACCAGAATGACCACCAGTTGATAAGCATATTGCAGCAGGTACGTTAGGATCAGCGGACCAGAGTATCGCAGCAAGATCCAAGTCTCTGTTCTGAAAGTGACGGCTTTGTTGTTCAGCACGTCGTCTTCGCTGCCGACTGCCGTCGACGATTGGGCATCGGTGTCGACACTGCGCTTGCCATTACCAAGCAGCGGATCTGTTT
Source organism: Passalora sequoiae (assembly GCA_013248845.1). Lineage (NCBI taxonomy): Eukaryota > Fungi > Ascomycota > Dothideomycetes > Mycosphaerellales > Mycosphaerellaceae > Passalora > Passalora sequoiae. Next base: position 826,813 of record WSQC01000011.1, on the reverse strand, counting down.
CGGTAGCCCTCTCGACCGCGTCCCCCGGTTGTGTAGCGAGCGACATCTTGACGCGCGATTGTACAATCGCATCGACTCTGTATCTGGAGGTGTAGAATAATCTCGGAAGTCGAGATTCGCGAGCACGAAATCCTTCGAAAGACGCACAAGCCACTCACTCACCATGCATTAGTCCATCGGGCCACGCCTCTTCGCGCCACGGGATGCATCGACGCTTACGCCAAGTTGCCGTTTAGCTTTCAAGACGATCCGAACAAGGCATGCTTCGAAAATACGCATGGCCCGACTATATAATGTGCTGAAAAGGCGAGACTCAACCGGAAGGGCAGGAAGAAGGAGAAAGGGCCGATGCCATCGAGCCAAGACAAATCGAAGTCCAGGTTCTTGGCAAGATCGTTGTACGTAAGCGGCGCTAGTAGGCATTGGTTTGCGGCACTTCCAAGTCCAAGGTTTCGGCGCTTCGTCACCTCCAGCTGCTTGTACTCGAACACTAAACACTATCGAGCGCTGATAGTTACCCCGATTTCATAAAGACTGCACCATGAGCTCCTGCGCAAGACATGTTTAAGAACATCAGCGTTGCCTCGCGTGCTGCCAGGATCAATACTACTTGTTCTTAGTAAACGTTCATGCCGTACTTCTTACAGTCCAATGCAAGGACGACAAAGCGCTATATCGAGTGAACTTCATGGCTCAACGAATCGTTCAATCGCAAGCAATTTGGAATATGGCGACGCGATGCTGATCAAGGGAGCTCATCTCACTTTCTTAGTTCCTGCTGCCTTGCCGAGAGCTGTGCAGATCAGACTTTGGGCCATATCTGTTCTCGATGCTCTACTTGATTTTGTCTCGTAGAAAATGCCGCATTTCTTCGACCTTCGTGAACGCAGGGTGCTCCAAGGGAGTATATCGTCCATAAGCTAGTTTACAGTATAGACGAACAAACCACTGCCTCATCGAGAGATTTCAGCGCTCTCCAGAATGGCAGCATATATATTGCTGGCATAGTCTGCTCATGGCTCATGCTAGATTCTGCGAAGATGATGGATTTGTGGCGCTAAGCAATGCTGCGTCTCTTGACAGGAAACAGCGCTGCTTCAATGCGCACGAGGACGATACTTGACGGCAGAACCAGGCGTGCAATAACCAGGACCGCGGTGACAGGGACTACGCGAATCCTTCCGAAAGAGGTAACATGCTAGCCAAGAGTAGGCAAGGTCTCCGTAGTCCTCCAAGGTGAACACACTACCAGGCCTTGGGCACACCCGTGAATCATTGAAGGTACAACGAGGCTCTAGTTATAGATGCAATCCATCGAAATATTGGTGCATTGTTTGGATCGGTGATCCATTATCAAGCCATATGTCCGTAGACGGTGCAGTGGTGAGAACAAGCACATATTCGACGAGGACGAGCAGCACCAGGGATGCGCAATAGTACTAGCAGCTCAAATCGGAAGACCACCATATTTGGCCAGCGCCATTGTCATTCGCCAGTGCCCCACTGAGCAGTTGCGACCATGCTTCGGGATACGTGGACAATATTTGCATGCCACGAGCAACCACAGATCGATCCGAATGCTCGTTTTGAGCGACCTTTGCAGAGCGGCCGAGTTTCGGGTTCGGTGCAGTGGTCTCATTGCTCTTGGCTAGCATTGAGAAATGTCAGGATGGGGCCTCCTATCTCGAAACCCTAGCTTCGGCTTGGCGATAATATGTCACGTTTAGTGAAGTGGTAGTCACGCCATGGTAAGCAGGAGCAGTGAGACCAGCATCACACAGGGACGGTATACACCAAGAACCTCGTGCGCTGGAGAAGTTGCAGGGCTGACCATGTGCTCGTTCTTTAGTATGCGTTGAGGTGGTGTAGTACACCTTTTCCGAATTGTGCTGTGCACAATGCTGGCAAGAGTCCGATGTCTTGAGCCCATTGCTAAAACGGTATTGCTTGTTGCTGTTGATGGGGATTAGTCTGACCTGAGCCTTGTTGTGATGCTGGCGAAATTGGCAATGGATATTCGCTCTGTTCGTAGACACCACTGGCTTTAGTTGGCATCCAGTAAGGCGGTATTTGGCATCAATGAATGCTGTGAAACGCCCTCGTTATGCCTGAAACACTACGATCGAAGTATCGTCTACGCGCCGGGAGTATGAGCTGCGAGTAGACGGCGTACGCCATTCAGGACCCATCTAGCTTCATTCCACTGCGCACGGCGGCAACGAAGTGAGAAAGCCGTTGAATTGGTTCAGCCGTACGTATTCATCGTCGACAGCTGGCGGCAGCTCGTTGAAAGCCTCCGAGCACGTGCAGCCGGAAGTTTCAGGCCCCGCATAGCGCAGAGACACGCCAGCACATCTTGCTGCTTCCTTCCTTGCGCTTTATCTCCTACGCGTCGCGTCAATGACTATCAAGGGCGATTCGTTTGACGATGCACGCCGTGCTTCGAGCGCTATGCGGCAATTAGCGCCTCGGCCAACACACAGTGCTTGAGCAATAACGCAACCGTCAAGACCTTCTTACTGTTCTCTTTAGATGAGTGTCCAGACTCCGAACACTTGACGCCGGACTCGTGAAGAAGCTGCATTTTCCGACCATGTACATGCCCAAAGATGTCTCTGGTTTTGACTGCCTGCCTAGCCCCGACGGAGCATAAATGCCCATATCAAAAACGCAGTCCACGTTGCCGACTTGAGCATCGCTCGTAGTACTATGCTTCTGTCCAAAGACTCCACGGCTCGCCAATATGGCAAGACATTAGTCTGAAGAATTCAGGATGGATGCCGCTGGCGAAGATACCCGACCTATCAATGTTCACCAGGCTGCGTTCGCTGGCGGGGAGTAGAGCAGCCTCGATGTGCGCCAGGGGTATCGATGGCAGTGTTACTGTGCATGATGCGAGCATGATAGCCAAGGGAAGTTCAGCGAGATGTCTGATCACTACCACCCAGCCCCCTTCAGCTGTAAGCAGCCTTTGCACAGCCCCAACGGGTAGCAAAATGGCAAACCCCTGTACGATGCCATATACGGCTGACGGGAGAATTATGCTTGGTTCGTATGCTTGTTCGCGTAACTTCGACGATACATTCCGGAGCCCCCCTTTGACGATGAGACTGTGTATCCACAGGAGACGGAGTGGTGACATAGCTGACGCCACAAGCATGGAGACCGCTATCCGCGAGCTGAACCTTTGCAGACTGAAGATGGAGTCGACGAATGCCAGCAACGATGCACTTGAGGCGTAGTATGCGCAGCTGAGAGCAAATGATGACCAGACTCGTCTGAAACCACTGTAACTCCACGAGCGTCTTGTATCATCAGGTACAACGATCCAATATAGATCATGATTGGTCCATCACGTCCCGAATTAAGCAGAACATCTATGGCTATGTCGGTGAGTTTCGGCCTCGCTTTTGGAGCTTTCGATATCGCTTGCTTGATGATCGTCTTGATCTGGGCGAGCTTCAGGCACCATGGTGAGTGTCACAACAGCTGCTCGTACCTGGAAAACCTAATAGGCATGGTCATCTACATCGATGTCGACGAGATGGGCGGCGTTACCACAATGAATGAGAGCGACGCGATTAACAAGAAAAATGAGCGCCAGATCTGCATCCAGGTCGCCGGCCCGACTTGCCAGGATCCATGCCGGTAATGCATGGCTTCAGCACTACGTGTGTAAAGATGGCATATGGATTCGAGCACTGAATTACCAGCCTTGGTGGCCAGTCGTGCAAGTGTCTGATGTTCTTGTGCCATGAGCAGGGTACTCGGTGGAAACCTACGTCCCGTCGAAACTAGACGTGTGCAATCCTCATACAGTACTGAGATCTGGAGAGGATGAGTAGAACACAGCATAAGACTGTACAATCGCTAAAACTGTGCCACGAGGACTTAGGCTCAGAGCTCCGCAGTAGATCTCGCATAAAGTGGCCTCGGGAGGGATAGCTTCACGATTTCTTTCCTAAGATCCGTCATGTTATACACATCGCAAGGAAAACTCGGATACAATCCTTCAGATCAGCGTGCAGTATTGGCGCAAGGTGTGGAAGTCATGATTGTGCTTGTATGGCATAAAATAGCATGCCTTGATGAAAGATCTCGAGATCGGGTCCAATGTCGCTGTCGCTGCCGCTAGAGTCGTTCACGAGGGTGGTGTCTCTTGACATATAGGCCCTGTTAGGTATGTTTACGACATCAAATTCGAGATATGTTGCGGGCAAAGCACGGCCGCATGCAGATGGCCGGCTCCATCAAGGTTAGCTATGGCTTAGGCTATGCCAGCCAAATTTCGTCAATAATTTTTAAGCGGGTGCTTGGTCAAAATGCCGCGCGTCAGTATTAAGCTTGACCCCTCCTCCTCTTCCATCTGGGCATTGCCGCTCACGCTGGCGACAACAGAAGCACAGTCATTCATTGTGTCGGCTCTGGGAGCGCTTCACGAAGGCCAAGCTGGTAGACACGTTTCAGCAATCACTTGGCCGAAGTTCTAGCGAAGCAGTCCTGATCTTCTTTCCAGGTTCAGTGCACGACACTGCGACAGAACTCGTGTGCAAGGAACTCCAGAAACTTCCCGATGAGGCGATCTTCCACTGTCTTCAAAACATCAGTCCACGTTTCGAATGTAAAATGACAGGCGGGTAGCAGGATGAATGCGTTTGTGCCTTTGTTCGAACATGGGAACATTAGAAGACGGGAACTGTCGGTCACAAAATGCAATTGCACCCTCACAAGCGCCAACTCACCCGCCTGGTCTGTTCGCCAAAAATCACTTTTAGGTGTGCCATCACAGCTGCGAGCACTGGTCCTTTGACTCCTATGACGCCCTTCGAGGAGGACCACGGCGCGGAGCGAGACAAAAGCAGATGCAAATGCTTATGTCGAGCGTGTCAGGGTATCTCAGAATGGTCGCACAACATCGGAATCACAACTCTTCACTTGCAACAGGTTTGTATCAAAGAGAGCGAACGCAGACCTAACGTTGCCTCCCGCCGTTCACAGACTGTTTTGGAGACGGTCCGCTAGGTCGCCGAACAATCATGTCCTGCCAAGGACCATCTGTTTCATCGTTGGCTTTTATGCCCTGGCTGAGTCATGCACATAACGACTGACACCAAGTTGCGCTGCCAGCGACGTTCAAATTGAGTAAATGCCGGGAGCATCAGTCTTCTTCGGCCTTGCCTTTGAGCTACATATCCACATCGCCGCTGAACACAAGGCACAATGCATTGCTTTGGCTGCATATGCGCGCCTGCGCCAGTCTTCGGATCTGGGCTCGTGGAACAAACATACGCTCGGTCGAGAGCAGGGACGGACCATGTACCGATGTTCGAGCATGCGGCTGAAGCGCGAACTAGGTCCGAGGTTAGTTGCGCGCTCTCTCAGCACTGGTCCATTGGTGCGGTGTGCCTGGTAGAGAATGGCACAGGCTCTGTCTGACATGCACGACATGTTTGCTCAGTCTCTCATATAACGCCACGCCACGCATCACGACAGCCTTGTCCTGAAGCTTATCCCTCGATCAGCTGAAAACAACCTGTCGCCGGAAAGTCGCCTGCAATACCACGAGCTTTGCTGCTTTAAACTGCTCGCGAGAACCGAAGTTTCTTGTGCGGTCGTGACAAGCTTACTCAATTCTTAACCGGGATCTCATGCCTTCCTGGGCTTGAGACAAGTTTGAAGTTCCCAAACCGTGGTGTTACAATTCTTCTATAGCTGGGTCTCCTGCCTCATTATCACATTCGAGCTGAGTTAAGGCACAGGTGCATCCATCTCGTTATCACATGGAAGTCTAGCTTCACGCGGCAAATGGCAAGTACCTGCTGCCGGGCCGGTCATTCTCTATGCGCGCCGGCAACGCTCTACAACGTTGATGCCTACCCATCTCGACGCTCATGAACGGGATCTCGTGCATCTTGTCAGAGCTTGCGCACGAACAGGACCAATCTCCGATCGGCGCCAAAGCTCCATGCCCAAGATGGAAATCTAGCCACATGTTCTCCGTTCTTCAGCTCCCCCACAATACCATGTGCCTCCTGCGGATCTTTGCGCAGCTGTCGTCCATAGTATCTGGGCCTGACATGATTTGCGCCTTTCGTATACAATCCTTGAGCACCTGAGACCGAAACTGCGGTCCCGAGGTTTCTTTCGAGATAGGATCGCAGCGATGCGTTTGACGGAAAGGAGTTCATATACTGCAGACTCCGCGAGTTCGCAGGGCCTTTGACAGAGCTTTTCTTTCCTTTCGTACCAGTCCCTCGCTGCACTGCACGAACTCCCGTGTTGACCATGGCCATGAGTTTCCTACAAGCACGCGCAGTCAACGATGCTGTCAAGAATAATCCACCGACTGCCAATGGCAGGACAGCCGACATCCACATTACCATCCAAGGGTCGGACGTGAGTGCTGCGAGCTCATCTCTGCGACGACGGCGACTGACCTTTGCCGCAGTTCTACTACTCCGTTTGTACGGTCATGGGCTTCTTCGGGATTGTCTTTTTGAGCTGCTCGCTGATGAAGCGACGTACGGAACGACTGTTTTTCTACATGACCGTTACCATTCAATTCACTGCGTGCGTAGCGTACTACGCGATGGGATCCAACTTAGGTTTCACGCCCATTTCAGTCGAGTTCCACAGAAATGAAGATGAGGTGCGGGGCTTGATGCGTCAGGTCTTCTGGGTGCGCTACGTGGACTGGTATGACCAACGCAACTTAATGCAAGACGATCGGCTAATACTTTGCGCAGGTTCATCACGACGCCGCTGCTGTTGCTCGACCTTCTTCTTACAGCCGGAATGCCAATGCCAACCATTCTCTGGGTGATCTTCATGGACGAGCTGATGATAATCATGGGTCTTGTCGGAGCTGTGACAAAATCTAGCTACAAATGGGGTAGGTCCCTATTCGGCACTTGGGTATGAGCACGACTGATGAATATAGGCTTCTTCGCCTTTGGCTGCGCCGCGATGTGCGTTGTGTTCTGGAATCTCCTTGTGCAAGGTCGCATGTATGCGAAGCATCTCGGCAGTGACGTGCATCGATGCTACGTACTCTGCGTGGCCCTCCTGATTATTGTTTGGATGTGCTACCCTATTTCTTGGGGTGTTGCGGATGGTGGTAATGAAATTGCGCCGGTAAGATCACCGGTCTTTGGCTACAACAGCGTGAATGCTAATGCATGAGTGCAGGACTCCGAGGCTGTCTTCTATGGTATACTCGATCTCATGGCAAAGCCCATCTTCTCCAGCTTGCTGCTCTTCTTCCATCGCAAGATCGACCCTGCTCGTCTTGGACTGAAATTTCGTGACTACGATGAGGATTTCATGATAGCGGCCTATCAGCATGGAGAGAATCGCGGGTTTAACTCGCAACCCGAACCAAAGGATGAAACCGCTGTCCCAGGAGAGGGAGTCAGATCCTCTGAGGCCGCCGATGGCGGCGCTGCAAATGGTGCCGACATACACCATGAGACTGCCGCGTAAGTGAGTACGATCGTGGCGGGAGCACTGAACTAAGAGCTGATCTGACAGGGAACAGTGAGAGGGTTTACTACAACCTTCGCATCCCACGGCCGGGCTTCATGAACCGCGGACGCCGCATGTCCGGACAGCATACTCGTGGTGCTGTCTAAAGAGGCACTGCCTTGAGTGGCGTAGGAGGCGCTGTGGATACACCTTCGAGAGGCGAAACATTGTGGTCTTCACCTAATATCAATCACCGAATAATGTCACCTACCGATGGCGATGAGACAGGAACAGATAGTGTGCGTGCCAGAGCTAGTATTATACCCGTTGTATCCACAATCTTCGACTATTCTATCGCGCCGCGCATATCTACGATATCATGTTGCTTCAAAGCACAGACTCTGAGTACGACGTCTGTGCAGTACTGTAGCCGAAATTGTCACTGTGATCATGTAATACTTGCTGGCTCCGGCACTAATTTGATCACTTCTGCACATGTTGCACCACGTATCGCTCCTCATGGGCATCATAAGCTTCTATTGTCCTAGATTATGTGCTCTTGGGTCAAGCTTTCGTGGGTGTCGCATATATGTATCAGGTATGCGACAACACATGAGAGCGATTTCCTGTTCCTGGTGATGATGCTCTTAGCATCTCCGCTCTGCCGTCGTGCCGGACCATCTAGAGCTAGTCTAACCGTTTCTGGTTGAACAGTTGGCCAGGGCTTGAGAGGTTCCATCGGGCTCGCGGCTTGGAGACGGGAGCGACCTGGAGGTGAATCTTGGAAAGTCATCTCAACATCACTGCTCCACCACCTTGGGCTCCTTGCGTTGCTGTACTTCCTTGTATCGACAAACTTACACCTCTTTACACTCGTTCAGCGCGCGTCTCGGCGCTAGCCCTGTGCATCCAAGCGCGTAGCCTCGGACGGACTTTCTCATGTGTTAATACCGCTCCTGGCGACGATCGTACCAGTCGAGCGTGGAAGAGACCGCTGCCAGCGACGTTTGATAAAGTACTCTCGCTAGCGGCGAGTGGCGCATCGCGAGCGAAGATTGACATGGCAGACAGCAAGCGCGCCAATGCTGGTGGTAAGGGTGGTAGCGGTAGTCCCGCTGTGCAGTCAAACCACATTGAGGCACTACCTAAGGCGATTGGAGCCAAGTAAGCCTCAGCGACGAACATGAAACCGTTCGAAGCCCGGATACTGACAGTCTTGGCAGGTTGAAGATTGTCACACACTCGCAACAGACTTACGAGGGCACTCTCTTTACAGCTGACCCACTGCTCAACATTGTCGCCATAAATACCTCATCCGCTGCCAACGCACAGTCCGGAGATTACCACGTCCTGCCTGCTAGCAATATTAGTAGCTTCCAGATTCTGGACTCGGCACCCGGCGAGGTCAGCTTCAGCAGTGCACAGCCTGCTATCGGTCCTATCGATGCCAGACAACTGCAGAAGCGCGAGGAAACACGTGTAGCGCAGCTGAAGGAGCAGGAAGAGAACAGAGGCAAAGGAGTATCTAAGGAAGGACAGGCGCTGTATGATGCTCTGAAGAGAATGTAAGCTTCCACATCTGCCCATGAAAACATCGTACAGCTCGCTAACATGCGGTAGTGGACAACAAGTGCGATGGCATGGCCAGCAAATTATTGTCAACGATATTGCGATAATCAGTGCGCCCTACAGCGATGTCAAAGGCAGCGGCGAGAAGCCTGCGGAGCTTCAGAGAATCAAGAAGATTGTAGAGGATCAGAGGAGGAAAATCAAGGAGAAGGAAGACAAGGACCGTAAGACAGCTACAACTACGGGACCACGCAAAGGCGGTTGAAGAGTGACATATCCGTTCACGAGGTGCTCTTCAAATCCGGCCGGGCTGCTCCGATTAGGCCATTAGGAATACTGGACAAGCCGTGTGAGCATTCTGGTTGCCCCTCAGCTGCTCGTCAATACTGTATAAGGCGTCAGTAGCCAGAGAGAATAGTACCCGTTGAGACCCGGCGCAACACACGCATCTTTGGCCAAGGCGATGTGTCCTTCGCCAGGCATTATGATTGTCATCCGAATGTTCCAAACAGAAGAAGTGTTCAAAGGCATAGCAAGCAGATACATCGAGTGGGACCTTGGGAGTAGGTATGATCAGGTCGTATATGACTATCTGATTGATCCCATCTTGACTGAGCAAGGCCAACTCGTTCAGTGTTCTGGAGGATAATATGGAGAACAACAGACCAGCCGGCGTTCCTGTGCCAAGTCCTCAACATCGAAAAGCAAACATCTCTCCTTAAGCAACTAATCCACCTTCGGAGTCGCCAGCGCACCAAAAGGCGCCCATTATATTCAGCTGCAGTGGTCTCACCAGACACCTGGAAGGACCAGCTGCTCCGAGTGAGCTAGCAACACCGGCTGCAACGGCACTGATTGCAGGTCCCTCAACTACTACACACCAATAGTTGGCCATCGAGCGCACACATATCCGGTCATTTCTGAGACGCGCAACAGGTGGCAGGCTCCAAACGATGAATGCCCTTGGTCCGCCGATACGTGCGAGCTTCGTTCACGCAGGCGTCGATGACAATCTCATGGCCAAGCGCACGCGCGTTCAAAAGCGTGCTGACAAGCAGGGCTGGATGATGAGTCTGATCCTCAAGTGCGATCCAACAGAATGCAATCTCCAGCGAGACGCTCGGGGTAATGGGGTCGGTTCTGCTGCCGCGGTGAAGGCCATTTCCGAGAACAAGGAGAATCGTCCTCCGCCGTCCTGAAACGACAAATCATGGAGAAGGCGCGACAAACTGCAAGCAACACCGACTGGAGGTGCCAGAATTGCCATTATCGCGGGACATATGGATACCGCGTTTCCCTGGAGAGATAAAAGTCCTGGGTCGTATTGAAGATACTGTTTTGGAAGGTTGCATCTCGCCGGCATATCTAAGTAGCATCCGGAAAACATGTGGAGAGCAACAACAGCTTTGGTGTGATGAGCAGTAGGAGGTAAGCATTTTGCTACCTGGTCAGTGCGGAAGATGCTTAGAGGATTGGTTGGTGATTAGCTGAATGACTGAACCCTGTCTACATACACGTAACATTGTGATGTAAGCACATATACGGTCATATGCTACTTGAAGCAGGGAACACACTATAGGGGGCGAGCCCAATTCACTAGTCTGTGAAATGTGTTCTGCATTTGGTTACATTCCTCTAAGTATGTGGCTGACACAGCAAGCGCTGCCTTGCAGAGAGAGTCCTCGAATTGGCCGTGAGGTGCGAAAGTTGCGACGATCTTTTACTGCTCGACATTCGAGATCAAGAAAAACGCAGCCATACAACGAGCGGAACATATTCTCTTCAAGGAAATACTATTCTTCCAACTCTATACCAATGCCCTCACCACTACTTCTACACAACAAACCTCAAACCCAAAACACGATCGTTCCTTCCACATGACCGAATCGTCCACCTACTAATCATTGTCGTCCACCCCTACAACTTCTTCCCCACCCCAGCCCCAGCACCCCCACCAACACCCTCACCACCGGCACCACCACCAGTCCCAGCGCCAACCGCCGGAGCCGCAACAGCAACACCACCATCAGCTCCACCTCCCGCAACGGGATTCGTGCTCCCCGCGACCGAAACGCCAACAAGGTCCCCGACGCCAACACCGAGTCCGCCTCCGATTCCGCCGTCACCTGCTCCACCGCCTAGGCCTACGCCGACGAGGGGTACTCCGGCACCGAGACCGGCTCCGACGCCGGTGGAATCGGCGCCGCCGTTACCGGCGATGCCGAGGAGTTGGGGGGTTGGGGCCTATTGTTGCGTTGTTAGTGGAGGTGTTGTGGTGGGTGGGGTTGGTGGGATGGGATGGGATGGGATAGGACTCACTGGGAGAGCTAGAGATGCTGCGCCGAAGAGGGCGAGGAGGGTAAAAGATTGGAGTTGCATGTTGAGTTTGTATTGGCGTTTGTGGTGAAAATGGATTGAAGTGCTGGAGCGTTGTGTTGCTGTGTTGCTGTATTGCTGTTTGAAGTTGATGTGATCGCTGGATGATGATGGTCACTTCTACGTTCTATCTCAAGACTCTTATACCTGGGACTCATGCGATGAGGTGAGCTGCTTTCATCATCTGAGGTCCCGACAGGATGGTCTGTTGCACTCAGACCGTGTTCATGGTGAAGTCGTATGGGTCCTGTTCATGATCACGACTGGACGGAGAGGCCGATAGAGAGGAGAACATGAACGATACCCACCTGTTGGAAGTCACACAGATCAGCAAGAAGCTATCAGAACCAGTCTACAGGGCTCGCGTGATGCGGGCTACGCTGCTGGCCAGCATGTACGGGCACGATAGTCGTTGAGACATTTGAGCAGCAGTCACGAGTGAGGCAACAAAGTAGCGCCTCACGATCAAGCTAAGAGAGCTCCAGCCTACCACTCTAGCAAGATGCAGTCAGCGTGTGAAGTATATCTCAGGGGAAACGCAGGTACGGACGTTGGATTGGTTGTTCGCACGCGTGGGCACGTTGACACAGCGGCCAGGCGTTGACGTCAAGCGGACATGTTTCACATGCGCCAAACAGTGCCAATGTCTCACGCAGGTACCAAAGTATGCTTGAATCTAGAGCACAGTAAGACGCCTTGCTGCGACATGGCTAAGCGTTAGGATCCTCAGGACTTTGGACGGATGGGCATATCTTGATGTCCGTTCGATCGCGGGGACTGTGGGACGGAATACAATCATCTATTCAAGCGACACTTCAACGTGATTGTGACTGGCGAGTGTTCTTGGTGCGTGTGTGTACTGGCGCCATATTGGTGCATAAACTCTTCATGCTCGCGAGACCACTGCTGCATTGTGCCTGTGGTCGCACGTGGCTGTGCCATTTTTGTACTGCGACAACATGCATTTCTTCGAGTCTGCTGTTGGGTCACTGCATAGTCTCCACTGTCCCCGGGTTTCTGCTACCCTGAACGCGTATTGGTCTCAAAGTGGCAGAAGGAATTTCGATATCTTGGCCCATGTCATTCACATCGAAGAAGTTGTTCCAAAACGGATCTGGAAAGAAGTCATTGGCGTTCCGTTCTGTGCCATTGAAGGACGCAGGTGTTGCTTGAGTCTCGTCGTCATGCGCCGTTTGCGTTGATGAGCTGCTATACGGACCCCAGGTAGACCCATACGTTGGTGGAGACATGGCGTTTGCGCCCAGTCGTCTACGTTTCGATATGACCGAAGAGGTGGAATGGTCGCCAAAGCAACTTCGTTGCGATCGCTATAGGTTAGCTAACAGAACCGAAAGTGCTGCATGGGCAGTATGGCATCGCTGCGCCGTTTGCCAGCAAATGGACCTTCCTCCTCAGCAAATCCAGGCCGCGTAGACTCTCTCTGACTCTCGATTAGCAACTAGAACACATGAGACTAGTGAGCGCATTCGTTTCAATACTCACTGCGAGCCTTGCAAGATATCGTATAGATCGACCTGACACTCAAAAGAAATGATCAGCCCAGACATCCAGATTGAGGCAAGATGTCCTGGCTTGAACAAGCTAGACTGACACTCCGATGCAATGATTGTGCGCGTTGCAGCTCTGATCGTGACTTGAAGTCTGTGGTAAAACTCAGGCGCATGCCTTGGTAAGGACAGCGACAGTCGATTGGTCGATACCATAAGCTGCTCAGACAGCACCTGAAAAAGAGGCAGAAAATGCACGACCTGTTGAGCTGCCATGGAGCTTTCCGAATTGATCCTTGGATCTCCAGGAAATTGTTACACCATCAGTCCGCGTCAGTGCGCAAAAGAAACACCTTTACGTGGATACCGATTTCTGGTATGCATTGATACATGGAAGATTTCCAGCGCACGACCTATTTACTAATCGTCCTTGGTCCACGAAAGTTGCCAAGATGACTTCCTTGTTCGTCTGAGCATCGCGAATCAAGTTGGAAGTATGCACACCATGGGCGGCAGCCTATGATCTTTCGTGTGCCGCTGTATGCATTCCACGTCTGCCCACGACACATAGATCGATTTCGGAGTAGAGTAGCGAAACCGATATGCCCAACGCTAGCCACAGCTGGTGATCTAGTGCATACGAGCTCCATAAGATGCGCTTGCTTAGCTTGTGGTCCTCGTCCGAAAGCTGGGGTATCGATAAGGACAGCGATGCAGGCCAGCATGATACAAAAGCTGGGTCAGAAGCCCGCCAGGGGATGATGCCATACGCAAAGCCATTGCGGAGACAGAATAGAGTTGAGCAGCAAGTATTGTCTGAATGGTCAAGGCATCGTGCCAGGACCCTAGCATGGCCACTAGCGAAAGCAAGCTCGAGCGAGAAGGTGCATCACGAGTGTCAGATGGCGAATCCGGACAGTCGTAAGATCCTATGCTGAGAACGCACTAGAAGATGACAAGATAGCGGAGTTGTCTTCGGTCGGCGTCGATGCGTCCATGTCCTTTAGCAGTCCTATGGTCCTGATATAGGGCTTCTAGCTCGTGCAAGATATTGGGGCCGAACAGGGAAGGCAGCACAGAATGCCAAGTATTGGAGTACTCGATCGCGTGCGCTTTTGCCACTTGATAGGAAGGCAACGTGCCAAGTCGTGCATGGTTGCCAACTTCTGAGACATGAGTGCGATTGATGTTCACCTCAAAGCCTCTTTCACGCTTCGGGAAGTTCCTGGTCGACGACGTATGGTCATCTTCGCCACCAACAGTATCCTCAGCAGCTGGCAGATTGTGTGGTCCTGTAGGTTGACCTGAGGACTCGAAAGCTTGCTCGACTGTGTTGATAAATATATGCCAGAACTCGAGCCGTAAAAGCCACATTCGTGTAATGATTGATGTGTGGACGATCCCGTCTCATGGTTGCTGACTGGCGATTTCGTCTCAATCCTGGCTGAATGTAGGCAAAATGTGCCGTTTACCTTGATCATCATTCATTAACATGTCGTCGCCGTTGTCAGAGCGTTGAGACTTCAATCAATTTCTGTTTGCGTGAGGACACGCCACCTGCATGCAGGGTTCTTCGTCTAACGCGTCACTTTCGCGACTGCCGAGGAAGGCGCCAACGTTCCGCCCCATAGATCCTTCTGCCTCTTCGACCCGGCAACGCAACTAAGGTTCCAGTCATATAACCAGCAAAACATGCCTGCGAGCGCGTCTGACAAGCCGCGAAGATCACGTATTACTGCAGCTTGCGCTGTCTGTCGCGCGAAGCGTCAAAAGTGCTCTGGCGAGAAGCCGACATGCGATCAATGCCGGATGCACAATGAAGAGTGCTGGTGGAGTGATCAGAAGAAGCGGGGACCGGCCAAGGACTACCTCAGATCGTTGCAAGATCGGCTGCAGGAGACTGAAAAATTGCTTCTTGGACTGCTCGAGGAAGTACCGGACCATACCATCACAGAAGTCCTTCACCGCGATCTCGGCAATAATGGGTCCGGACCAAGCCATCAGACGTGGACCGGCAGTATGTCAGGGCAAGACTACTGGTCGCGACATCCACTGAACAGACTGGACAGTATTAGGGAGTGGCACAGGCAACGACTGGCTCGCGACACGAGACCCCTCGTAGAGCCGCCGGCGCAGCCAGAGATGACGACTAGCCACGAGCGAAGTAGCCTTGGGCAGAATCCGCCGATTCCTGCAACAGTCGCTATGACGCCTGTCGTCGAGACTATTTCGCGCGATAATGGTCTGGTATCACCATACCCAAATGGTCATCAGCAAAGCTATGCGGGCATGGACTATAGTGACAACTCTAACTGGCAGCCAGCACAGCACACCAAGGGAGTAATGCACGAGAGACGATATAGTGAGGAGACACGAGACGTAGCAGCAGCTCTCTTCTCCATATCGACTCAGGATTCCGTGTCACGGCGACAGACACAACATCCACATGATCAGCAAGTACAATCACTTCGAGATGAGAGCACTCAAGCAACGGACGCACCCGTAGCCAAAATGCAGTCTGAAGTCACAAGTAGTCTGTTCTGGTAGCACCAGGATTCTGGTCACTGCAAACGGTTCGGAGAGTAACACGTCGATCACGGCTAAATGATTAGCCACAATCGAAAGGACAGGGACTGCCAGTTTTTGCTGCAGTGCTTGGAGAACTTGAGCAGCACTTTATCGCGACTGGACTAGGCTTTGATTTCTCATTCCTGGCGAAGGCGACCTAGGCTATGACTGCTGAGAGCTCGCCAGGAGCCTGTCACCCAAGCATACCAGCAACCAATAATTACTGTTACGTGCAAGGATGCGTCAATGTGGTTGTAGATGACGTGGGTTCGTGCTTGATTGTTGACGAGCGAGCAGTACTATTGCATCCCAGCAGAAATGCTAATGGCTACCGTTTGGCGTCTCCTCTATGTCACACTTTTGCACTATGTGGGAATTTCAATGATCTTGATAGCGAGATACGGATCGATGGACAACTTATGGCTGCAACTCTTAAGTACTCGAAGGCATTGGTTGTTCTTCTGCGATACTGGGGCCAAAGGGCGCGTGCCGGGTCTCCTTACGCAACAGAGGACTGCGCTATCGGACAGTGTACATCATTGACAGGATGGCAGATATCATCTTCAATCAATGCCCACTGAGCATAATGAGCAGATGGAAATCTGGACGGACGGAGTTGCATAAGTCGGAATACTTCTCCGCTAAGCTGAGTGGCGACTTCGAAGTGCCAGGAATATATCAAAGATGGAAATTATGGAGCATGAAGATACAAGGTCGATTGGTGGGCAACTCTGTCGTTCCCATCTTGCGACCGATCGTGGAAGTGCTAACCATTGCTCCCAGCATTCGAGACAAAAGAAATGTCATGCACGACGCACAGGGGTGTGCCAATGGGGCTACGGCGGGGCCAAAAGACTTTTTTACGGGTTATGACGAAGACCATAATGGCAAGGAAGTTGAGGACGTCCCATCTCAATGCAATGAACAACCAGCTGGTCGTCTTCGCATCGTGGCTACAGGACGTGCAGCAAGATGTGTGGATCGTTGATGACAAGACATGGTATGCAGAGAATGCGTCGCCGCAGACATGATGTGGAAAGGCCATGCAGAATTGCCAGAGGATGCCGTCTAGTGGCTTTTAGATGTCCTTCCACATCGTGATATGGTTCTTGTGACGATGTGCTATGAAGTGATAGTGGAGGGTCATTATCTCTTCGCTCCTGCTTTCTTTCACCTCAGCTGAAGAACTGCCAGTGGTATTTTCGAAACTCGTAGCGTGCCAAAGCCTATATGTGGGCCTTACCCGTACACGTACCTCCAAGTGGACACCTTGCATCGGATCGATTGTGCGGATGCTTCGGCCCTAGACTCCGAACTGTACCGAGCAGAAGCGCAGGATCTGCTCTGCAAGTGCTTGAGTTTCGTTCAATGATAGCAGCTGGGAGATGGCCATTCCTCATTACTTAGCAGTTCCTGGACGGCACAATGGCGCCCACGTGCGGAGATAATGCCATTATTAGAATCACGCTTGCGTTGCTCGCGCGTCATGTTATCTAGGATTCCCGGTTTCTATATCACAGCACGGCCACACTTCTCCGAAGACCCCTGCACGAAGCTGGTCGAGATCCTTGTTCCGACCAATGGAACCCCTGGTCGCGTGTCAGGATACAGGATGCCAAACCTGGAGGCAACATCCTCAGCCACCTGCAGGTTGTGCGAGCGTCATGAGCTTCAACGTCATTGTGTAATCGACGGGACCTTTCACAGCTGTCCACCGGCGTGCGCTTGTGTGTGTGAGAGAGCGCGCAGGTCGAGGTCGTTGGCGGGCACATTTTGGCAACCAAGTCGTAAAACTTGGCTGTAACGTCACGGTAGTTTTGGTCGTCTCTACTCGTCCCTTTCGTTGTCTTTCTTGTTGTTCAATCTAATCTTGGGAACAATTGATCATTGCTGCTCGAATAATACCATCAACAGCATGTCCAAGCTAGATGATTTGAAGAAGCAGAACGACCAGCTCCAAGGTACGTCGAGCTACCTCTGGCGGACACTACCAATAGCTGCTGCTACTGCTGCCGCGGGATACTATTACCTCACTACACCTAGTATGTCCTGGCGTTGTGGTGCTCAGACAATTCCCTTCAATTGCCTGCAGTTGTCCTGGCCGACCAGAGACATGTACTTGATGTTGGAAGTGGTGCTAACAATATGAGCAGCTGGTATGTCAAAAATCTCCATGGTTGACAACGAGCTACCCAAGAAAACTCCTACAAAGACCACACCTAACAAGCCGCCGGCGAAGAAGCCGGCGACGTCTCAGACTAGCACTAGCACTAGCACACCGTCTAAGCCAAGCACTAGCACACCCGCTAAGACAACAGGTACACCAGCCAAGAACCCTACGACTCCCGCTCAGAAATCTACCACGAGCACTCCTGTCAAAACACCAACTGCAACACCAGGAAAAACCACCGCGAAGACATCTTCTGCTCCCACACCTGCGAAGGCTGTCAATGCTGCGAACGATGCCGCCAAGCCTGCACAGAAAGCCGTTCCGGCCAAGAAGCCAGCGAACGCCGTAGGGCAAGCTCAGAATGCTGCCAGTCCAGCGAAGACTCCGGCAAAAGTGCCTGCGAAGAAGCCTGCCAACGCCGTAGGAGAAGCGCAGAAAACTGCAGGACAAGCGATGGGAGGCGCGAAGGTGCCATCCTCGCCAGCTCCAAGCACGACGACTTCTACTGCCGGTCGCAGGAAGCCTATACCTCCTCCAGTTACGGAGCAGAAAAAGAAGGTCCCAGCAGCAGGTGCGGCGCAGTCGAATGCCGCTGCCTCAAAAAGTGGAGCTGTTGGCAAAGGCGCCGGCACAGCTCAGAAAGTCACCGGTGCAGCGACAGGAACAGCTCAGAAAGCCACCGGTGCGGCGACAGGAACGGCACAGAAAGCCACCGGTGCAGCGACAGGAACGGCACAGAAAGGTGTTGGCGCAGCAACAGGAGGTGTGAACAAGGTCGGCGATACGGCTGCAGGCGGCGTTAACAAAGGACTGGGTGCGGCAACAGGTACGTCCACCAGCATTGGAGATGTGCCTGCGCATATGGACTTTGGAGCAGATCCCAGCTCCGTAGAACAATGGATACCGTCATGGCTCACGAGTCGCTGGAGAGCTGCAGAGCAAGCTTCGCAGGCTGGGAGCAACAAATGAGGTGCTGATACATTATCTCAGGAGGTCTCGATAAGGCGACAGGAGGCAGAAGCGCTCCTGTGACCAAAAAGGTCAACCAAATTGGCCAAGGCGCCACGAAAGCTGGCACCGACGCAACGAAGAGTCTCGGCAAGACCGGACAGCAGGGCGCTCAAGATGTATCAGACACAGCTACGAGTGCAATGGGCAATCTCTCGCAAGCTGGTAAGGATATTACAGGCGCGGTAGGCAGAGGCGATATCAAGGGCGTGGGTTCTGGCATGGTCAAAGGTATGCTATGATTCAATCGACATCTGCGAAGCTGTAGTTGATCGCACCAGGTGCCGGAAAAACTGTCAGTGGTGTCGGTCAAGGCGCAGGCAAGACAGTATCAGGCGTGGGCCAAGGTGTCCAAGGCACAGTGTAAGTCGGACGAAAGCAGTAAGATGAAAGTACACTAATGGTCACGCAGTTCGGAAGCTGGCAAGACTCTCGGAGGCACCGTTGGTGGTCCAGTCGGCAAGACCGCAGAAAGTGCTACCTCTGGTATTGGAAAGACTGCATCTGGAGCCACTTCCGGACTCGGACAAACAGTAAGTCTGCAAGATCCTCCCAACACAATCTTTTCATGTGTAGAGACCCGTCAGGACGATGACTTCGTGCGCAATGCTAGCTCTATGAGCTACAGAACTGCGCCGACGGCGCAGCAACACCTCAGGAGTGGCGCACTACGATAGCCCAATATGACATACCCCTTTGGCGATGCATGCTCGGAATGTTCGGCTGCAACAGAAAATCGCAAACAATACTAATTCCATCTTGCACAGGTCGGCGACACAACATCCGCAATCGGCAAAGGCGACATCAGCGGCATAGCATCAGGCGCAACAGGAGGCGCAGGAAACACCGTCGAAGGGGTCGGAAAGGGCGCAGGAGACACGATCGAGGGCGTCGGCAAATCGGTAAGTGTCCATCTCGAGAATATGCGCAGATGCAGCATTCCGCACTACGGACCACAAGAGTATTGCCCCGGATGCAACAAAGCTAACACTCGCACAACAGGTCGGCGGCTACGTCCCCGGTCGCGCAGGCGGATTCGTCGAAGGTAATACCGACTCCTCTTCCCCTCCATTCTCTTGTCCCATACACACTAACACCAATGAACCAGGCACAACCAAAGGCCTCGGCGACACAGTAACAGGAGTCACCGGCGGCGTCGGCAGCGGCGTAGGAAAGCTCGGCAAAGGGGACGTGATCGGCGGCGTCGGAGACACCGTTGGCGGAGTGGGCAAAGGAGTAGGAGGACTGGCGAGTGGAGTGTGGGGAGGGATCAGTGGGAAGAATAAGAAGAAGCCGGAAGAGGCACAGAAGGATGCCGAGAGCGCAAAAGAGACTGGTGAGAAAGCTGGTGAGAGAGTGAAAGGCGCTGGGAAAGAGGTAGTGGAGGGGGAAGCGGAAGGAGCAGCTGAGGAGGGAGATCAGAAGAAGAAAGGGATGTTTGGGTTCTAGCGGGATGCGAACAAATGAGGTCGTGGAAATGATGTCAATAGTCTAATATATACCGACAGTAGGGAATCGCAAGGCAAAAACAGCATAATCATATACGCCCATCGAATCCAGTTACTCCTCTGCTTGTTCCTCTAGCCTTCCCGTTCTAGTCCATTGCCAGGCGCCATGCTCATATGAACATCAGATCAAAGCAAAGGGTATATGATCATGCAAGAGAATCCTCTCATCTCATCGCATCGAAAGCATTCTGAATATTGTTCGCAACCAGCTCCCAATCGTTCAAGGTCTGACCGAAATGTGTTTGACCGGATGTGCGACGGATCACACTGTCACTTGGCATATACCGAAATTTGTTCGGGTCATGAAAGCCATCGCCGGTCTTGGGCATATAGACCGCTGGATTTGTGCCCTCGCGCACAGATTCGTGGTCAAGCTGGGCTGGAATATAGACTTGTGAGTACCTGGCCTTGGGTTCACTCTCGTTGGTGGAAGAGGGCGGCGTTGCGGTCGACGTGGGGATCTTTGGGGTGCTGGTGCCAGTCACGGGACCGACTAGCATGGTGCTCTTTGAGACCTGTCTGGACTTCCGCCGTGCATCTTGCACGGCCGGTGCTGCCGCACTCATCGTAATGACTTCGAAGTCATCACCTATGTCCTTGAAAGCCAGGCCTGCCGCTGGTGTGGTCGTGTATTTCACCTGCAACGCCAGCCGCTTCGGGGAATGCTTTGCACCAGGTGACATGCCTGTTGACATTGATCTTGTGTCATCCTCCAAGCCTGAAGAGCTGCGCACGGATTGTGGTCGCGAGGTGGCCTTGACCGGTTCCTTGCTCGCGTGTGGTGGTGTGCCGTTTGGAAGACGTGTCGCTGGACTTGCATTTCGTACGCGCGCAAGAGGATTCAACGCCTTGCGGATTGCAATAGGGCTGACGCCCCGAGAGTCCGTGCTCATCGAATTGGAGGTCGAAACGCGTCGCACTGGTGGTGAAGCTGACATTTCAGTGTTCGGTGTCCACGAGCTTTGCCTCATTGGGGAGATGTTCCGCAACTCAAGCGAAAGTCTTGAGCGCCTAGGTGGTGTGGCAGACAGTTCTGGCGTGTCAGACGTAGTAAATGTATTTGAGGTTCTGCTGCTCGCAACGCCAGTGCTATCTGCAGTGCCTCCCGGCAGCTGTGATTGTCAGGCATTGGGCGGAGTCACCGTGGGCGCGGCAGCGGTGGTGGATAGCGGAGGCGAAGCATTATGCGTAGAGTTGGCTCGACTGCGATGTGATGAGTATAGATAGCTGTCAATCCTTTGCAAGCGTACTCTACCTCTTCCGCCCTCCGGATCTGCCAATTCCGAAGAATTTCTTGAAGCCTTTTGCTTCGGACGCAGCAGGTGAATCAACTTTCTGATGCACAGTCAGCATGTCCTCGCTTGGCGATGGTACTTAGTTGACGTACATCTGAAATTGATTTGTTACCGTTGTGGGCACTATCAGCGTCGCTGCCCTGTCGTATACGATTACCTGATCCACTCTCGCGCAACACGGCCAATGTCGGCGGTGCCCATCGTTCTTCATCCCCACATACCACCACATACCAGCCAACCTTCTCTTCCGGTGCAAGCTTGTCTCGTAGATCCATCATCGCAGCCCATTGATCGTTTCCAACCCCTCTGCCGCGCACTTCATCCACGTCCACGCCCAATTTGACCACTTCCACGATATCCGCTACGTATGCATATGGCTGGCTTGCTGCGTTGGAAGAGAGATCATCGGGATCGTACTGTTCAATGAAGCGTAACGTGGGCATGTGCTTCATGGGCTCTGGGTAGAGTTGGTTGAAGTTCTGGAGCAGGCAGTTGGTGGTGGCCGGCGCGACCAGCCATTCCGCTGCAGCATCATCGAGGTTTTGGAGGATGATGTGGATACGGATCAATGGCCGCGGCCAGCGAAAGCCATGAAGCAGATAGACAGGCATCTTGGTGTTGATGCTATGTGCGCGATTGGAACTCGTGTTGCTTGCTTGTCTTGGCTACAGCGGCCGTTGTGATGGTTCGCGTACGATACGCGTGACTCTCTCGTTTCGTCAGGATCGAAGTGGTGGGGGGATGCTTTTCAGCAAGACATTGAACAGTGCTCTGGTGAAACTGCAGGTGAGGAGAATGTGAATGGAGCGACTCGCAAGGCCAGCGCTGAGGCGGTCGAGGGGGTCTGGATGTCGGTGGCAGATGTTGTGTGAGATGCTGCACGATTGAAGGTAGGTTGCCTGCCCGGTCAGCGATACCCTGCTGTAACTGAGCCTCAGGCTGTGACCGAATCGTTGTATATGAATCAGTGGGTGCGTTTGCGGAAGGCTACATGTAATTATTGTTTGCGCATGGCACGAGGGCTACCTATCCTACGCAACCAATGTATCGTATGCGTTGCGCTTGAGCTCGCAGACACCGACCCGCAGTGTCTGCGCCAGGCTGTACGGCAGTAGTCTGTGTAAGCGAACGAACAGGCATGTGAGTTGTGTACAACATGAACCGTAGTTAGCTAGTATGTACAGCTTGTTACAGTGGAAACCGAAACAGAATCAGAAACAGAATCAGGACCAGGAATAACAACGTTTCGAGGTGTACTGTGCTTACCGCCTCCCGTTGGAACTAGCGGGACCATGCCGATGCCGATGCCGATGCCGATCTCCGTGCCAGGCGCTTGTGCACTTACTTGCTGTATTGAAACTAATCAGCCTCGCAGCAAGTGGCAAAGACATGTCCGAACAAAATCTCCAAGTCGCACGAGAAGCACAAGGCCAGGTCAAGCTGATCACGCATGCGCCGTGATCCTGAACAAGATCAACAGGGTGCCCTGCCCGCAGCATGGTGCTACGCTAGTGCCGGATATCTGACGGCAAACACCTTGATTCGATCGTCTACTTTCACTCACTACCTCTTCATTTGAGCAAGGGCAAGCCATCAATAATCGCGTGCGGCGAGGCCCTTGTCTAATCAACTCTCACTGACACACAGAGACACGGAGAGAGGCAGGCTGTTCATTAGACGTAACCTTCCAACCGAATCCTATTAGTAAATCCTCCCTGGTGATCAACGAGCATGTCCTGCCAGATCAGACGGTATACGCCTTGCCTTCGCGATAGTACGTGGTTCCTGGCTCCAGCTCCAACATCGGCCACGACCCGTTGGCGTTCTCTTCCTCCTCCAACCCAGGTTGCCCACAAGTGTTGTAATCCCAAAGAAGTCCAAACGTTAGATCCATGTGGCCTGGTGGGTACTTGCCAGCGGTTATATTCCAATGGGTCTCTTTGCAATCCCCATGGGCACACAGGCAGGTGGCCTCAAACCCACTAAGGATAGAATATCCCTTGTAGGGTTGGTAATGCCATTTACTCTCAGGCGGATATAAATGGTTTCCGCCGATGTTTGTGCATTCGTCAAGGACGAATTGATTAACTGCCCTGTAGTAGCAGTCGAGGTGGGGCGTCGTGCAGTCGAAGACGATCTTGCCGGGCTTAGATGGCCCGTGCCTAGCCGCGGCGAGGGAAAGCAGCAGGGAAAATGCAGCAAGTCCAGTAGCTCCTAAGCATAAGTTAGTGCTGGGCGTCAAGTATCGGCGAGGAATGCGAACTCATGACGCTCTTGGCTGAAATACTTCTGAATGTGGTCGATGATCTTAGCTGGGTTTAGTTATGCCACTGAGATTAGCCGTCGTAATTCAGAATTTAATGAGAATGGCGCTACTGCAGAGATATATCTGCACTAAAGCTAGAACAATAAGCACAACGATGCAGACGATATAGCCAGCATTCAATGGGGTCCATATCTATCTGTAACGTGCTGCAAGGATCCGTATCCACAGAGCATACAAGAATATTGTTAACTTCCCGAAGCCCATGACGAGCGAGCGAAACCTACACTCGTGTCACAACATGAACCAGTGCGATGCCTCTACATTTGCTGGGTAAGAAAAGCTGGAACGTATACAATGCCGATAATGTCGCGCGAGTCCGGCGAGATGAAGCTGAAGCAAAGGCCAAGGAGGAAGCTGAGGAGCAACGTATGCAAGAGGAAGATGCTGCACGCCGCATAGCTTTGCTGAGAGGCGAGGAGCCGCCTCAACTGATAGCATCCGCTGAAATTATCGAGGGAAAAGGTGAATGGCGAAAGAGCAGTCGAGATGATGATCAGGTCAGACGTGATCGCAAGCGTCGCCGGGTCAGAGGCGAAGACGACACTGCACGCGACATTAGATACGCCAGACAGGACAATGAGTCCGGTCAGAAACAGTCGCAAGCATTATTGAAAAGCCGCGACAGGGATGCGCCACTGCAAGACCACGCTGGAAACATCCAGCTGTTCTCAGCGCCCGATGAGGTTGCCCTCCGCAAGGCAGAGAAGAACGCCGAAGCGGAAGCCGAAAAGGCCAAGAAGCGTAAGAGAGAAGAAGACCAGGTGACGATGCGCTTCAGCAACGCAGCCGGATACCAGGACGGTATGCAAAGGCCGTGGTATGCTGCTTCGAAGGACGACGCACCCGCGTCCAGCACGAAAGATGTAGTACTAGCAGACGTGCAAAGTAAGGACGTTTGGGGCAACGAAGACCCACGCCGAAAAGAGCGGGAACAGAATCGCATAATATCCAATGATCCTTTCGCAGCGATGCAAAGCGCGCAACGACAGCTGAAGCAGAGTGCACGCGACAAGGAGAGATGGCAAGAAAAGCAGAAGGCAGAGCTGGAAGCACTGAGGCGAGATGAGAGGCATCGGAAAGAACGCCGTGAAAGTGACAATGACGAAGATAGTCTCGACGGTTTCAGTCTTGATGGACCTGATGCTACCAAGCCTCCGGGCCATCATGACCTCCTCGACGACCACGACAGAACCAAAAAGCGCCGCCATCGTCACCGCCACAGACATCGAAGTCGGAGTCGTTCGAGAGAACCCGAACGATACAAAAGCCGACATCATCGTCGAGACGAACGAGCATAGCATGGATGTCCATAAGATGACATGCTATATGGTTGCTCATGTCGACGTTGCCTATCCATCCTCATGGTGACAATGCTAAGACTGGCAGAAGCCCGCGGATACGATCTGAACATGAGATCCACAGAAGCATCAGCGGCTTCATCGCATCGAAAGTTTCTGTATATGCAGTTGCTTTCCAGAACGCAACAAGCAGGTAGGAAGATGTTCACGTAACTCATCCACCCAGCCGCAGAGCTAGAAACCATGCCTGGTGTCATGCTTCGAAACACGCTTCATCTAAATCCACCGATGCTCAACAGTGCTCTGCAGACTTCGATAGCAGCCTGTCACTCGTTTGAAAGCAAAGGTTGTGCATCTCGTGAACTCCCCGTATTCCATCATCTGTGCTGTACATCGATGCGAACGCGAAAGCGGACAAATTGCTAACACCGCCTGCTTATAAAGCTGTAGCACAGCTTTCGCGTACAGTGCACGCCACGTGTCTGCTAGTCAGAGTCATCCTCTGATGCACCTTGGTGAGAAGGACGCTTCCTTCGATGTACGGCCCATCTCGCGACGCGAGGGCAGGTCGAAAGTCAGGTGATGTGTAATTTGAGTGTTACAACTTGTCGGTGAGGAGCTCGGAGTGGAGCAAAAGCTTCAAGAACCAGACTCCGCGTCCATATTTAAACAGAGAGGGCAGCGATTCTTGAAGTCGAAGAAAGACTCATCAGCATCGCAAGCACTGGAAAACCCGCAACACAGCTCACCTCGCGGTATCCTTGCTCATTTCAGAGCATGCCATTGGTCCAGTCACCAGCATTTCCACTCGCGAAGCAACACAAAAACAACCACAACCACAACGCCGAACATGTCTCTGAGCCTATACGACCTCTCCGTACCAATTTTCGTCCGAGCCCTCGAGAACCTGAAACTCGTCCTGCAAAAAGGCGAGCAATGGGCCAAAGAACACAATATCGATGAGCAAAAGCTCATCAATGCCAAACTCATCGACGACATGAACGTACGTCACCCCCTCTTGCTCTACAACATACATGTACCCACCAACTAACACCCCTCCCCTCCCCTCTCCAGCCTCTCTCCTTCCAAATCCAAACCTGCTGCAACACCTCCAAAGGCATCCTCCACCGCATCGCCAACGAACCCTTCACCAGCATCCAAGACAACGAGACCTCCTTCGCGGAATTCTATGCCCGAATCGACAGTACCATCCGCATGCTCCAGAACGCGCAGCGGGAGAAATTTGTGAGTCCCCAGGAGGAGGTCAAAGTCAAGATGGGGCCCGTGGAGCCGACGTTCGAGGCTCTGAAGTATTTGCAGAATTTTGCGATTCCGAATTATTTTTTCATCATGTTACTGCTTATGATATTTTGAGGAGGGAGGGCGTGCCTGTGGGGAAGGTGGATTATATTGGGGCTGGGAGGGTGACGGAGTAGAGGCTGAGGCTGAGGCTGAGGCGGTGGGGGAGAGGGAGCTGGATGGTCTGGTGGGTGAGGAGGCGTGGCTGTGGGGGAGGTTGTGGCGGCCGCAGTTGTAGCTCGCTGTGGTTACATACTAGCGACAATAGTACATTAGTCCTCGAGATCATCAGATTTCCACTACGCAGCTGCCTCCGACTCGACCTTCAGTCACTCATATTTGGGTAGCAGGTTGTTTCGAATCACTCCCTGTCACGTGAAACGCGACGTGACGTGCAGGAGGTTGCAATTAGAAGCTCTGCTCTTCATTATACACGGCATCGAGGTCAATGTCCTCATGTGAAGCTCCGCGAGCGCATCGCTCCTACGAATGCATTAGAACCAGTCGTCGCATGTGAGCTGGGTGAATCGCAAGCGGAATCTATGCCACCGTGGCGAATCAAAGCGATGCGCATAGCCCAGCCCTGCTGATGTATCAAATACAATGTGTTTCATAGTTTAGTATCCGGCTGGGCGAATGTCGCTCAATGACTATGCTGGAGCTGTCTTATTCTTGATATCATCCCACTTCGGTGCCGGCACACTCAATATCCTACACAGGTCTTTCCGCCGCCTCCGAAAATCATCGTACAGGTCCTTCCAAACAGTCCTATCCCGACAAGACGGCTTGCCGTCGCAGTCTGGCTGCATCTCCGCAAGCCCATCGTATGGCCACATGACCCATGGCTTCGGTAGAGGCCAGTCACTAAAGTGGACCAGCTTCGCTTCTGCCAATGCACGATCTGGATCCCACTCAAACTTGGAATGTCGAGCTCGTGGTCCGTTAA
Organism: Passalora sequoiae; assembly: GCA_013248845.1. Lineage (NCBI taxonomy): Eukaryota > Fungi > Ascomycota > Dothideomycetes > Mycosphaerellales > Mycosphaerellaceae > Passalora > Passalora sequoiae. Next base: position 799,478 of record WSQC01000011.1, on the reverse strand, counting down.
TGGTGCCCAAGTACGCTGAGTGATCCTTCTTACGAAACTCGGCACTGAGCATGGCATATGGCCTGTGTGGTAAGACCATGGCTGAAGCGCCGAAGCGATGGTTTAGAAGATCCATATCGTAGTTCTTGCCTGCTTGGAAGCCTGGCTTGAGTTTCCAGGACATTAAGATGTCAATGAAGTTGCGAAGCTCTAACGGGTTGGGCTCGATGAGCATCAATAGACTGCTCATCTGCCATTCGCTCGGTTTCTCGCTATCAGACCAGTATGCTCGCGGCATCGCGATTTGTGCTTTTGGTGCGAGGAACAGCTCATCCATATGCTGGAGCAACGTAATGTCGCTGTCGATATGTAGGACCCGATCATACTCGCCCAGCTCAAAGGCACGCAACTTTGTTATAGATGTGGCCCACGAGCTTGGAGCATTCAAAGTACCCGGAGATGCTTTGCCGTCGGTGTCGAGAAGTGAGACTGGCTTCAGCTTGACCTTCCATAACTTTCGCGCACGAATCAGAAGTTGGCTGTTTCGATCCTGTGGTGATTCATCTTCCAAGTCCCATTCTTCAGGATATAACAGCACTCGTTCTGCTTTGCTGCCATATCTGTGCAGTGCTTCAAAGACCATGTATGCATTGCATAGGTTATGGTTATCGGTCACATATCTGGATTGGGGGTCAACGGAAACTCAAGCCTTGGCAGAATCAAAGCAGAAGGGACTCACTGTACGTATGCAAACTTGCTCCAATCCGTCGGAGGCGCCTTCTTCGGCACACGTATGCTTGGGCCCGAGTTCCAATAGAACAACAGACATATTCCAATTAGTATAGTAGCAAAGAGCGTTCGATATCGTCGGATCGTGAGCGTGAAGAAGTGCCTGAGCGTGCCGACCAGACTTGGGTCCTTTGGTTCGTACCGCGGCCTGGCGATCGGATTGCCCCAATCATCGTACTGTTCTCCCATCACCTGCAAACAATAGATACGACTGTCTCGTGCGATTGTGGAAAGACCAGCAAGACCTCGAGATTCGGATCATCGTTGCCGCCGGACCCCTGAACTTGAAGTGACGTCGGCGCGTCGACAAATCTGACGCGTCTTCCGCAGGACGCGCATCTCAGGTAGTGCTTCACTTCTAGCAGACGCCCATGGCGGGATGCACATATTTTGCAAGATCCACGCGGTATCATGGTCTACGCGATGGACTTGAAGGTTGCCATCAGGTATCATTGCCCTCGCCAGAAGCGATTAACAATGACTGCACACTACTAGGAAGGGGAAGGACAGTCAGGACAAGGAGGCTACCGTTCGCAACGGCGCAGGACTAGAGATACCTGTACTAGTGGGGCATGTACAGACTTGGTCCCTGCCCTCGATGGGTGTGTGTACATGAGCTGGGTATCTTCTATGCTTCTATTCTATTCTGCATCTGTACTGTGTACAAGAGCGGGCCAATTATAATACTTATATTCTCATCTGCATCTGTACAGAGAATTTGCTCGTGAGCATTTCATGTCCTCGTGAACAAATCATGCCTTCGTAAACTGCTCAGATCTTAGCCAACAGCCCGAGTCCACCAATCCTTATCCGCGCGGCCAAGACGAAGCAAGATCCGCCAAACAAGATAACGCCGGTGAAGATCTGTAAACCGGTATAGCGGCCATCCCACTTCGTGATAAGCGCACCGGCGATCGGGTTTGAGACAAGTGCAGCGAAGGAGATGACCGCGAAGAAGGTGCCAGTCCTCACTCCGATTTTCCTCACATCCGAAATCTGCGCAATGACAGACGGCGCCATGGACACGAAAGCTCCACTACCGAAACCGTAGAATGCTGCAAACACGATCAATGCAGCGTTGCCCTTCGACGGTATCCACATGGCCAGAACCAGGATGGCAGTGAAGAAGCACATTATGATCATCACGTTGAACCTTCCGATCTTATCTGCAATAAAGCCAGGCAGAATACGTCCGATAAGAGAGGCAGCGTTCAAGATGCTCACTAAGTACCCAGCTAGATCTTCGTTCATGCCATACGCGATTGCTTCGGTCACAATATAGTTGATCGGCACGAACAAGCCCATGAAGAAGAGGAAGCTTCCGAAGACTGTCAGGTCATAAGGCAGTTCTTTCAGAGGTTCAATGAATTCGATGAGCTTGAAGGGCTTGTTTTGCGGTGGCATCCGCGAGGTAACTGTGAGATTGGCGATGATCATGAGACCAAGGATCAGGAATGCGATGATGCGTACGGCCCACGCGAAACCGACCTCGTCGATAAGGTGGTTGGCCATGATGGGAAGGATGACGCCGCCGAGGGAGGAGCCCCCGGCCATGATGCCGAATGCGAAAGCTCTCTATTTGACGTTAGTAAAGAGCGGCCGAGTTTGTATATATTCACAGTGTGCTTACCTTTTTGAAGAACCAGGTCGTACTCGTGCTAATGGCAGGAAAGAATATCATGCAGACACCGATGGGCGAGCATATTCCCTGAGCCAAGATGAATTGGTAGTACTCCGTGGAAAGAGAAGTCATCATGAGGCCAAAGACGTGCAAGAAAGTCCCGACGAGTAGCAACCATCGATGCCCGAAGTGATCGAACCAGGCTCCAACAAATGGTCCAAGAAAGAAGTTCATAAAGACTTCCAACGACGGTATCCATGCCACTGTGTCCGGCGAATAGTTCTGGAGCTGATGCTCTTGGTAATAGTTCTGCCATACGCCGATGGTGTTTATCCAGCCGAAAGAGCAGAAGAAGCAGCAAAAGCCACCTAGCACGCAAAGCCAGGCTTGGAGGCCTCCATCTGGATTTTGTCGAGCATCGAAGACAGGAGGAGCGCTTGCCGTGACTTGCGCTCCTTTCTCGACATCATGACCAGTCGACTGGACTTCTGGTTGTGCTGCTGCTTCAGTATTGTTGTGCGCTGGGTCGCTTGCGTTCAGACCCCCGACGAGGTCACCAATACTTTTCCTGTAACCATTCGAGTCTTTCTCATCAATGGACGACTCCACAGAATGCCGACGAGATGCCATTGCGCAAAGCTGCAACAGTAGATCGCAAGGCTACGAGATAGCTTGCGTTTGTCCACCGAGTGATGAGTCTCGACCGTGCCGGGTAGTGTTGATGCTAGGAAAGGTAGCCGAACCGATGCATTGGGTGGTGCAAGGCATACTGGCGCCGTCCTATATGTTGAAATGCTTTTAAGTAACGCTTTGTCACTTTCGCCTTGCAGTCAGTACGAAGCAAGACGATCTCGTACGACGATGTCCGACGGCAGAAGAAAATCTTTACCTATGACTAAGGTGGCGTGCATATGTGCAACCTGACCAATCGGATTGACGACATGTCTTGGCATACGCAGCACGTTGCACGACCTCGCTTCGTTCTTATTTCAAGTCACTCGTACCGAGCTGCTGGCGGCGTAGGCTCATCGAGTCAATTCGCCAGGTAAGCCCGAACTCGAACATCGTCGCGCATCTCGAACTGATCGTACAGACTGTGCCGGCGGTTTCGTACCTGAAATATCGTGCTGCAGCGCGACCTGTTGAAACGATTTCGTAAGGTACGAAGTGTCGCACAAAGACTTTTGGTACGATACAGGGTTGTTACAGCCGAGGCTAGATTTCTCGTACGAGGCCATCCATAAAGCGTTTCGCAATCGCGACGTTAGTCGTCTGACGTCGCGTCAATAATGGCGCCTGCCTAGAAAATGATCCCATTCGGTGACAGACCATTCCAAGGAAATTGGTTGGGCGACACGATCATGCTTGGGTCGAATTGCGAGAATCCGTCCGCAGAGCTGTCTTCGAAGTGATCCAAGTTGTCCATCATGCTGCCGGCCACGGAGTTGTTGTTCTCCACGGCGAAGTCGCCGACGGCACCCAAGTCAAGCCAACTGAACTGGTTGACAGACGGTGGTGCCGCATCTTGAGGATTGGGCTCTCCGTGCATAGGCACACCAGGATTGCCCTGTTGCCCAGGCTTTGTACTTTCCGGTCTTGTAATGTCCTTTGGCACGGCAATACTTCCTCGACCGGGCGCTTTTCTCCAAAGCAGTTTGACGAGCCTCGAATATCGCTCACCAACGTCGTTCGGGCAGGCACTGGACTTTTGTAAATTATCCATGGTGTCATTGATCAATCGTTTGACAGAACCTCTGGTGTCTGAGCCCATCACACCGGTCGAACGTGCCTTATACAGGAACACTGCTGAGTATATGATGTAAAGGTAATATCGCAGGGGCATGAATCTGAATGTTTCCTGTGGATCGACGAAACTGCAGAATGTACTAAGGAGGGCTTTGGCAGCATCAATAGCGTCGTAGATAAAGCGCGCGTCTGGCGTAGCTGCCACATCGGCGAACGGGTAGGCTGGACCACGAGGCTTTTCACCGTTGTCTACAGCTTCCTTCATCTTGTTGATGAGGCGGTTGAGGGTTGCCTGGTAGGCAAAGGCATTGACATAGAGCCGCAGGTATTCGTAGGACAGAATCAAGCTTGCTTTAAGCGGCGGCGAGCACGTGAAAACTCCCCATTGATCGTTCCAGTGCCTCAAGGCGACCCGAAAGTCGTCGATATACTTGACATATTCTCCTCCAAAGTTCAGCTGGTTAGATCTGCTTTTAGTGGAGTACAGGACATCGTGGGCATTGCTGAAAAGCTGTGTCAACTCCAGGTTTGCCTGGAATATTGCTGCAAAGTCATCGTGTCGGTGAAGGCGAGGATACAAACTAGGAAAATCTTGCGCACGTAGCGCTGTCATAGGACCTGGACCTCGAGACCAGAATGCTTTGCCGATCCTCACCGAGATTTGGCGGTCGCTCATGTAGCAACTGGCCCAGGCAAGTCGTTTCCGATTCAGGTCGGCGGTCTGCGATTCGCTTTCCGCTCGAAAGCCGGTCCGATCTATGCCAAGAAGATAGCCGAGCCGTATTGCAGTACCCACATACATCCATGCGGCCTGGTCTTCCTCACCTCTTCCTACAGAGGCCTTACTGTGAGGTTGTCGTGGCACCCATTCCGCCAGGATGAGCATTGCTTCCACAGCTTCGACACTTCCTGCACCACTGTAGACAAGACTTGCTACCAACGTCTGCATATGGGCCGAACACTCATCGTGGACCGGCCACCAGTCCCCTTCGTCCTTCGAGGCAACAGTAAGTATGGCGGCCAGTAGGTGCGGCTCCTTGGCGGCGATAGTAGGCAGATTACCAGGGTCCATTGCTGCCGGATTCGCCAGTGGAAAGAATGGATGATATTTCTCCTCGTACCTTGCACACAACAACTCAGTCATGATAGCAAGCGGTCTCACTCACTGGCCGCACTTACCGATGTAATAGCGCTTGTATCATTTCTAGGCTCACGGTTCCCCTCATTAATGGTGGATAATCTACAACATTACTCGGCGTCTGCTGATTCGTAGTGCGCATGCCTTGATCGCCTTCGACATTCAGTCGACTTGCGGATCTCGCGTAGACGGAGCTATGCATTGGAGGCAACTGATTACTCTGGCTGCCGCCAGAATCGCGTTCGGCCACATGCGCGAGGAATTCCAATGCATCTGCAGGATTCTGCAAATCAGTAGAAGCAACAGTGTCATCGACCGTCATCTTTGGGGTCGGAGTGGAGGCCCCATCGCGGTTCGACAGGGGTGGCAGAGTTCGGGAATCCGGATTGAGGGCACTCCAACTCGGCAGGCGTTGTTCTCGACCATGCGGGTCCAGATGATGGTCAGAACGAGGAAGCGGTAACGGAATGGGTCGGATCACGCTGTCGATACTGCGAGCTTGTGCGCCCGATGTGGCACTCTGCGTATCGGAAGTGCCTCGTTTAACGCGTCTTCCGCCTCGCCTAGATCCACCGAGAATGCATTCGTGCTGCTCGCGGATGCACCTCTCGCAAGGCGGCCTGCCGGGTTCTCCACTGCTATATCTGACGCCGGGCGATCAGCTGGAGCATATCAATCAGACGTTTGCGCATGATGGCGTGGGAGATGACTGGGTCTGCAGGAAGCGACATGGTGGATCGCGCGTCGCTCGCACATGGAGCTCGGGATCATACGGCTCATGGGTACTGGGAACATGCGTGAAGGGGAGTGCAACTAGTATTGCAGGTACAGGTGGTAGAGTAATAATTGGAAGTCGGGGAATGAGGCGAGGGAGGGGGTTATCGACTTACAGATCGCAGCGCGACTTGCGCTGGCGACAGTGCAAGCAGGCACGGTAGGTCCGCTTTTCGCGCTCCGACTTCTCGCGGCCTTCTCTCTTGGAGCTGGTATTGCTGTTGTTCACATGCACGTCACGGGTGCTGGTGGATCGTGTTCCGGGACTCTCGGGCGTGCTGCTGCTGCTGCGGTGGTGGTGGTGGTGATGGTGGTGATGTGACGTGCTGCCGGCGTCCATGTTCATATTCATCGATGTCCATGCAAGGAGTGGATCTGGTTATTATGTTAGTGCCGACTGACGGCGACTGAGCTATATCAGATCTGGAGCAGGATGCGCGGCTTCAAGCAGGATGCATGGCCGACCATAGGGCGAGACATTCGAGAATCATGTGGTGGCGGCACTGCGCCCTTTGTTGCTCCTCCCGAGGTCTTCCCCGCACGCCATGCAGATCGCGCGTGTTTCCAAAGCCTATAGTCCATCCATGGCGTATGTTTCCAACAGGATCCGTTCAATGTTATTTATGGGATGGCTATCGAACTCAAGGTGGTCCGACTCATAGGCATCGCAGCACATTAAGACATCACGGCGGCACTCTGTCACGACGGACACCGACATCGTCGCACCACCATCTCATTCACTGCTTTATACACTACCTTCTGCTATGGCTTCCTCTGAAGCATGTCATCTTAGCAGCTTCTAGCGTCCTCACGGCGCCACGCGTCCCGAAACGAAGTCATTGTGTTTTGCATGGCGTAAGCGCCAGGTCTGCCTGGTCAAGGCCTGACGAGTCAGGACGAGGAGGAGCAATCTTCGGTAAATAGCGGTGTCTGAGATGTCACTCATGGAGGTATTTCGTACCCTTGATGTGGCTCAATTCCTATAGATGTGTGGATACTTCCCCTTTGCACTCGACCTCTATTCCCATATTCGCCAGCAACGCACCAGAAACGTTTTTGCTGATTTTGACGACCCAGAAACGCGTCTCGTTCAGCAAGAACATCTCCCCCTTCCTGCCAAAGCAAAAGTTGGCCACACCACCTGGAATCCTAATCTTGCCAATTAACCTGGCTCCAGGGGTCCAGACGTGGACACCGTCACCACAGCCGCTGTACACGTTGCCTCTGCGATCGCATTTGATTCCATCTGGAACGCCTACGGAGAAACGTGAGCTAATGGAATCATCTCGGGGAGTCACATTGACCGACCTTCATCTGCCACTGCGAACACTCTTCGGTTGGCCAGAAAATGTGCACCATGGCGCTCGATCACATCGAAGGCGTATCTAGAAGCTAATTCAGTTTTTCGAACGTCTCGTGATTCTCCGGAAGTACGTACATGGTTTGGGGCCTCTGCGGGTCTGTCATGCCGTCACCGCGTATTAGGCCAGTGTCTGTAACGTACACTGTCTTCTCATCGGGCGAGAAGCACAGACCATTCGGCCGATCGAAGCCATCAGCGACCACTCGCACGTCACCAGATTCTGGGTCGAAGCGATACACGTGCGATGGCAGTTGCGGAGTGTTACGAAACCCTTGCTCGTAGCCGTACACTGGATCGGTGAACCAGATACTGCCATCAGTATGGACGACAACATCATTTACACTCGTGAAAGGCCTTCTGTGGTAGGATGAGATGAGCCGCGTTGTCGCGTATGGCGGCGAAGACTTCATCAACACCAAGCCACTAGGCTCTGACTTGTTGCCTTGGTCGCAGAAGAGGACTTCTCCTCTGTAATTGATGCCACCGTTCCCCATAGTCACCCCTGTCTGGATCTCCTCGTGTTGCCATTGACCGTTTTGCCTAGTCAGCTTACTGATCTTGATAGTCGGTGCCGAGCCTGTTGACAAAACATTGCTGGTTATGAAGAGTACATCCTTGTCCGGCAAGTACACCCCGGCTTCGTGTGCAAATGGCCAGTCTTTTTCCAATGCGAGCTCAATACGAGGATTGTCTCCTAAAATCTCGAGGAAAGCATCGTCGTAAATTGCAAAGAACAGGTCTCCCGACCCTCCAGCTGATACAGCTTTGTGGGCAAAGTTTCGCTCTTCTCGGGTTATGCGCTACTGACAGTTAGCATCTTATTTTCCCCGTACCAATCAACCTTAGTCACCTTGCTCGGCCGCGGAACGCTCATCGTCTGGAGCTGTACTGTATTGACCAGTGCCCCATTTACAGAACCTCTGTGCCTTGAGGATCAACCTCAATATATGTTGTTTGCCGTCAAACACCGACGGCGGCACAATGTGCGTCGGCAGCGGGGTGGAGATGATCTCAGTTGTCGTCAATTACAATCCTAGTCAAATTGAGGATCGCGACCGATTGGTATGAGACAATGCCAGAGGGTACAGCACAGGGTACCCAACCCCGCCGCTGACATGGCGCCGTTGTGCTGCATGGCAAGGGAAGCATGCACGAGAGCTTGTTCGGTCCACTCGGCGCCCAGCACACGTTTTAGTGTCCTTGTCACACCCTCGTGACTGAGCCAGGAAGTCCAAAATCTAAGCTTACTTCTGGCACAGTTCGTGCAATCAAAATTCCGTGATGGATCGCTCTTTTGTCGGCCTTTGAGCGCGTGCATCGACATAAGAGCAACCAGCTCGACCAGCATCGCTTTCTTGCGAGGTGTGCATGCCGTTCAAACTTACAACCCATGGCCACAACCTCGATCGTCCTACTCATAGCGTCCACTCTTGTTTTCTAGTAGTACACATTCACTGAGTCGCCACCTCCTCTCTCAAGTCTTGATTCAAGTCGTTTTTCTTGGTGAATTCCGTACTTCCTAAACAAGAAGGCTACCGAGCTTGTGGGGCCATCACTCTTACAAGATGGTCGTTCTCGAAGGCAATGCCTTACTATACATGGTGTCATGCCTCACCTGTTTGAGTTTCCTGCTCATTGGCTTCGACAATGGTCTCATGGGAGGACTGGTCAATACGGAGAATTTCACTTCCACCTTCGACATCGACAAGAAGACGGACTCGGGCACGGATATGATTGCCTTGATCGTTGCGATATTTGAGATTGGATGTTTCTTAGGTGCAGTCACTACAAGCTTCATCGGCGAGAAACTCGGTCGACGACGAAGCATCTTCATCGGTGTCTGCATCCTCATCTTCGGATCACTCCTCCAGGCCACGGCATACACCAAGGCGCACATGATTGTGGCGAGAATTGTCGCGGGTGTTGGTCTGGGTTTCATCAACTCCACCGCGCCTGTTATGATGGCTGAATTCGCACCAAAGGCCACCCGCGGTATCTATGTTTGTGCTCAGCTATCATGCCTCAACTTTGGCATCATGCTGGTTTACTGGATCGACTATGGCTTTGGCCAGATTCCGGGCCGAAACGGCTACGCATGGCGCGTGCCTGTGATTCTGCAATGCATCTTCCTCATCCCAATGCTGTTCATCATAATGATCTTGCCAGAAACTCCTCGATGGCTGGTGTCGCACGACCGCTCAGATGAGGCATTGGAGGTGCTTCGACGACTGAACAAAGGCAAGATGGACGATTCTGTGGTCGAGCAGTTGCACCAGGACATTGTCAATACTGTTGCATACGAGGCCTCGATTGACTCTGGCTCCTGGAGCGACCTGCTCAAGGAGGATCAGATCCGTTCCCGCACACGTTTACTGATTGCTTGCGGTATCCAATCTTTCCAGCAACTGGGAGGTATCAACGCTTTGATTTACTACTCCGGCTCATTGTTCGAAGACTCCCTCGGCTTCAGTTCCAATATGGCCGCTCTTATGTCTGGCATCCTCAACACCTGGTTCTTCGTCGCCTCATTCATCCCGTGGTTCCTGATTGATCGTGTTGGACGGAAGCCGCTTTTCTTGTCAATGATCAGTCTCATGGCTCTCGTCATGGTTGTTCAAACTGGGCTCATCTACAATGTTGAAAAGAAAACCGCTATTGCAACAGCTTGTGGTGCTGGAGGGGCCGCCATGCTGTTCATCTTCCAGGGAGCGTTTACAATCGGTTTCCAAGCGACAGTATGGGTTTATCCCTCAGAAATACTGCCATTGAAGCTTCGTCAAAGAGGTTCATCGGTTTCGACCGCATGTAACTGGATATTCGTAAGCCGTTGAGCCCTATCGCGTGCTAGAGAGTAATACTAACGCAGCCCAGAACTTTATGATTGTATATATCACTCCTCCAGCCATCCGTAACATCGGCTACCGCACATACATCATCTTCGCCGTAAGTCTTTTCTTGCTGCTCCTTGATGCATCAAGTACTGACAGCCTTGCTCAGGTCTTGAACGCTACCTGGGTACCGATAATCTGGATGTTCTTTCCTGAGACCAAAGGTCTTGCGCTTGAGGATGTTGACCGATTGTTCGCCAAAGACGACGAAGCTCAACGCCAGATGAGCATAACCCACTACGAGACGGGCAAGGCCGGCAGCGGCACCGATGTCGAGAGGATATCAGATGTGACAGTAACCAAGAAATAGGCGAGGGTTGTCGTCAGCCATTTCCCGTATGTGTACTCGTCGCGTTTTGTGCTTGTATGATCGCAGTCGGATGGGACTAAGTAATTCACGGTCAGCTATGCCTTCATTTTTGCGCGCGCGTTCGCGGCCTCGGAGCTGTTCCCAGATCCACGCGCTGGACTGTAATTGAACCTCCTGTGTCCTGCAACCACTCGTCCGTTGCTTTGTAGTCCTTCTCCAGACTGCGCTGTTCTTGGAAGGTACGCTCATGTGCTGATGCAGGTTCGAAATTCGCGATCTGTACTCCGGTGTTTTGCGTGACAATTCGGTCGGCCCGACCGGTATCAGCTTGGAGTAGGCGTGGCATCTGTATATTGTCCACGCCCGCCTGCCATAATTATCATCCTCGCAAAGGCAGGCCTGTGGAACGTGCTGTCTGCATTCAACTCGCCGATGACTACCTCTCGAAGAGCCAAGCGACCGACGGTGAGCATGGTGCCAACAGTCAGGGCACGCTTTGGGTCCTTGAGTGCTTCGTTGATCAAGGCGACTACCTTGCCGGTCAGCCAAATTAGAAGCCGATGATCTTTCTGCCCGCGAGACACCAGATCACCCATGATGGAGAGCAGATTCATGTAGAAGAAGGAATAGTCCTTCTTGCTCAGCTGTTCTGCCCATTTAAGGGCCTCGGCACCATCGGAATCATGGCCAAGGAGCATAGACCAGCCACGGAGCATGTAATGGTCCACTACAGCTATATGTTAGATTAAAGATCCATTCGAGCACATCCTCATTCACTGCAGTCCAACAACTCATCGAACCACGACTGGATGTCTCCTTCGTTTGCCGGATATCTTCTAAACGGATTATCCCTATGCGAGCTCTGCCGTGATAAAGGACCCGGCGTAATAGACCTCGAGATCGGTATCACTTCACGTTCGCCGCGATCTTCACCTATCTCGGAAGCACTAGAGGCCACTGAACCAGCAACGCGGACGGAAGCGCCTGCACGAGCCAGTGGTGGTCGCTCCGTATGTAGATGGTCGGTCTTGATAATCCGTTTGGCTTTGCCTTTCTTCGACACCTTGGGCTTCCTGTCGCCAGACTGATGGCTGTACTGCGAGGCCCTGGAGCGAACCTGTCTCCTCGCTTCATCATCGTCAGGGTTGTCCCATCCGACAAAGATGATAGGGTTGGAGCTCATCGCTGTGATTCATGGGATCGAAGACCAGTACAAGACCGTGTACCAGCATTCTTGCCTTTATTGCGCCACTCGTAAGCCGTGTCGCATGCCCGCCACGTAATTTTAGCCAGAATCGAGGAGGAAGAGGGACACATTGATGAAAGCAGCGTTTCCTTCGGAATGAGCACAAGATGACGGAAGTTGAACCTTCAAGACCCACGCAGGCGCTACCTTTCCGTACGGGAACAACTGCTTCTGTATGCGTTAAAGCATGCTGCAGCACAACAACAACAAAGGCTTGCTTCTAGCATGAAGGATAGAACACCCTAAGCGCTACGTGAAGGTCAGCACGAAACCTCGCAAAGTCAATTCTGCTGTGGATCCGCTAGGTAGTGCGTATGCCACATCCTGCAAATTAAGAGCGGTACAATGCCTCTGCCAAGCGACCACAGCTGATTCGAGGCATCAGATGATGAAGAAGATGTTGTGGAGGATTCGTTGTTCTGCAGAAGCTTGAGCTTGCGTAGAAGCTCATTTGAGGAAGGCGAGAAGGTCGTAAAAGATATGTGGCGAGCCAGTCGAGTGGGCGGTGCCTGTACAGTGGTGATGGTGCCAGGCGCTCGGGATTGCTTGATGTAGACCCATGGAAGGGCGCGGCTCATCTAGCGTTTGTTGAGATAGAAGTAATGGACGCCGTGTACAACGCATCTATAGGTCAATGGGCGCGATTGGAAACAACCTTACATTCCATGAAGACATTGTACGCCTGATCTTCCTGCTTCGACACATACCTCAGTCCTTGGCAGGTATCTGACGTAACATGAGCAATCGGTGATAGATAAGACTACGCGAAGAGCCAGCTCAGTTGCGCGAGGTGACCTCAGTGGCAGGGACAACCGATAGCGGCATACACCGTGGAACAGAAGTACTGCAACTGGCTCATGGCAAAGTGAATGACCCTTCAAGCCCCACGCAGGACTAAGGGCGACGATCCCACGTGGTAGATTCCAATGCTTCCTGCGTGGACAATGGTATTTTACGAACCTCGCCCATCTGCCCATCTAGGCTGAAAGTCTGTCTTCGAAGTTTCAGCGTGGTGAAGACATCAGTTACGAAGTTCAGGCTCGAGTCTGATGACAGCTGCCGACTTGGTATAGTTGAGCTTCATGACTGCTGAAATTATATGCAAAGCACAAGGAAAGGTCTTCGGAACAGTGCACTGCTAAAGCACCATGCATCACCATTCTTCACACCTTGAATCGCATTTCCGGCAAACAACTCTTGCTTGACCACGACCCGCTCGTCGTCATATTTTCCTCTTAAGCATCCTATGCCACTCTTGTCGTAGCCGGTGGAAGACATTGCCGACTGTCCCGTGGTGAGTTGCGCAACCCTTTGATCTGTTGTGGCATTGTTTTTCCATTGCCCAACCCTGCTTGCTCTGGTGGATCGGTAGCACCGACCAGCAAAAACGTCCAAGGACTGCAGCAGCTGAGCATTATTCAGCTCGTTGCTCGGTTCAGGAAGTTCAGCCATTATACCGTTGATCGGCTGAAGGTGGCTTTGCTTCAAGAGCTAAACACGCAGGTATGTAAGGGCATGTTTCAATCGTCCGTCACAACTCTTAATCGTTGATGCATCATTAGCTGTCAGTTTCTAGTCTCTAGCAAAGGGGATCTGAGTGAGTTTCCCAGACGGGAGCCTGACTAGAACTGCTTTCTGTCAGCAGCATTGATTCGTAGTTGACATAATCTCTGCCTGCCATGTCACGCTTTTGGCGTGCAAAAGTGTCACTTGGCCTGGCAGCCCCTTTCCTGGCACGACGCCTGACTCCCTCGCTTTGATGCCACCTGGCTTCACACTTCCTCATGACTTAGCCCTAGATCATCACTCAATTCAATAGTTCTAGCTTTTTGGCAACACCATGTGCGATTTCGTATGAGCTGCCGCTGGGTTCGTTCTCCGGTCCGGCACCTTTCTATAGTCCCTGCCGTAATCGCTCTCCCAGCTTCTGCTTGCCAAACTGATATATCTTCAGCAGACCCTCCTCGCTAAGATCGATGCCTTGCATGTTGGGCATGTCCTGTACAGGCGGCCTGCTGACTCTGCTTGCAACTATCACTGGATCGGTCTCGAGTATGATGCCGTCGTCGACGATTTCGTCTATACAAAGTGATGCGAGATCATAGTTCTCGATCAGTGTGCGCTTGTCGACGGAGTTCCTAAGAATAGAACCGTCAGTCTGTGTGAATGAAATGCCCGTGTGTAGGACCGTACTTGAGCAGAATGTTGAGACTGTCTCTCAGTGCCAGCACGACGTTGTATAGCATGATCTCGTTCTCATCTGCACCGCCAACCACGTAAAGCATTACGTCTGCCTCCATCTTGAAGACGACCACCCTGTTGTCGTAGAGGATGACATCGCTCGTCTGCTTGGCAGTCTTCTCCAACAGTCCTTTCTCAAAAGCTTTCTGATCTTTCACGGTCGCATATGGTTGGGCGCCCGGGTAGTTGTTGCCCTGTGCTCCTTGAGGTATATGAGGTGGGCTGTAGTATTTGGCCAAGATGCGCGAAGAGTCGTCCGTTGACAATAGGAGAATGGCGTTCACCGAGAAGAGAGACATATTCGGTGCCATGATCGCGGATCGTGTGTGTATGTGTGTGCGGTGGTAAGCGCCAGGAACTCTGGAAAATGTGCTTGGGGGTGGTGTTGGAGTAATAAATCTAATGTAGTCTATGCTCAATGGACAGCTGTTGGAGATCTCGAAATCGGGGTTGCGCGGAATCCGCTCCGGTGCTGCATGTGAAGCACACTTCTGCTGCCAGTCCATTGTCGACTTCCCCAATGTACGTAGTACGACTGCAGCGAGCACGCGTAGAGTCACAGGCGCATCGACTTTGGCTCAAGACATTCGTCAACGGCAACTATCACAATACTTGGGCTTTCGATCTTCCGAAACCGCAACAATTTTCGACGAGTCGCATTCATGCAGAGCAGAAGCAACCAGGCCCACGGCGCGTTGTTAGCGAGCCAGCATGGAGTAGACGAGAGAAGCAGAAGCAGAATCTAGACGTCAAGCAGATTGTTCAGCTCGATGCTCTATCAGTGCGCCAAAGCCTGCTCGACGCTGTTGGAAATGGAGACCTGAACGCTGCCATAGCTCTTTACGAGAACTTGCCTGACAAGAAGCCGCTCACGCCCGAGGACTTCCAAATCATAGCGCAAGGTATCCATCAAGGCCTGCGAGAGGAACTCTACAAGGACATTCGCGTACGAAAAAGAAAAGACCGAGACCAGATCGTGAGCTTCGCGACACAACTCGTGAAAGATGTCAGAAGTGGACGATTGTTACCCAGCATACCAGCTCATGTACACCTTTTGGGTATATTCAGGGAGTCTGGGAACAGAGACCTGGGCATAAATTTCTGGCAGTGGCTCGAGGCACAAAACGAGGACTTCGTCAGCACGAAAGTGTATGCAGCTGCCATTGATTTGCTCGCAGTCAACGGCTCAACTCTTGAGGAACTAGAAGGACTGTATGATAATGCGCTTGCTCGCTTCCCGGGAAATTTTCACGCATACCATCTATCTCCAAATGCCATCCTGCCAGACCGAGAACTGCCAATGGTTGATGTACATAATCTACCATTCTCGCTGCTGCGCGCCATCATACATGCACGCCTGCTTCGCGGGGACTCCCGCAGAGCCTACCTCGCGCTGGACACGGCATTTCGGTTGAGTCCGGTTGTCATGACATCGAGATTGCTCGTTACCTTCGCGGACGAACGACCAATATCCGAAGTCTACACCATCTTCGCCATTGCCTGTCGTGCTGGGATACAGCTACCAGTATCACACTTCAAAATTTTGTTGGCGAAGCTACGAACCATTTCAGACTTCACTTCTGTGAAAGGCCATATTGCGATGCTTCGAGCCATGATCGCTGCCACGTACTTCGAGATTGGAGCTTCTGGCGCAGTACCCAACAACTCTGTCAGCGAGATCTCCATCGCCATGACCCAGGTCTTGCGAGTGCACGGTATCTCAAGTCTGGAACCAAAACAGCGCCGAAAAGTGGTAGATATTGTGTTTAAAGCAGTGGCAAGGACATTAGAAGTTTTCGCGAGATACGGGGCAGTGCCTACCGCTAGCATTTTCAACTCCGTCATCACAAATCTTGCCGGGTTTGGGCGAGCGAAGGAAGTCATCGGTATTGCCCTGAAGGACATGGCCACTATGGATCTGGAGCCGAACGATGTTACGCGACGATCAATCTTAACAGCTGCTGGTCTGCTCGGTGATCAGAAACTGGTTCTCAAGACCTGGGACGAAATCGTCGATGCGAGACAGCGAAACCATACTGTTCCGAACGGTCTCGACTTTCACGTGCTCATCACGGCTGCTCGTCGTGTCAAGCATGTCGACTTCGCCAAGCAGGAGTTTAAGAAGTACAGAGAGCACGTTCATGTGAAGCACCATCATAACATTGAGGATTCCTTCGATCGACCTCTCGATCAAGTTGAGACAATAACATCAGCGCCCTTGGACGAGCTAATGACGGGAGTCAAGAACATCATACAAGACTTGGAACATGTCGAAGAGAAGACGAAAGACCGTCCAGTTGTACAAGACTTCAGCAACCAGGATCTGCCAATGCTGCTTGCGTCTAATGATAACACACTGCACATTCCTGACAGGGAGCTGCGCAAATTGTACGACGAGTTTACTACAGATAGTTCGGCATCACTACGTGCGCCAGCTGTTCAGGCAGAGCTATCGGAAGGCCGCGCTGCGACGTCTACCAGCGTCACCAACATCGCTTTCGCCGATCTTCGATATGAGAACTGGAAGACATTCAATCATTTGCTGCAGCTTGCCGAGAAGCATGATAGGGCATTCGATGAAGCTGTTGACAAGGCGATTGCTGCTGGGGTCAGGCCGCCGAAACGTGAAATGGGTATCACGAAAGAAGAGCTTGAAGCTATGACCTCGTTCGGCTTGAGTGAAGTGCGCGTCTCAATGAAGCGAAAAGCGAAGCCGGAGGATATTGAGGCTGCGAAGAAAGAGATCGAGAGGCTGAGGCGCAGTGTATGATATTGCATCAAGCAGTGTAAAGAAGGTGCCTCTCCACGCGCCACGCGAGTGATGTTCCGCTTCACACAGCTGCACCTCTGCACTCACTTACCAACTACGTGCACTCCGTGAACGTTGTCGATCGCATTCATCATGCCGCCTCGTCCCGATGTCTTTCACGACTTTCCACGATCATTGGCATAAACAACAGCCTCGCAGTGGTTCTTACCACCGACAATGCAGTCGCTAACTCCAAAGCCACCGGTTGGACTAGAGATGAAAAGGTAAAAGACTTAGTACAGCTGCACAGCGTGGTGACACGACGGTGTCGACATACTGACATGGCTCACAGCTTGCAATCTGCGCAATGAATCTGCACCAGCGCAATGAACATGGCGTGGGATCATTGTCAAACTGTGGATTTTGGTGCTATCAACGAAGAGCAGATGAGACCTTGCCTCCAGAGACAGCGCGCAGAATCGGGCGCAGACTTGTGTCGCTCATATATGCTAGGAGAATATGATATGGCACACGATCGCCGAACTCCGATATGCTTTGCACATTTTTGAGGTGGAAGTTCTTGCCGACTTCACAATCGAAGATGCGAGAGCCATGATCCCGTCCAACTCAGAGAAAATGGCGAAGGCCAAGGCAATGGAGACAAGAGCTTTCACCTAGCCTGCTGGGGACAAGCAGAAGACATTTCCCAGAAGCGAGCAGCGACCTGTGGCAGTTCCAGTCGCTGCCAGTTGTGAACTTCGTGTCTGCGGGCCACCACAATCAGGCGCACGCACAAATCTCTTGAAGCTCCATATGGCATTAGCAAGGCCGCCAGCGGCACATTGTGAGTCGGCATCTCAGCTCCAGCCAGCCGCAGGCGCCGTAGATCGTGGAGGTGGTGTGAAAACTAGCACGCGAAAGCCAGCAGTATTTGTAGCCAAGCAGGTCAGGACTGCTCATAAAAGAAAGGAAGCCGAAGACAGGGAGTATAGAGATGACGAATCGCCGATCGTGGTTAAGCAAGAATTGTCTGCCAGGACTGCTGGCCACGCTGTGGCTTTACCTGTGCCTCTGAGGCCTATTACGAAGAGAGGCAAGAAGCGAGTCAAACTGGTCCTGCGACAAGAGGTGGCACTTCGGCAGCAGGAGATCCAGCTGGCTAAAGAGCAGCTTGAGTTGAGAAGAGAGCTCGTGTAGCTGCATGGGCGCGCCTGACTCTCCATGGCATGGAAGAAGAGCTGTAGATGAGTTATGCTTCCAAAGCACTATCTCTTCAAGCCTTTCTTTGTGCTCCACCTTTACTTCTTAAACCCCATGGCTGATGCCTCCTCCACTCTCATAATCCGAAGGCAGACGAATGGTGTAAATGGGCAGAATGATGTAGCGCAAGCTGTGGTCGCATTTGTGTTGTCGCATCCAGTTTGTACTGTACTGCGGTTCGTGTATGGCATATTGGTCTTGGGTAAGGAACCGCAAAGCCTAACGATTCTCACGGACTACATCACGACATACTGAGTGACCTCGGCTCTGCCGAAAATCAGCATGTAGCTTCAATACACATGGCTCGTACTATTTTATCCCCTCAAGAAATGACCTGGCGCGCGCAAAAACCCCGTTCGTTCTGCTAGGACCGCGTAACGACTGCCGGGAGCCGGATGCTGTGACAAGGCTGGTTCCTACCTCTGCTTTGCATGGTACTTCGGGAGGTCCACGCTTATATGGCCGTATGTACAATATCTGTAGCATTCTAAAACATAGAAGACTGCCGTTGCTGTAAGACCTTGAACTCGCTACAACACGACCCCATCTCTTCTCCGAAACTATCTGTACGGGGCATCGGCTCTTGCCACAGCGGCCAACTCAGGTTCCCACTTGTCACCATTCGACAACAACTTCTCCTTGTTATATAAAAGCTCTTCTCTCGTCTCTGTTGCGTACTCCGCGTTGGGCGACTCTACGATGGCGTCCACGGGACACGATTCCTGGCAGAAACCGCAGTAAATGCATTTGGTCATATCGATGTCATATCGAGTTGTTCGCCTGCTACCATCTTCTCGCTCTTCTGCTTCGATTGTAATGGCTTGTGCTGGGCAAATGGCTTCGCAGAGCTTGCAGGCAATGCAGCGCTCTTCGCCGGTCGGGTATCGTCTCAGGGCATGTTCGCCACGGAATCGAGGAGAGATGGGACCTTTCTCGAAGGGATAGTAGATTGTGTATCTGTGGCAGTAAGATCAGAATGTACTCGCGTGGGAATGCGTCTTCGATGCTTATGTGCAGTACTCACGGTGGTCGGAAGAACTGCTCCAACAGCACGTACATTCCCCTCATCATTTCGGTGAGCAGGAAGTATTTACCCGCCTGATCCCATATGCTTTCGTTCTTCTCATTCCATTTCGGCGGTGGTGTTATCCTGAATCCTTCGGGTGGTGGTCCTTCTACGGAGGGCTTTTGCCTCCGTGCGCTGGTCGAGAAAGCCGGGGAGAAAGAGGCGCGACCGGTGGCGGCGTTGAGGAGAGAGTATGTAGGCCGCGAGCGCGCCAGCGCCGTCAATGCTCGCGGCGATGACATTGTGTGTGCGGGTCGGATGGTGAGATCGGTAGAGCGGATGTGTCTTGATGGTCGTTGTGTCGAGAAGTTCAAGGTCAAGCTATGGACGTCTGGCCAATGAAAGTGGAGGTGTTGTTCATCGCGGAATCAGCCGAAAAGGAATTGATGACTTCACGATTGCCGTTCCGCTTTCACTTCAGGGATGCAAACAACAACCATTTGGTTAACAGAGTCTGCTATTAGCAACCCTATTATCACTGCGAAGTGGTCACATCATGTTGATCTGATGTCGAAAATGACGATTAGTCTCGGAATTGGCCTCACCTATCATCCGTGCTAGAGCAGCAGACAAAGCACGCCCGATCTTCAAGCGCGAAAACACTCGACGGGACGATGCTACGGGCGTCATTATCAATGTTTGAGTGCATCTCGTTGGTAAATGACAAATGCTATGCAATCGCCTGCGGTCCTGAGATAACGGCCGAATCTGGCTTCGTGACAAAGCTGCACTGCATGCATTCCCTTCTTCCGAGCAGTTCTCAACCATCGAGCTGTCACTGCTTGCTTGCTTGAACGGAAAGTAAATGTATGTCCACTATCAAGATCCCCCAACCGCTTTGATAGTTGATGGTTGACATCATCAAGACTTGAGGCGAAAGGCATGCGGGGCCATTGCGACCAAGCTCCATGTCATGTTCTTTCAGAGTAATGTGTAAGCCACGCCAGCAGTAAGGCGCCTCGTTGGTGACAGGGCGAGCGGAACATATTTGGTGATACTGGGCGAATCCAGAGGCGCGGCCGCCGCTTGTGTTACTACAGGCCACTTCTCTGCGAGTATATGTGCTGCTTCTACGCCAAAGACGACGACCTTACTTTGTGACATGCGTGCGCAGCGAAGCGTCTGCAACAGGATACTCACGGAATCGGTCCGCTGCGTCTTTCACCTCGAAGGGCGCGAACGTGATTGTTGCAGGCCTACTGGCTTAAAATTACTCACGTGTACCAGGCGCAAACGAACAAGCCTGGCTCGTGCTTCCAGCTTGTACTCCCACTTCGGCCCTTGATATGTTGTCGAACTTCATCAACCTCAGTCAAACGCGTTAACAGGCAGTGCAGCCTCGCTTCTACTTGAGCTCGATATGACTAAAACCGCGACGACCGCACCTGGCGGCATCGACTACAACAAATGTACGCGAGTAGAACTCGACCGATTCTACAAGCAGCGTACCGGCAAAGACGTACCCAAGGGCCTCAACAAGCACAAGATGATAGTCGAGTTACGCAGCAAAAATCGCTGTCTCAGTATTTTCCGTTTCCCGATCTTCCAGCAGAGATGCGCAACCACGTGTATAGAGAACTGCTCGAGCTCCGTCCCACGAAGAACAGGCGAAGCACTAATCTACGCATCCGAAGGTCTTACGAACCTGCCATCCAGAACGTCTTCCTCGCATCTTCGCGCTGCGCTATCTTGCCTGTCACTGACATGTCTAGATCCACCAAGAGGGTCGCAGCATCTTATATGGAGACTATGTTCTCCGAGTTCAGCTTCGGAGTATCTACTGGACTGATTACGCTCGAGGCGCACACGCGCCAAACCGGGACGTATCCCTCTTCACCTCGGTCAATGGAGTCCAAATGACGCATGAACGTGGCACTCCAATGCTTCGGCATGCGCATTACCAATGGCCTGACGAGCTCCACCGCTTCCATAATATTGGAATCGTGGTCGAGGTTGAGCCTTCCGGGTACTGCTCTACTTCACTAGTCGTCAGATCCGACACGAGGCGATGTATCATCTTGCAGGATACCTAACAGTTTGCTTCACCAAAGGACGGATACTGCTAGCTTTCGATCGAAATGAATAGACTGCTTCGGCAGCACGACTAGCAACCTGATGCTGTCGACGCGCGCTGTGAAGTATCCGATGTGCGATGTCATCGCGCAGTTGAAAGTAGCGACAAAATCGTTCCTTTCTATTTCGTAAAATTGCACTGCCGAATACGTCTATCAGACCCGTAACGGCGATTGCAAAATGCTTATGAGGAGGTGAATGTGGATCTCAAAGACAAGGGCTCGACGCGTGAAGCTCGCTGGTCCCACGACCTACACACTTTGAAGAGCTGCCAACAATAAGTATCTCAGATGGTCTGGCATCCCGATACATTATTGAAGCTTGATTGGGAGTCGACACAACAGAGTTCCAGATCCAGTATTCCGCGCTGAAGATCTTCGTATACTGTGTGCAGCACCGACGGTTTGTGCTTTGCATGTGATACCAAGCTCCTGCACGACCGGTGGCTCAGCGTCCGCCAGCGTAAACGTAAAGCCAACTCAGGACTTCAGCTTCCACAAGAGCTGATTCGCACTTCACGAGCAGCTAAAGGCTCACCTGAGAACACCAATATCGCTTTAAGCTCTACAATGCTCCGACTCGGCCACTTCGTAGACCGGCGCACTATGCCGCGCTTGCGCCAACACGAGTGGCATCCACAATTACAATCCCGTCTCCTTCAGCTGCCAGGTGAGCCGAGGAATAGCATCTAAAACCTCGCAGTGCTACCCGATTGTCGAGCGGAAGGCGTCTTGACAAAGCAGTTCTTCGAAACAAAGGATCGAGTAGAGCTCCGCAGTCCTCGAATTCCAGCTCTGGCTGCGACCTGCCGCCAGCTCGAGCGAGAGTTTATGTCCTATCTCTTCCACCACGGCGCCTTCAAATACACTATAAGCCTCCGTCGAGGCCACTGCAAGGTTGATTGGTAAGTGTAATCGATGCTGGAAAAGGGTCAACATGACCTGAGTGTCGAGAAACCTCGAAGGCACCAATCAGGCCCAATTGCACGTATGAGACCACTTGGGCCGACCATAGCTAACCCTCTGTCTCCTTCAGGCGTATGGAAAGAGCGACAAAGAAGTGGCTAAAAGCAGCGTCTCTATACGAACTGCCAATTCCCGACATCACTTTCGTAAACAGCATTACGACTCCTGGCGCCGCCGATACTGTTACACCGTACCTGAAGGATGCCACGAGATGGGTGTTACTCCCGCACTGGGACAGCTCAGACAGCCGTGGTTGGACCGAGAAGAAGTTCAGTACTTTGCTAAGTCGCAGACTCGAGGAGGTTTCCAGGAACGAGATGACCTCGATGAGCCTTTTGCAATTGGTCCAAAGTTGGGTTAGATACCATTGGTTCAAGATGGTATCGAATCGAGCCAGGAGGCTGAAAAAGTGGCTGCTGTTCATTTCATGAAGAACCGTTCAGCGGTGCACAGTGCTCCCCTGCACTCGAGCCAGAAGCACGACCTTGCGGCTGTAAGCCAGAAAATATTATGCAGTCACCCATCCGAGAGCTCGTGGGTTACAGGATGAAAATGGTGGAAGAAAATGCGACGCGCATGAACCAGACTGGGCTTCTCAACTTGACTGTAGTGCAACGCCAGCAGCTTTCCTCCCTTCTACGAACTCGACTGGCGCGGTATATGTCTTCTTACCATATCCGACATAGAATGCTAACGAGCATAATGCGACTCCTGCCCAGACTAAAGGTGCCCAATTCGCGGTCGTCAGGTCCACCGGAAGAGTCGTTGGAAAGCAGCTAAATATGATGATGAACGCCGAGTACAAGAAGGCGAATGCATTGATTGCTAACCCGTAGCGACCAAGGTTCCATCGTGCTGGCGGCAGTGGTTCGCCTTTGATGCGCTTCAATAGAACGCATCCGATGCTGATCATGTAGGTCGATAGCAGGCCTAGTAGTGACAGCGAGACGATGATGTTGAAGGCCAAGGTTGATCCAAGGTTTATTAAGCTGAGAAGTACTACAGCAACGGAGGTAATGTATACAGCATTGAACGGAATGTTCCACCTGGGGTCCATGCGGCCAATTATCGTGGCGAAAGGAAGTCCTTTGTCGCGAGCAAAGGCGAACATTTCCCGAGCGCAGGTCGCTAGCGCGGTGATGTTACCAGCATAAATAAGTAAGAAGAGAATGACGTTGAGGACGATCGAGAGTGCTGGTGATCCGGTATTGTTGAAGAGCAGGAGGTACGGGATATCCGACTGGAGCTGTTCAAAAAATCAGCTATGTGCAGGCGTTATTAGAGGTCATGCTGTGCTCTTACAGCTCCTTCCAAGGGACCGAGACAGAAGAGCATCACAATTAAGGCAGCGATACCGAGCGCCACGTTGCCCAAGTACGACCACCACATGCATCTCGGCACAATCAAGGAGGCATCTTCGACCTCCTCTGAGATGTGGACGACCGAATCCGATCCAAGGTTGCAGTACATGACATACACTTGCGAGATGAGGTAAGCTGTGCCCGTATTCGAGTAGCCGCTATTGTTCTGGAAGTCGACGAAGACATCATAAGCGCTGTTCTTGGGACACAGAACCAGGAGCGGGACGATGACAACTAAGAAGCCGGCAAGATGCCCAACTAGACATGCTGTTTCCAGCGTTGGGAGAAAGGAAGCACCCCAAGTGTTGAAAAAGATCGTGATGATGGTGAAAGCCAGCATGATCAAGAAGTACTGCCAGTTAGTGAACGTGTAACTGCAGCAAAGGACATTAGCTATATCCGAAACACAATGCGGAGGCCTGGAAACTGTAGCAGGTAGGGAAGCAGCCGCGTCGCTTCGGTATGACGCGACCTATGGACTGCGGTGTGGTACACTTCGACCTTCGCACTGCATTTCATCTTAACGTACTTCGGTCTTGTGACTTCGATCATGGCTTCGATCTGAGTTGTCACAACGAATGTGCTGCTGGCGACCGATGCCAGCCAACCAAGTGTAGACATCCAGCCGGAAGCATACGAGAGTACTGCACACAGCCATTAGTGCGTTAGTGTGCATGCTTAGACTCTGGTCGTACCTAAGTAGAGAGGCATTAGTTATGCTCGATAATCATATACTATTGTCCGAGACACGGCTGAGCGTTGCTGGTCGCGGTTCACACCACACATTACTGTCCATGCCATTTTGCAACATGGCTTCAGCCCTGGGTTTGACGCACCTCTCTGATATTGAGGCGGCGCGAACTCGCTCACCCAGTGGTACTGCCCTCCAGCTGTGGGTGCCATGCTCGCCATTTCTGCAAGAGACGCGACAATTGTCGCATAACAGATCACCGTGGTGATGAAGCACCAGAAGAGTCCAGCATAGCCACCGTTCGAGAAGCCGACAGATAGAGAGACCAGAACAAATTCCCATGAAGCCATGTAGACAGACACGAATCCGAGTGCGCTGAGGAAGCTGAAATTACGCTTGAATTCCTGCTTCTTGCCCATCCTGAGCATATCGCGACGGTCGTGAGCCGTATCGTGTCCCCATAGATCATGAGCGCCAGCTCCAACATCGTCGTAGACTATCGCCAAGTCGTGGCCAACTTCGCCGCTCAATTTTGAAGCTTCGGACACTTTCGCAGAGCTCTTGAGCTCAATATTGTCGCGATATGGGGGCTCGACAGACCGCCGACAAATCGAGGGCTCTCCATGCATCTCCAAAAATGAACGCGCTTCGAGGAATCGAGTGCTCAACGAACGATGTATAAAAAGAGATTCATACTGCCTTGTCTCTAGGCTCAAGTTGTAGCATTTCCGCCTCGGCTAAAAAGCGACAACGACCCACTTCGTTGCGTCGCACCCATCCTTACACCTGCCTAGCGGCGTACCACGCGGGAAGATGTATCTGATAATGAAGCAACCTTAAGGATGTTAGCGAGGCTGACAAGGGGACGAAGAAACTTTCAGCCGTAGTATTCCGGCACGTACCCACATGCTTCTTTGTAGACATGCTGACAAGTGATATATGACTGCCCAGGTAATGCCGGCTGTCTCATCTGTAACGGGGAATTATCATGCGTGGCAAAATGTCCGAATAATCCTACAAGCATCTGTGGTTGCAAGTCGGTTCGTAGTGCACTTCTGGAACTGCAGCTCAAGTAGCCCAGGCCTGGGGCAAATGATCACGTTTGCTGACGAGAAAGTAGATTCAGCGGCATGTGGATCTTGCAGACGGGGTGCGAAGTCTGTTGCCGATGCGCGGAGTTGCACGCAAGTCGAGATAAGAGGCTTTTGAGGCAATATTGTCGTAGCCTGCGCAGAAGTGATTCCACTGCGAGCACAAGCTATTCTCGGCCTTTCACTTACTAGTTCAACAGCATATACTCGGGCGGTAGTCGGTAGCATCTGTAGCATCGTCAACGAATTTACTTTCCCAGCATGATTCGTGCACACTCACGAGATCTTGGTAGCAGATCAAGGATGAACGAACACGTTGAATCGGGCCGGATAGTCTTACAGGGAAAGTCATAAAGGACGTCCTCATTCGTGAAAACTAGTTGAAGCTTTACATCCATAAACACAACTTGCCACTTGCAGTTCCTGCGCCCACCCAATCCATGGTTGGATGGAATTGCGCAACAGATGGCACTGCCGTAATCGCGTCGCCACCAAGCTGAGCCAGCTGCTGTCCTTTCCCAGTGTATATATCCACAAAGCGGTTCATGTTGCCGATCGCGAAGCGCTGTATGCCGTCTTGAGGCTGCAGCTGCCACTGTGCCCGTAGTATGGTGACCCACCGTCCTGTCTGATTGTTGTGCGGCACAATAGTGGCAGGCCTCATCTCATCGTCATCAAGGGTTGTACCAGCTTTCCAATTTCCGCAGTCTGAGAAGTCGTAAATCTTCACAGTGTCATCGTAGGATGCGGTAGCGACTTGTCCTGCGCTGTTGAAGGCTGCGTGCGACACCGATAGCTTCGACACATGCTCACCTACGAGTGTGGGCAGCCGCCAATCTTTCTTGCCGTTGATCTTTCTCAAGTCCCAGATCTTGAGCATCCGATCTAGTGATGCTGTTGCGAGTATGTGCGGGTGTGCAGGATGTAAAGAGAAGCCACCGATCTTCTTCTCGGAAAGCTGCATCAATTCGACTTCGCCTTGCGGTGTTCGCATGTCTTTCATACCGAAGCCAC
Organism: Passalora sequoiae; assembly: GCA_013248845.1. Taxonomy (NCBI): domain Eukaryota; kingdom Fungi; phylum Ascomycota; class Dothideomycetes; order Mycosphaerellales; family Mycosphaerellaceae; genus Passalora; species Passalora sequoiae. The sequence goes on along the minus strand of WSQC01000011.1, from coordinate 773,113 downwards.
CGTTGAGTGTTGTGAAATGAAGCATGTTGGGATCTGCATGGCTTATTTGCACACCTGATAATGGTTCGTCTGCACTTTTGTCTTCAGGTGCATAGGCTTCTACAGCGACACCTTTCGACAGATCGAGCTTCCGTATCGACGAATCGTACGATGCGGAGTATAACGCGTTGTGATCATGCGGTGCAAATTGCATGGCGCTGATGGTTCTAGTGTGAAGCTTGAACGTTGTGATGGCTGGTTCTATCTCGTCGTCAACATCTCCGTCTTCGTCGGCATCATCTGCTTCCTGCTTGATCTTCTCGGGTGTTGTCTGTGAAGCATCGAATAGACCCATGTTGCCAAGTTTGTCGCCTGCAAATACCAATGCTTTGTCTTGTACTGGATGGAAACCGAGCGCGTAGATGCGTTCTTGGGTAATCTTGATTCTGTTCGGTTCAGCTCCTTCCCATAACTGCAAACTGCTCATACGGCCCCTCAATGCCTTGAGTTCTTTGTCTGATGTGTCCTTGATATCTGTCTCGTCGAATGTTCTTACACCAGGATCTGCTGGACCAACAATTGACAACCAGTTGCCAGCCCTATTCCAATTTTGTCCATTGACGATCGCATTATGCAAATCAATGTCATCACTGACACGCTGCCGCTTGATCCGCTGCTGTTCCTGAAGCGCTTCGTGTTCTGCCTCTCGCTTTTCTTCTGCAATCTGTGAATCTGCAACGATGCCCTTCAGCCGTGATGATGTTCGTCGCGGTCCTTCTTCTGCCTTGATTCTGGGTTCCTTCTTGCGTTTCTGCCCTGTAGTAGACGCTGCTTTGGGCTTCGATTTAGGACCAATCCCAGTTTGCTGTGCATCGAGCTGGAGCTGTTGCAGTAATGCCTGATTCTTCGCGATTTTCTCCTGTCGTGCCCGTTCGTACTCGCTGATCTGGTTGCCCTTCTTCGCTGCCATCTTGAGCGATCTGGTGTATGTAGATGTCTGATCGGACCTTCGAGAAGATTCAATGTATGTTTGGCTAGGGTGTTTCGCGCAGACCGGGGACGAGAAGATCTATGACGGAGACGCGTTCGAGGCGCGAGTGGCGCGTCGCCAATTTGCAGGGATCCGATCAAAAGCACAGACTCGGATCGATCGAGCTTCGAAATCGATGCAAACTTGAGAAACAGAAAACATTTGCTCTAACTCATTATGCGCCCCGATATGTCCATCACGCTGCTGAAAGGGATATAGAAGCTCAAAATGTCTGTGCCGATTGTGGTAAGACCTTCCTGTCGACCTCAGCTAGGCGCACCTCGAGCCGCTCTTCTTCTACCTTTCCTCTACCGAACGAGGACTATATCGAGGTGCTATGCTACTGTGGGCGACGAAGTAGCTACGAAATATAGACCGAGTCAAATTGTAGATGCTGCCGAAAGCGATGTCCCAGCAGCCAGGCGCAGAGCAAGCAGGGCAGGAGAGAAGGACAGGTCTTTGGGACGAGATCAGCCGACAAGAGCTTCGAACTATACAGGGCAATCCTCCAGTCCAAGGCTTCGTGCACAAGAGTCGACTAGGACAAGTCCACCGGCATATGAAGATGTAGAAAAAGCTTCCCACGTCCCATTCGAAGGAGGGTATGCATCACTGCGCGATCCGGCTGAGAGATTGAAAGGTACAACTATGACGCCTAAAGAGCTGGCTATCTTCAAGAATCTATTCCGAGTGAAGCAGGCTTCAGCAGAAATCAAAGCCGATATAAATCGTACCTCTGCACCTCGAGAGTTTCCCGAGCCTTTGCGCTCGTTAGCGGAAGAGGCACAGGCCTTGCGTGCGGGTACTCTCGTAGAGAGTGCTGAGGAAGCCACGGAATATGCACTACAGCGAACTGAGGCTGCAGAGAGATGGCTTTCAAAGATCACAAAGGATTTGGACGACGCACCGAATGACGGTGCCGTATGGCAATACATGCAGGACAAGGTGTTCAAGAAGGTCAAGATGTTGCGACTGGACGATGCGGTCGCGTCCCAAGCTACTGTCAAGTCCCAGAAGAATGAGGCATTGATTCAAGCATTTCCTGCAGTGCTACTGCACTTTATGGACATGATGCTAAACCAATACCGCGGTTCTTCCTTTGGTCTTCTGCTGCTACCAACGTTGAAGAAGCTTGGCCCAACGACATTGACGATGGGCGGGACAACTTCGCTATACAACAAGCACATGCAGATACTGCTTAGACAGTACTCAGATCTCGATAGTATTGCCGATCTCTTGGCGGAAATGGACAAAGAGGTGTACCATTTTAACATAGAGACTGGCAAGCTCTTGGATGATATATTTGACACGGCGCGCAAAGCTCAAGCAGGACAGCTTGGTCCAGGTCTACAAGCTCTGTGGTCTACAGGCCGACGGGTTCGAGCACTAGACAGGCTTCGTGGTTGGCGTAAGATAGTTCAAGAACATGTATCTGCAATTGCAATTCGCAGAGCGAGACAAAGGGAAGCAGACCTCGTGGGTGCTGAACATGATTTCACCCACGCGGTTGTAGCATAGACAAGGGCCTCGACCAATAGGTAAGGAAGTAATAAATGCCAGCACCCTCCACTGCTCAACAAGTGCTACGCTGTCACATGCTCACGAGTCACGACGTGGCCGGCTAAACGCGGGTGATGATGTTTGATAAGAGATTCGGCGCGGGGGAGTCATAAGATAGCCGATAATCGTTAAGTACAGTTCCACGCGCGCGCTTTCGCCTCGTCCTTCACTTAGCGGAACAACTCCAGCACCAAAGCACGCGAACAGAATTTGCATCTCGTAAACCTGGAAGAGGCCAAGTATATAATGTGAAGTTCGTCAGCAGTTGCATCTCTTCCTTTTCCCCGACATGCTCATTGACCAAAAACCTGAGACTGTTGACAAGGACAGCACTACGATAAGACACATTCCTTCGAAGTCGGGTCACTCATCATTGACGGGCATACATACAGAGCGGTCTGAGTCTAAAGATTACCCCTGCAAACAGCAAATCACCAACAAAATGGACGCACCAACTATCCACAACAGGTTCTTGTCCAAGGGCAATGAGCTTGGTCTGGTAGCAGTGGGCTTCTCTGGCGGACAAGTACGAAGACCACGCATCTCAAATCACTGCTGTTCAATGCTGACACCGCCATAGTGCAAGCCCGGCACAGATGCTGCGCCAATGGCTCTGATAGAATCAGGCTTGGTCTCGCAGCTTCGTGACGACCTTGGCTACGACGTCAAGTACGACGGCAAAGTGCACGCATACGGCGATCTTATGCCCGGTATATACGCCTAAGATCACATTTTACAACACTATGCGCATGCTAACTGTACAGATCCAGAGTCCGATCCCGACTATCGCAACATGAAGAAACCCCGCGCAGTCTCTGCCGTCACTAAGAAACTCTCCTCCCAAGTGTACGACTACGCTCGCGACGGCCGCTTCGTCCTCACTCTCGGCGGAGATCATTCTATCGCAATCGGAACCATCTCCGGCACTGCCAAAGCCATTCGTGAGCGTCTCAACCGGGAAATAGCAGTGATCTGGGTCGATGCACATGCCGATATCAACACTCCCGAAACATCAGAAAGCGGTAATATTCATGGTATGCCCGTCTCTTTCCTGACCGGTCTGGCGAGCGATGAGAAAGATAAGCCGTTCGGATGGTTGAAAGAAGATCAGAAAATCGCAATGAGCAAGCTCGTCTACATCGGACTCCGTGATGTTGACAGAGGAGAGAAGAAGATTCTCAGAGAGAACAACATCAAGGCGTTCAGTATGAATGACGTGGACAGACACGGCATCGGCAGAGTCATGGAGATGGCTTTGGGCTGGATTGGCCGCGACACTCCCATCCACTTGTCGTTCGATATTGATGCGCTGGATCCGATGTACGCCCCGAGTACGGGTACTGCAGTGAGAGGAGGTCTGACGTTGAGAGAGGGTGACTTCATTGCGGAGTGCGTGCACGAGACTGGCAGCTTGGTGGCGCTGGACTTGGTTGAGGTGAACCCGAGTCTGGAAGAGCATGGAGCAGCGGACACTGTAAGAGCAGGCTGCAGCATTGTGAGATGCGCGCTTGGTGACACCCTGCTCTAGACGGCAGTGAATCTGGAGCTCATTCGACTCGACTTGAACTCAGGATAGATAGGGCGCCAATGCAGGATCGTTGCGTTGAGATTTTGCTTCTACGACACCCGTATAAAAATAGAAAGGACACAGGTTAAAAACGCACAAACACACGAAAGAACTTAGCAAACATAAATCGCACCATCAGTATCCGGACTGCCAGAGGTGCGTCTGCCGCTTCTGTTACTAAAGGCCACTCTTCCGCGAAGATGAATTCTGCTTCCATACCAAAGACGCTAATCTCACCTTGTGAGGTGCCCACATAGTCGAGCGCTTGCAATGGAATAAGGTACTTACAAGAAGCGTTCCGTCTTTTATGTCACCCAGGAGCCCGAGAACCACGACTATACCAATACTCTGCGACCCACAACATTCATACCGCACGGCCTGCACATCCTAAGATAGCCGCAAAGATCGAGGCTCGAGACTCCGCGAACTCCCTCGCAGATTTGCACCACCAGATCCCACACGATTTCATCTCCCATCTTCCATTAGTCATTGCTACGCACCGGGGCGGTGCACAGTGATTTTGCAAGGGCTACCGTGGCTCGAGTCAATCATCGGGAGAGCGACATGCTGCCAGACGAAACTAACATTTGGTCTCATCACGACTGACTGACTTGCTTTCTTAGGTCATGGCGTCGACACATATAGAACACCTCTGCTACGGAGCTGTCGGCAGCTGAGAGATGAGACCGCTGAGATTGTGTATATGCTTCAGGCCGGCTGGACTTCCACGAGTGCTATACCTGTGTGGTGGTAATCAGTGCCACTTCTACATCGAAGACATAATTCACCGCAACAAGCATCGTTTGCTTAATTGTGCCAAGACAAAACTGCACGGACAGGAATTCATCCTATGATTGGCTTTTGTCTTCCACCTTCCGTGGACTGGAATTCACTGCATGGTTCTGTTCATACAGTCCTGCTGAACGCGCCGTAGCGCCGGTATAGAGTAGGAGATTACATGCTCATGCAATAAAAGGAAACGCTTGAACGCCGCAAGTAGTAGACACAGCTGTCACAAATATCGCTTGCCTCTCAATCGTCAGAAGTCGTCACGTAGCCTAGGCATGCCACCTCCTCGTGTACTGCGTCTATGCTCTACCAATGACTTCTTCCCGCTCCCAACCACGTGGTCGCTGGTGCTCGAGACCCTTCACTGGGTGAGGTATACTTGGGTCCTTGTACTCGCTGACGTATGGATTGGGATCGTGTGCCTGATCGAGATTGCCGAGTGTGTGATTGACTTCTCGATGCTTGGACTCATCAGCCCGGATGTAGAGAAGCAGATCGCGCATCGTTCTGTGGCCTTCAGGCATGTTCCAGTACTTGATGGCAATGTCCGGTGCTTGCATCTTCTCCCACATGGGTAAACGACCTGCGTCGATATCCTCGATCTCACGAGTGTAGGTCAGGACAGCCTCTTCTTCGAGGTAGCCGACAAAGCGATGGCAGGTCTTGGGAGAGACTAAGTAGGAAATGAAGAAGGCGTTGAAGAAGACGCCTTGCGCTCCCTGAATGCTTGTTAGTCCCAAACATTAACGTGTACGTGCATACCGGCGACTCACCAATACCATAAGGCGCATGAACCAGCCCGGTTCTGCCATCTTGAGGAATGTCAACAGATGCATCCGCTCGTTATAAGACTCTTCGAGCAGGCTTTCCATCCATCCGTTATCTCGCCTCATAGTCCTCATACTCCTCAGATGCCGGAGCATACCGGCGACCATGCCGGGAACACCAGCAACAGACTCGAGGAAAATGTTTCGGATCATGTAGCGGCGCTCTGACATTTGACCTGGCTTCCCTCTGTAACCCGACGCAAGATCGAGACCCCATCGAAGGGTCCTAACAAAGCCGACCGCCACTTTGTCGGACATGGTTCTCGCTTCTCGATGAGCAACCTCGACTTGCTTCATCTGCGCTTCGGTATAGACTGGGTGCGCCCATGCTGGCTTTGTCTCTCGGATATTGGGAGCATCCGGCTTGGGAAAGAACTCTTTCCATTGTGTTGGCTTGGATGTGCTAAATTTACGCGCTGTCCACTGCTGCTGCAGGCCTAAAAGGGCAGGCCTTGAGTATGCTACTGAGCTGGAGCCATAGATTACTTTGAGAACCTGCGCAGCGGACTGCTTGGTCAAGATCGTGCTGGTGCCTGTTCGCGTACAGTTCATGGACGTCGATGGGGTGTCTTGTGTTAAAATGGTTGTGCTTGTGGTGTGATGAGTGGAGGATTGAATGTATTTGGCGTTCAATGTTTCTTTTGTGTCTTAAAGCACCGGCGAATTTAGGAAGAGCGACGGAGGCAAACGGCGTATATACGCACGAAAACAGGCAGGATCAATGCTTATCAATGGAAAACATGCTCACTGTCAGCTTGACTCATCGTTCATTGACTCTGCGACTATGGCACGTGCCATCAACAGGCGCACCGTGGCGAAACCATTTTGCGGCACATTATTGTGCGCTGTACTTGTTATAGCGAAGGGACAGAGGCGGAAATGCAGTTGTCAGACAGAGAGCAAAGCCCTGAACCCTGCCCGGCTCATCTCCGGAGGTAAAGCTGACTAATGGCCCACGTGCAGCTGAACTTCCAAGCACCCAGTAAGCCGGCAAGATACAGAGTGTTTAGGCCATGCCTCCTTAAATCTGCGCGACGTCTCTGCGGGCGCCAGAAAGTGGCTGTCCTCAAATCTTTAGGCGATGATAAATACTGTTAAATCAACAACAATCATATCTATACACACCTTGGCTATGTTCACCACCTGAACTGCAATATAAAGTATCTCGCCTGCGCGCTGAGCAAGGCAGAACAGTATGGACAGGAGGATGCAAAGACACCTGTATACCTCGAGATTGCCGCAAGCAGTCAGCATTTAGCGTACCTGCGAGCGACGACGCCGAGTGAGGCAATACCCGACAGGCTGATAGCCAGATACCGAATGCCTCGGAGACGAGCGACTCTCAGTGCTATGCGGCGATTTCCGTGGGCTTACACCATATGGAGGCATCAATGTGAGCGCAGAAAAGTTCGGCTAGCTACAACTGGAGGTCCCACATCCTGACTAAGTTACACAACATAATGTGCGAGGGTGCCGGCCTGTATGGCCTCTTGGAGCCACCCAAAATAGAAACTCAAGTCCCCCGAAGACACGTCGTATACTTGATACAGTGTAATGGTAGGTGTACGGCCGAAACTGCAAGAGCTGGCCCATGAGCGGTCTGTCGCAGAGCCGACATTCCAGGTCTTGCGGTTGAACCAGGTCTCGCAACGGTGACTGTCTCTGTCGTACAGCCACATTCCTCAGCTGGCTATTCTTGCCGCCCACGAAAGGAATTCAATGGCTAAAGCGATGCTGACCTTCCTCAGATGGCTTGCAGTTGACTGTAAGGGCTGCTAAGAGGCCACCACTACGGTCTACTGTTCCTCCTCGATCTCCTCGAACCGACCTTCGGCCGCAGCTTGAACACCAGGATTTTTGACCCCAACACCAATGGCTTTCAGCCTAGTCAAGGGATTAGGGTCGAGGAAACTTCAACTGACCTCTCGAACAGAACAAATAACCTCTCGGTCTCTCGTTGCTTCTTGTCATCGGTCCAATTTGGCTCTTTGGGCTCTGCTTCTGCGTCCCGCATCTGGCTAGTTACGGGATTGACACTATCACTATCTGGAGCAATTGCGGACACGTTTTTGCAGCCTTCATGATTCAGGACGAGGAGTAGGCCAGACGCACAGCCATATCCCACATTCATAACAAGTCGATCAGGGTCGTCGCCGCACAACTCGAGGAAAAGCTCCGCCAAGAGCACTTTAAGCTCCATTCCTAATGCTTGTGTGGCAATTTTGATCAGAAGATGTGGAAGGGTATGGCCTTGTCCAAGCACCAGTAAACGATCTTGATTTGACGGTAAGAGTTGGCGTGCCAGATATTGTCGCATTTCCGAGTCGCATGCATGTGCAAGAGAGCAAAGCAACTCAATGGGCGGCAGGATGGCCATTTCGAGGCCTCCATTGTCTCTGTGCATCTGGATAGTGCGGAGTAGCGCAGTAGCCACCTTATTTACATGAGACTTCGACAAGAGCTGTTTTCCATGAGCAGAGGCCCCGCCTTGTGATATTGTAATCCCAATGGCGTGCATGAGGAGCCACAAAGGGGGCCGCATAGGCAGAGAAAGGATGGGCGCCCTGGCCAAAAGCTGTAGCATTATCTCCTGCAACTGGAGCAATATATTCAGACCCGACCTTTGTTCACATTGGGCGGCAACAGTCGTAATGAAGAGGAGGATCGCGTTAAGTAGAGATGAGGGACTGTTGGACAGTGGCTTTCCAGCTCCCGCTTCACAGGCGATGTTCTGTTCGATTTGCAGGAGTCAGTCTCTGCTCTGGTACTTACATCCATGGCGTATTACTTGATGGACTGCGGCCATCACGATATGGTCTTCCAGACATTGAGTGTAGTCGAACGTGGTCTCTTAAGCGACAGAGCGTCAGCGTCAGAGTGCTAGAATCATATCAATGCTCGTGCGAGGCCCGGTAGCGGACACAGAGCCTGACCTTGATAACCATCATAGCTTGTTTTGGATATCGAGCATCAACAAAGACCTGGCGCGCCGATGATACCAGATACAAAATACTGTGTAAACATCGCAGCGCTGTCGTCCTGATGCAGGCTTATATCGTGTGGACAGTCCAGGGCCCAGTAACCCAGAGTTGACACCACGAGATCGCTGTCTATCAGTTCTGGCGCTCCAGTGGTGGAGAGCTTGGTGAATTCGTGAAGCTATAAAGGCTGCTGCTGCACTTACGCCATTTGTGACAGATTACCCTTCAAATAATGCATTTCATGCACGACTTGTTCCATTTTGGCCAGTCATACGAAAGCAGCATGCCTGGTTGTGCGTGATCAAGAGCAAATTCCAATGCGAAGGGAGAACATTAAATACGATCCGGACATCGGCCCGACGGTTCTTTGAATACCGATGATCTCGGATCAGGCAGCAAGGCCGCAACGTCAGCTGCATGGTTGTCGAGAGTAGCGAGAAGTGCGAAGGTTGAGATGATCGGAGGAAGCTGGTTGACTCTCAGAGAACTCTTGCCGCGGTTGTGCGTTGGATGTTCATTTACCGCGGCGTATGTAATGCACCTGGCTACTTACGAGATGGGAGAGTTTCGATACAGAGCAAGGCAAAGCCAATTCTGAGAATTTATCTGCCACCAAGAGCAAGAAACGCACGCATCTTGTCACAAGACTCACGGACGAGAATCCCGAGGCTCTTCTTGGGGCTGTCGTTGTCTTGCTACCTTGGTCTGGAGAACATGGTAGGGCAGAATTACTCCATATTTCACGTTGATGCATTCGGCCTGATCTTGGTGTTGTGAAGCCTTCGTCCGCCGGTGCTGTTCCAAGTTCTAGAGCCTCATCTCCTTATCCTCTTTCACTGTTAGATTATCGGACACGTTGGCGAATGTTCAGTGATCAACTTACTGGCCGAAGCTGGATTCGCCTTCCTTCACACCAATGTCCTGCTGATCTACCTTCTTCACTTTGGCAGGCTGAGGGCCCATGTGGAGGTGCTGGACGAACTTGTCCAGAGAGCTCTGGTCTCCCTGAGCCTCGCCGACAACCTTTTAAATCATTAGCTGGAGCAGCGTGTGCAGGGTTGGAAGAAATGGATGTACCGTGCCGTCGTCCGCATTCTTCACGTATCCAGTCACATTGAGACCCTGGGCCTTCTGTTCTGTCCAAGATCTGATCTTCTCAGCATTGGCATTGACTCCGCCGTTGAGCATTTGCAGACCTGAAGTTCACGCCCTGAACAACACCTTCCACCTTGAAAGAAATCTGGAACAATTTTAAGCATATGATCAGAGCAAGGAGTGGCTCACATACGTACTCGCTTCGACATTTTGATTGGACTGCTGGAGAAGGGCTCGCATTCAACTCCTATCCATTGCGGTCACGACGTTTGGTGGTAACGTTGCCAGTAATCATGTGCTCTATGTGACCGGCACGACTAAATGCAAGGTAGCACGAGATGTGTGTCGATGCTCGGAGCGTGACGTCAATTGTCAGGTCAGGGTTCGGCAGGACGGGAGCTTTCCACTGCATGGTGGTCATGCTGCTTGCTACATTCACCTTCGCACAAGAGACCATCTTGATCTGGAGCCGGTCGCGCGATTCTTGCTCGATACACCAGCAGCTCCCAAGCATCGACACTTCTATACTGATTCTGCACATCCACCGAAGTGCTCGCCAGGTCCGTATGTCTCGATACTTCTGGACTGCTTCCTGTCGCCTGCAGATGGTCAAAAATTAGTCTCTTCATCGCTGTCCGAGGCCCCTTTCGGTTTCAGAGCCTTCGAATCGGCTCGTGGACCTTGACGACAAGACATGATCAAAGTATCTACACGTGCATTGGTGCACGCCTCCTGAGTGACGGAAAAGCGGAACCCTTCTTGGAAATATCTATGGATACTGTTGCAGGCGCATGACTAATCGCATACCTGACAAGTGAGTTCGGCGTCTCTGGCGTAAAAGGATCATTTACCGTCGCAGAAGCGGCCGACGCATCTCGAAATTGACATAGTGCCTTCGAGTATGCTCCGCTTTTTCTGTCATCGCGCTTTGGCACGAAATATACACGCTTGTCGCGATGCGAGCCCTTCTCAAAGGAACCCCATCTCCCTGAACTCTACTTCAGACATCTTCAATACTCTCACATACGTACCCAAACTTTTGGACGCTGACACAGCTGCACATGCACTGCACGAAAAGCGGTAGAAGTGTACGACGACGCGGAATGCACGATCGCGGCTGCTTATTCCTGCCCACGTGCTTGATGATGCCAAGAAAGCAATTCGCCTAATACATGCAGACGGGACGCATCATCTGCAGCTACATTGTCGCCTGACATACCCGAAGACCTCCTCTTATCTACATTTGGCGATCAAACGCAAGGCACCTCTCGTAAGCTATGCATCGAGCATGTGACGTAACGTCAAGGCGCCTGCGGCAAACCATTCAGCATTCTGCCTGCCTAAACTGTATTGGTTTGACCACCTAGGCACGATGAGGAAAGTGCCTTGAGCTCCATTGATTATGCTTATCTTCAGAAGAACACAAATTTTTCTTGTCATCGTGGGTAAGTACGACGATGGCCGCGTCTATTTGTGATTCTTTTCTTGTTGGGCTACGCATCATTCTCTAGCGCAACACTCTTCGTTTACAGCACTGCAAGGTACTCGATCTGGATGATAATTTATACTGCTCAAATTTCTCTAGCCACGCAACATCAGGTTTGGAAGTGCGATGAGGGTCCTGACAAGTCTAGCGGCCGGTGCTGGTGGTCGCCTTTTGCTATGCTGGGCACACGTTGCATCAGCGCAACTCGACATTCGATTGTCGACACAAGAAGGCCTATCAATGTATGGTGAGGACAGTCGTGTATTGGTACTATTTGCTCCCGCTGGAAAGGATCCGGTGGACGACACGGACGTGACAAGCACTTCAGATAAGTTCTACGGCCTGAACGTTTTCAACTTCAGTGGCGACGCTTTTCTGACTGGGGGAAGTAACGACCAGCCTCTGACGGGAGTGTTTGGCTTTCCAAACGTTAGCTTGGATGATATTGCGCCAGGCGACTACACGGCGCGAGCCTTTCTCAATCCATACGCAGAGGTGACACGCAGCGATGGCTCGAGAATCAACATCCGAATGCCATGCGGTGACGGTGCTGCCGCAGTCAACGGTCCAGGTAGCTTGAGTACCGCAGCTAGGAACGTCACAGTCAATGGCCAGGCGCAAACCATCGATTTCACATTCGATAACGCCACAGCATACGACCCCGAAGGTCCAGAAATTGGCGGTTGCCACCAAGGGAATTACGAGGACACCGAGCGTCTTAAGCATATCAAAATCCGCAGCGATATTCTGAGTAAATTCTGGAATCGAGATATGTACGTGGGTGCAAACGTGCTACTTCCTGCTGGTTACGATATCGACGATCAGACAACTCGGTATCCGGTCATATATCATCAGTCGCATTGGCCAGCAGACACTGGACTTTATGGATATTCCACGGACGATGACTTCACAATAGCATGGGACAGTGGCATCTGGCCAAACACAACTAACAAGCCAACTCCCAAGCTAATTTTAGTAACTTTCCGGCACGAATCGCCTTTCTACGACGACTCTTACGCCGTCAACTCCGCCAACATTGGTCCCTATGGCGATGCCCTCAACGATGAACTCCTTCCGTACATCGATGAGCACTTCAAGACGATCGCAGCACCATACGCACGGATTCAGGATGGTGGCAGTACCGGGGGCTGGGAATCTGCCGCGAACCTGATCTTCAGACCGGACCTTTTCGGAGCTTGCTTCTCATCCTACCCCGACTCGCTCAGCTTCAACCGCCATCAAGATATTCCTCTATACCACGCCAAAAATGCATACACGGCACCAAATGGGAAGCAGTACTATTCAATCCGAGAAATCATCAACGGCACGTTGACGAATGTCACCACTGTGGCACAAGAGAACCACTGGGAGCTGACCTACGGCACCAATTCCCGCTCCTCTCAGCAGTGGGATGTCTGGAACGCCGTATTCGGCGCTCAAGGCATCAATGGGTATCCTCTCGAGCCTTGGGACAAGGTTACTGGAGAGGTTTTTCCAGGAGCTGTAGAGTACTGGAAGCCGATGGACCTGACCAACTGGATCGTGTCGAATTGGGACAATGAGCTGAACCTGGGCGAGGTGCTCAAGAAACGTATCTTCGTATACGTTGGCAATTACGACAACTACTTCCTGAACGAGGGTGTTGAAGAATTCAAGAACGCCGTCACGGCAAAGGGTGGCGCGGACTGGGCGAACGTGACCATACTCGAAGGGCAGGTTCATGGTGGTAATTACAGGTTGTTGGATACATGGGACTACTTCGAGCTTGTGCTGGGATGGGTGAACGACCATGCACCCAATGGCACGACTCCTCTTGCCGACGACGCGACAAAGTCGACGAGTCGAGGCAATATTTGGGCCGACGTCATATCGCGCGGTGGACATGGTGCTGCTATTGCGCGACAAGCGGCACCAAGATTCGTGTCCGAACGCTTGCTGAATGGTAGTCTCCAAGCAGATGTCGGACGGTGGGATCCTGGTGTCAAATTAGAAGCACGGTGGTTGCTTGATGACAAGGTGACAGGTGATTGTTTCGCTGTGGAGCAGGACAAGATTATCGGTTACACGCCAGACAGTAGAGATCAGGGTCAAGTCAAGCTGCAGGTAACAGGCAGAAAGCGTGGCTACGCCGATGAAACGAGGACGAGCAATTGTTGGGTATTATGACGCTTATTCATACGACAGCGAATAAACAGACAGATTGTGCAAGAAAGTTTCCTTTTAACATTCTTAGATCTCTGCTCCAAAGATATACGGTGTCATGGGTGCATCTCGTGTAGCCAATGCCTCATTCTCGGAGACTTTCCAGGAAAGTCTTGGCAAAGCTACGTCCATGGATGCTAATCGCCAGATCTCGTTGTGCGCTGAATGACTATATCATGCACTCTTCATTAACTGAGGACAAACATCTCCTTCGAAAATAGCCGAAAGCTTGCAGTCATGATCACCGACGCCACCTTCCCGCAGACTGAGCTGCGCCTTTGGCTCTGAGCTTGGGGCTTCTACCCACGCTGAAGCACTATCTATCTCGCAAGAAAAAGGCGTTGCCGACAATTTCGACGTCGTCCCCGTTGATATCACCTCCACGGACATGCAAGAAGCTGAGGGTAAGCCACGGGGTCCCCTCGTGATCCTTGGACTCAGACGTCCCACCCAAGATATTCCAGGATGATAGATTCCCGGGCGTCGCAAGCCTCGAGTATCTCTGAAGACACATTTGGCGGCCAATTTCCGGATTTGAGAAGCTGTGAGTCGTAGGATGGACTCGTGTCAGGGAGTGTATGGATTTGTGGGTGAGTTTACGACGCGCATGGTGCTATATGTGGCAAATAATGCATCGCTTTATGCGCCGCTCAGGGAGCAGGAGATTGCAGCCGTGCGGGAAGGGGATATACAGAATGTATGAAATGTAGAGTCTGCTTGAGCGAGAGAAGTCGAGCCTGGACGGTAAGGTAGCATTTCAAAAGGAGTAACGCGCACAAAGAACTCCGTACTTCCAAAAAGATCCAGTCGCGGCTGCATAGGTGCCGTTCGAACCCAGGCACACCAGTGACCAGCACTAACATCCTTCAAACTATCAGTCAATAGCACCAACATCCTTCTTCAAAAAACCAAAAAGTGAACCAGCCGAATAGGGTCACTCTTAGGAAACACACCTCTGCTTCTACGAAGAGAAAGTATGAACCTATCCGATTCGTTCCGGCGACACAACTTTAATGTTGGCACTTTGTTGATCCAATGCGACATATCATGCAAGAACATCAGTCTCCCCCGGAGGATCGCGATGGTTGTGGTTTGGGGTCTGTTGGTGAAGTTGCAGTTTGTCGAAAAGATGTATGGTGTGAATGGTTTTAAAAGGCACGAGGACTCGAGGAAGGCCGTGGAGGTGTTTGAGGAGAGAGAGTGCGGTGTGCCATGGGTCGCTGGGGCTCATGAGGTTGTTTGAGAATGAGATGTCGATCGCTTGAGTACGTTGACAGCACAGCGTTGCAGGACATTGTTGGCATCCATGTACACAGGACTATGACCCAGACCCCGACTCAACAGCGTACGCTAGGCCTGCCACAATCAGATGCATTGCCTGTAAGTGACGGTGTGTCGCTGTCTATGTATCTCGATATTGCCAGCATAGCATCATCGAGCTAGGTCCTTAATTTCTAAAAGGAAGCACTTAAATACGCAGTTCCACCTCGACCTTCGACTGACTCCAGATTTGGAGATGCTGTTGTAAGCTCATGTTCGATTCCAATGATCAATCACCAGTTGACCGCATGAGGAAGGGCAAGACATCACCGGGAACGGAAATTGTCGTGAGCTAGCGTGACTGATGAAGAGAGCATGATCGCCTCCTGCCATCAACACTATGCGAGAAAGCTCCATATAGAGCGATGCGGCAGGCAAAGCAAGTGCAACAAGTAGGAAGATGGCTTGAAGGATGTACGGGCCAAGCATCCAGTCGGGGCTCGCCTGAGATGAGAAGTACGAAAGATGTAGTCAAAGCACGCCAATACGACTTCATGTCAGCTTTTGCTTGGCAGAGGCTGGGAATCCAGAACTCACGGGGGACGCCAATGCAGAATGGTATCATGAATCAGGTTCGGGTGCGGAACAGCTGAAGGAAATGCAGCAGAGTTGGAAGAGAAAAGAGTGCGATGAAGATGACAGCGCCAGCCATGGAAGGGGTGTAGTAATAGTACTTGAACATTGGCGAGCTCGCTATCATCGGGAATGTCTTGTCATGCTCGCAGCATGGTCGCCGAGAGTTGTCGGGAACTGACCTAGTGCGCTTGTCTCTTCGAATGAGTTCTTTTGGCTGGGCATGTAGGTGATCAAGTGCTTCTCAGACCATGTTACGTCACGACGGTCAATATTGTGCTGCAGGTTATGGATTCATAAACTCCAGAAGATCTTCTTCTGCTCCAGCGAGAACTGCGTTGCGGAGTCGGCATCATATCGAGTGCACACAACATCAATATGCTAGATGAGCCCAAGGATGGACCTCCATTGCGCAGCCAGCCACGTCTGTCTGTCTGGAGTCTCGGAGGCGACGGTTTGGTACTTGATGATGGTGTCTTCAGAGATCGACGGGATGGTGCTACAGATGCTCGTAGAGGGGATTGTTTCATTGGAACCTGTACCGAGGGCGTGGATGAGCTGCCTCATTGCCGCATCCGATTTGCGGAGAAAACAAGGATATTCCATGTCGCGAGTCGCGTCGTCGGGTTTGCCAAGACGACTGGGATACTCCACGTGAACGTCAGGTTATCAACATCGCCTTTCTTCCTGCCGCGGACAGCAGATCGTCACGCCATTCGCGTAGAGCGGCTACATGTCGACGTTCCCACGGCAGGATTAGTAACATGTGTACCGCCTCCGGAGTCGAGTGAGTAACCACAGACAGCCACCAGACTCGGCCTAGGCTCGATCCTTCCCGATACGCTTGCGGCAGTTTTACTCTAGAAGTATCTTCCGCCACGGCGCTGGATCACTGTATCACCTATGCTTGGAACAACCACAAAAGCGTTCGTAGCAATGCCGTCATCTGCAATTCGTGCGAGGTCGTCTTAAGTTTATTTGGTCTCATCAATATTCTGCCTACGTACCTGCAATCCCGCATTGGAGTCCTAATAAGTATGCCGCCTGCGAAGGAATGCGCAGGAAGTGGCAATGGCGCACTGTAGTGTCAAACTAATTTGAGGAAGTGCATCCTGCCACTCGTTCGACACTTCCTTCTCTTTTTGTATAAATAAACATATGGCTGCAGGTCTGTGACGAGCTGACCATATCTAGACTGCATTGCTCTTATGCAACATCATCAGTTCTAGCGATCCCACTCTGGATATCGTTCATATGCGAAAATCGCCACAATGCCTCGGTACTGGATCTTGTGCGTAGCAGCATGCTGCTGGCAAGCTGCATATGCGCAGACCACGACAAGCAGCGCGACAGTATCAGCATCGTCCATCGAAGCGAGTTCAATCGCCAGCGTCATCCGCCCGCTAGGCATTGTCCCCGAAGGACTTGTTGATGCAGCAGCACAGGTCTTGGCCGGCATTGCAAACACGAACCAGAAACAAATCATTAGTGATCTGAACAAGACTGGTGTTGACCCACGCAAACTTACGGACCCTTCTGGTTATTACGATTATGGTCACTCTCCACCAATCTATCCTTCGCCCGAGGGTAGCGGCGATAATAACTGGGCAGGTGCATATGCTCAAGCCAAGGCACTCGTGGCTCAGATGACCAACAGCGAGAAGAATGTCCTCGTTACGCCACGTAACGACACCGGCGGTTGTAGCGGCTTCAGTGGCAATATCTCGCGACTCAACTTTCCTGGGATGTGCTTGAATGATGCTGAGAGCGGAGTACGAGGTCCGACTGTTGGTGAAGTCAACGGATATCCTGCTGGCCTGTCTGTCGCCGCCAGCTGGGACAAAGGCCTAGCGTATCTGCGAGCCCTGTACATCGGCAAGGAATTCAAGACTAAGGGCGTCAACGTTGTCCTTGGGCCCGTCATTGGTCCTCTGGGTCGTGTCGTAAAGGGTGGTAGGAATTGGGAAGGCTTCTCCAATGACCCTTATCTTGCTGGTTCCTTGGTCGCGCCCACGATCCAAGGTATACAACAGTCTGTCATCGCTTGCGCCAAGCACTACATCGTGAGTCAAGCTTTGAGCTTGGCGATCTCATCACACTGACGTTTCGCGTAGGCCAACGAACAGGAGACCAACAGAAATCCCTTCCTGCAAGGATTTCTGCAGCCACTGGGTATCAATCTGAACAACTCCGTCTCGTCGAATCTTGACGATCGAACAATGCACGAGCTGTACCTGTGGCCTTTCTACGAGGCCGTCAAAGCAGGTGTAGGTTCTGTTATGTGCTCGTATAACAGAATAAACAACAGCTATGGTTGCCAGAACAGTGCTGTGCTCAACGGCTTGCTGAAGACTGAGCTGGGCTTTCAGGGGTTTGTCGTCTCCGACTGGTATGCACAGCATACTGGCGTTGCCAGCGCAGATGCGGGCATGGATCTCGTGATGCCTTCTGGCACATATTGGGGAAACGGTCAACTTGCCACTGCTGTTGGTAATGGGTCACTGAACGCGACACGTCTTGACGACATGGCTACAAGAATTCTGGCCGCCTGGTATCGCTATGCACCATTGACTAACCCAGGAATCGACAACAACAACGAGACAGATGCACGTGTTGAACCAGCTGATCAGATCATCTTCCAATCTGCAGTCGAAGGTCACGTCTTGGTCAAGAATGAGAACAAGGCGCTGCCATTGAAGAATCCTGCGACGCTCTCGCTGTTCGGCTGGGATGCCATCAGCGGCGACAATACATCTGCCTCATCGCCCGATCTCTGGCCCTACTCATTGTCGAATACCGCCCAGTACAGTGATGGGTCGCCATTCGGCAGCTTACAGTATATCGAATTTGCAGCTTCAGTCATGCCACCTGGCTCTTCTATCCCGGAGATAGCTCTGAACGGCACTTTGATCAGTGGTGGTGGATCTGGCGGTATCGTTCCAACTTCTATGGTCTCCGCGTACGACGCTCTCTCTCGCGAGGCTGCAAACTCCGGAATGATTCTACACACCGACTTCGTGTCGCAGAAACCTACTGTGCAAGCAAGCGATGCATGCTTGGTGCTCATCAACTCACAAGCTTCCGAAACCGCAGACCGCAGCTCGATTGCTGATGAGTACTCGGACATACTGGTCACACACGTCGCCTCACAGTGCGCCAATACCATCGTGATCATTCACAACGCGGGCGTCAGACTAGTCGAACGATGGATCGATCACCCGAACGTCACAGCAGCCATAATCGCACATCTTCCTGGTCAAGCGACTGGCGATGCACTCTTAGAAGTCCTGTACGGAAGACAGTCTCCCTCCGGTCGACTCCCATATACCATCGCCAAGAACGAGTCCGACTATGGCGAACTTCTCAATCCAACCATGCCAACTGCTCAGAACCCTCAATATCCGCAATCAAATTTCACCGAAGGCGTCCACATCGACTACCGAGACTTCATCAAGCGCAACATCGAACCTCGCTTCGCCTTCGGATACGGCCTGACATACACGACATTCCGATACTCCAACCTCACCATCGCCCACACCACGAACAACCGCGATCTCGCGCCTCCCGACGCCGGCACCAAAGCTCCCGAAGGCGGTCTCGCCAGTCTATACGATTACATAGCCACGGTGAGCGCTACAGTGACCAATACCGGCGACGTCGCCGCTGCGGAAGTCGCACAGCTCTATGTCGGGATTCCGAATAGTGGTGTGCCGAAGGCGTTGAGGGGCTTTGAGAAGCATTGGCTCTCACCCGGAGAATCGATGACTTATATTTTGCCGCTGAGGAGAAGAGATCTGAGCGTGTGGGATGTGGAGAGGCAGTTGTGGATGTTGCAGGAGGGACAGTATGAGGTGCATGTTGGGAAGAGTGTTCTGGATATATGTTTGAGGGACAGTTTTAGGCTCTGATGAAGAAAAGAATGGGAGCATAGACGACGGTTTACAGGATTCATGTAAATCATATGTTACCAAGATGTAAAAAGGGCATTGAAAGTGCAGGACAATTGTCCGTGAACTAATGGACAATCAGTTCAATGACGCAAGGCCTGCTGATCATGACTCGTGTGCGAAGCAGTCACCGAGTCCATATGATGCTGAAGATGCCCATGACAAAAAGTCTTGATATTGGATTAAGAAAGACTTAGCAATAAAGTGCGCCTCTTCTGTGCGCTGTAACACAAAGATCGGAATCTACCATGGCGATGTGGTTGCACTTGAACATCCTTTCTATTCTGGACACCTCTGGACACTGCCGACGACGGATCTGCCGTGCTTCGGCTGTCTCCTGTCCTGTGCAATGGCACCGCAACGACACACAAATATCTCCTACTATAAAGCGGCACATAAGAACACTTGTTATCCACAAGACTTCCATCCGAAGAATCCAAGTTCGTGCACGACCCAGGTCCTGATGACATACAACTAGCATTCTTCGAACTATTATCGACATCAACATATTTCCCTCCCGGAAGTGGTCATACTACTATCAGACCTACAGTGCACAAAAGATCTCCAGCACTGATCTTCGAACGAACCATGTCGTCCAGGCTGCCACCACCACCCACCATCTACGGTCCATCAGAACACAGAAGCGCCTCACACAGCTGGCACGCATCCACAAAGACTGCATCAAGCACGATGGCATGCTCGCAACCATATTAGACGTAGACAACCCCGCAGAGTTCGATAAATTCTGGCGAGCACGACACGCAGAAGTCGTAGAGGGTGAAAAAGTCATCATTTTGCGAATGGCACGAGTCAGAAAATGTTCCCAAGCGCACGAAGATGGCGGCGCTGAAATTTCCGCACCACAGCAGACTTCAAACGAAGTCGCTGGCGTGGTCATGTTAGCGATGCCATCTCCCGAAACCGGGCCTTTTAGAGGGATCGTGGAGAAGTTGATGGTCAGTCCGGACCATCGGAGAAAAGGGGTTGCGAGGCGTTTAATGAAGAAGTTGGAAGAGATCGCAATGGAGAAAGGACGAGGTCTGTTGGTACGTCTATCGTTGTAGTCTCGTCGTTCGAGGATTCTGATCGGGTAATGGTAGATGCTCGATACGAAAGTCGGCTCCAATGCAGAGCAGGTATATTCTCGATTAGGCTACAGTAGCTTCGGTGTTGTACCGAAGTATGGAATTTCGCCTACTGATGGAAGATTGGTAAGCGAGAGTTTCTTCTACAAGGATCTGACAATCGAGGAGTGAGCAGGGCGAAGAAGGTGCCGTAGAGGGCCTGTACAGTGTCTGAGTAATGTACATATTTTTTGACCTGCCAAGGATGTATCTGATCTAACTTGGTGTTGTAGACTTGTCGAATGTCACGCTGCCTGACTTGCTGACCTCTGCTGTGGTCATCTTGGTGGGTTGTTCTTTGCGCGCTGGTGTCGCAACTGATGTGCCAGCTTCGGCTGCAGACTTGGCGTGTAGTGCTGCAGGCACCGCGCCTGCTGGTGCATCTGCGGCTTCGTTGACATCGCGGTTGGTGAAGACCTCGCTTAGCGCCGTGGCGCGTGATTGCACCAGAATCGTGGCTGGTCCTTGAAAGTGGAGGAAAAGCTAGACACAGTTAATGACACTCGATAGATATAAGCGGATGACTTACCCTATCGCCCCATATAGTCCGCCGTGTCCAGGTTCTAATGGTGAATGACGCGTCTCTAACCAGCTTATATGCTGTGCTGTCTCTGACTGTTCTCCAGAACCTCGTGTCGGGCAGCCACGTGAAAGGATTCGGTATTTGTAATCGTAGCGTGTTCGACTTGAATCGATATGGCTGCGGCGCATGTTGCATGATGCTGTAGGCGATGACGTTGCGCGGCGAAACAACGTACTCTTCACCAGTCTTGAGGCTGATCTGATGTATCAAACCTTTGCCAGAGAGTGCCAACAGACCTCGACCAGTCACTGTCGTGCTACCCCAGTGTGCAAGACTCTGCTCCTTGTCAGCTCCTATTACGCGTCCAGAGCCGTGCTTGACATACCATCTTCATGTTCCACCTTGGCTTCAAGCTCAAAGTATGTCCTGTCCATGCTAGCAGCGCGTTCCTCCTCGCTATCATCCAATCTAATCTTCCATCCAAGTGCACCACTACCAGGGATGTGATTGGCGATTTGGTTGATATGAGAGCTGTGTAAGGAGAAGTGGACGAAATTCGCTGGTATATGAAGGGTATGCCGAGTGCTGCTCTTCGTATCGGTTCGAGGAGGGACAGGGTCGAGATGGCCTTGATCAGAATCAGTCCCCACCGATGACAGCGATACGGATGTTGACCCTACATTCTCTGGCTTGCCATTGAAGCCTACTAATGTCCCCTTTCGTGTGTACAGGTTTTGCGATGCGGATATGGATGCCGAGAGCAGAGAGAAAGGGCTGCCGACCACTTCGAAGCGCGCATCTGTGGTAGTGTGTTAGAATGAGCCTATAGAACCGTATCGTAAGGATGGAGTACCAGCAGAAGGGCTCGTTGGAGCTGATCTTGCGGTTTCTAAGGTCTGAAGAGGTTCGTTGGATGCGGGAGTTGCGCTGATCTGAACATATCGCCGACTGTGGTGGTTGATCGATCGCTGGGCTTGTCTCGCATGTCTACACGACAAGCAAACATGCTCTAGCGCCTGGCGACGCATGGCGAAGATGTGGAAGAACACTCAACAGATGCGATTATGTGTATTGTGTATCCACTGCACTTCTCCGCGTAGGTAGCACTACCTTGTAAACTTTAGGCATAAGCTCCAAGCTCGAATGCGGCAACTCAACGGCCGCTGAGTAGGATTGGTAGGCAGGGTTTCCGCGGCTGGTCCCGCTACTTCCAGAATCCTGAATAGTAGTACTTCTCATTATTGAGTATCTCATCTCCCTCAAATGGCCTAAGATAAGATAGCATAACACAAGAGACGTCATGCATCTGAAGACTCACTGCTATTCCATATAATTTCCTGCATTATCTACCTTCGCCTTCCAACCAGACGCTGCGATTCCGCCCAAGGCGTTGAGAGTGCTTGCCGCAGACATGTCGAGCACACTGATTGCCTGCTCGAGCATTTACTTTCAGTACACACAGATTGAGGGCCCATAGGGAGCTGGTCTACGCTCAATCGTTAGAAAGTTTCTTTCTCGGAGACGCCTCATAGGTGATTGACAATGTTACATTCGAAAGCCAAAGGACTAAGACAATGCATACCAATGTCTTAACCATTTCGTCATGCGCAGGAATGCTACGCCTCCGAGACATCATTTGCGCGAAGAATCTCACCATCAGAATTGGCGCACGACGCTTGTTTGCGACGCCCTCATCAACTGGTAGACGCGCCACTCCAAACAAAGGGAGTGGAAACACCCTCGCCAGTGAATTTCCAGCCAAGGCACTAATAAAACGAAAAAATCTATAATGAGAACCCTGGTCAAAGCTGGGGCCACAGCGAACGATGCCATGCATGACCCATACTAGCGCTGTGTGGTTGTTTCCAATTCACTCGCCCATCCATCCGGCCAAGGAAATCGCCTTATGGCTCAAGCTTGCTCGTGGTGGCCATGTAGCATGATTCAGCCAAGAACGTGTTGAGCAGTGCGTGATACGCAGATAGCTTGCACAACCCTCCAAATCAGGCTCGAAGTCAAGCATTCCGGCATGAGCCTGATGGCCACAATCGTATTGGTACTAACGGCGTGGGAAGGCTATGGCCGCACAATACTAAATCACATTATCCGAGGTTTCGACGTTGACGAGATCTATTTGGGGTTAACGACATTTCAGAAACTTCGGACGAGAGGCGCGAACGATCTGGCACAAGAACGCTCTACAACAGTACGTGTTCTCAGGAGGCAAATACTTTTCGATGCCGTAGTCGACGCATCGGCCATGACCCGCCTAACCATACTATTTCTCACCAATCATGAGACTTACAGCAGTGTACTTGACGGCTCTTGCCTCGACGATAGGCACGATCGCAGACGATAGTGGTTTCTACTGGGTTCGCAATGACTTGCAGGAGCCTGCGCGGTGTCAAGAATGCTAAACGTAGTGTAGAATTGCCACGTAGCTGACCAGTATTGTTATGACGGCAGAATTGGCGCATCTACAACTTATTTCCTATATTGTGATCGGGTAAGCACACTCACAGCAGTCAGGATCCCTCTTTGACTGTCAGTACTGACGTATGAACGCAGGGAAATCCTTGCAAAAAGGAGGGCAACGGGTTTGTCATGCTTGCGATCTTGTGAGCGTGCAGATGCTAATTGTGTGACTAGCTGCGCTCCACAAGACCCCGACGGCGACGGTACATATGATTGGGCGACTTGCTCTTAGATGTTTCGAGTCCAGGTAACGACGACAATTGATGTCCGCGAAATTCAGTTTGGCCAAAGCGAAGACTTGTGTTCGGTAATCGCATAATTGGGCTGTCATGTGGCATTGAATTCGAAAAGAAAGAAAGAGATCATAATTAACACACACTGGTTAGTGCAATCGAGACGTTTGCCGCGTGACGGAACCATTCGCTGGTCCAGACTTTGGAAGCGAAGCATTCATCCAAAGATGCTCACTGCATAGACTGTATGCATAAGGAGGACCAGTCCGTGATCGCTGGTCGACGCATACCAAGAGCTTTATCACATATCGCTTCTGGAACTCTCGTATGTCTTGGCTTTTCATAGCCGAGAGGCCAGTCATGGGCAGCGTGTTAGGTGTCTGACAGTATGCAAAGCCAGGTTTTCGGGCTCATCGCTGGGTCGGCATGTTACCACTTACCAGCACTGTCGACCGCGGTGCCTAGATATCTTCTTTCCGGGACCCTCGGCCCGGTATAGGAATGGCAGACGTCTGTGGATCACGATATCGAAGCCGCATAGGACTAGAACAGATTCTGTATTGAAAAGAAGATTCAGTAATTGGCTTCGAAGATCTCGATTGCCTTCCTCAAAACGTCTTGATCGGACCTGTACGTGAGCTTGTCTACGGCTTCGTCGAAAGCGAACAGCGCGGTGCTGACATCCTGCTTTCCGACACCATTCTGTATGTGTATGATCTTGCCCTCAGTAGATTGTTTGATAGCAGCAATGTACCACGAAATCATCTTGAGGTTACTATCACCCTCGATCTGTTTGCAAGTGACAATATGTGTTCGTGACTCATCAGGATAGTGATGGTGTGGCTCCTCTGCCGCAGGAGGTGCTCGAGCCGTCATCGTGAAGAGCAGCAGATCACAAATGAGACCTGTCTCTTCTCCCAATTCTCTAAGGGCAGTCTTCGCGCGTGATTCACCCACGTTGCGGCGTCCTTTGGCAAGAAGCCATTCGTCACGGTTGTCATGATGAAGCAAGCGGACTTGACGAGTGTCGACCTCGACCAAACATCGCGCCTGCGCTCTTCACAGACTGCTCGGCGGAGTACTGTGTGCTTACGAACCATGAGTTCGCCATCGCTGCAACGCTGATCAGCATGAGGTGAGAAGTGGACCCCGTGACGGAAGCCTCGGAGGAATGACTATAGGCGGCTTGGCAGCGCTCGGACGCCAAGACTAGATACCGTACATATCTGGTAACCTCACCCCGT
Organism: Passalora sequoiae; assembly: GCA_013248845.1. Taxonomy (NCBI): domain Eukaryota; kingdom Fungi; phylum Ascomycota; class Dothideomycetes; order Mycosphaerellales; family Mycosphaerellaceae; genus Passalora; species Passalora sequoiae. The sequence goes on along the minus strand of WSQC01000011.1, from coordinate 748,158 downwards.
TCAACATTCAAGTCTTCTCCGCTCTGATAACCTCTCATGCTACGGGAAGCTTGCGTACAGTCCGCTCTTCGATAACCTCGAGCGAACACGGTGGGCGGCAGACAGCAATGGTGTTATGCTAGCTAGCTTGTATGAGCGTACTTGGCTCGCCACGATACGAGACATGTCCTACAACGTGGGCCGGTCCCATCAGATATCTAAGGTCTTCTCACGCATTGTACTCTTACCTCCGGGCAATTCTTTACCGACACTGAATAAATGTTGCATCCTCTTGGCTCGTACAAGCATAGCAGCGGAGCATAGGTTCAGCGCCAATGACTTATGGTCGTACGCAAAGCTTCTGGTGAGACGGTCACACGATCTCATAACACGTTCGAAAGCTGGTAAACATTCCACGAGATCGCTGTTCTTCTGCAAAGTCGCACTGAACAGCGGCTTCCTCAGCAGATTGCGCTTGATCTCCCGTGCTGCCATGGCCAGACTCTGCCGAGTTCATCCATACAAGCCATCTGCAGCTTGCAGCCGTCCAATGGTCGTCGTGAAGTGCAATCTTGGCGTGATAGCTCGCGGCTCGAGATTCAAGTTTCTTGCAGGAGTTCTCAAAACCCTCGACGTGATCTCGACTGTGCAGATTCTTTCCGATGAGAGACCCACCGCGCGTGACTTCTGCAAGCATTGGGTCGCAAACGGCGACCGTTCTCGAGATCTTAGCTGCACTGTTTGGTCCACTGAACTGGAGCAACAGTGAAACAAGCCACACGGCAAGCTACAGCTCTATCTTGCCAAAACAAATTACTGCGAACACGTTGTTCTAAAAATTCCATGAAAAAGGCTCGCGAACGTGCAGGAAAGACGCAGTTCCCATATGCCACAACAACGCCGAGGCTTTGGAGGTGTGGCAGAAGACGCCACCTTGTGGCACGTTGCACCGCGGCCTCCAAACTTGACCCTTTTCCTGATTCTCAACAGGAAAGTGGCAGCAAACATTAGCGAGCAGTGAAGGACTACTCGAACATCCAGCAATGGCAGAAAAAGCGTCGCTATCATGCCCAGCAGGCGGCACACCATACGCATGCGGCGATGACGGTCAGTTCGTTGGATGCTGCACAGCGGATGCATGTGGTGGTACTGGATGTGCTGCAGGCAATTTGGCAGCAACCTCTTTCGACGTCGCTCAGTTCAACACATCTAGCTTGCCGGATCAGACCTGCGATGATGGTCAGGCAACTTTCTACACATGCACTGAGATAAATCCACCTTTCTGGGGTCGCTGCAAGACCAACCCTTGTTTGCGCGGTAGCTGCCCATCAACATCACTTTCGGGCGCTGTCTTGAAAGCTGGACCTGTCGCCGAGCCTTATCTTCGAGCTTACAATAGCTCTTTCTTAGAAGACAGCAATGCAGATTCAAGCTCCAGCTCGGCTCTGCCTACAAGCTCTTCGCCCACAACAGCCACTGTCGGTGCGAGCTCAACGACAACGGTTCCTGCTGCGACCTCACCTACGTCATCTGTAGAAGCTCAAAACACATCAAATACCGGTCCAATTGCAGGAGGAGTCGTTGGCGGGTTCGCAGTCCTGGCCCTGATCCTTGGCATGGTCTTTCTATTCTGTCGAAATCATCGCAAGAAACGAGAGAGAGACCTAGCTCGAGGCACGACCGAAGACCAGACCCGCCTCAACACCAATCCTGGCGGATATGCTGCTCCGGTTGAGGTCGATCAGAACAGGATGAAGCAAGCACCAGGCGCGTTATCTCAAGTATGTTACGAAATGGTGCCGCTGACTCATTTCCAGTGCCTTACGCTGCATTGTCACCAACTCATCCTTCGTATCCCAACTCACCACAACCACGATACTCGCAAGGTCCCCCAAGCTACAATGGAGAGCAGCAGGCAAAACACTTTTCACACGAGTTGCCCGGTTCGCCGGGTGGCATGGAAATGGATTCGGGGCAGCGATTTCATCCTTTTAGGCCGGAGTATGCCCGTGTCGAGTAGTAAGCTCGAAGCTGCAATAGTGATCAGCAGAATGCAATGTCTTTCCTTTCACGATCACATCGACGGCACTGTAAACTCGCTCAGAACACGAACGATCAAACAATGATAAAGTCAGCAGAAGCGAGGTCGCGGGTCGACAAAGGCATCGACCTGAATTGAGCCCTCGCCGGTCTATCATTCGGCAGATATACCAACCCATGCGCGCAAAGCCTATTGGTCCGTGCATGTCAGCGTGTCCGCCTTTGCAAGATACCATCATTTCGAGTGACAGAACTTATAGACTAGAGGCACCAGATCTAACAAAATTCAAGTTAGATCTCCTGGATCATGATCACAGCAACGCCGTCGTGTCAACGCGTAATGATACCAATTCCATGCCGTCGATAATCGGCATATGAGGACACGCTGATTAGCATAGCACAGTAAACACAAGCCAAAGACACAAGCCCTGCAAAAGCGAGCGTCAAACGCACGGCATCAGGCACTTCCGTGTGGTCCTCCACTACTGTACTGGCTGGGCGTTGACTCTTGTTCCGACACAGCCATGAGGCCACGAAGTGCGGCAGGGCAGCCGCTTCTCTCCCTGGGTGGCATACCCCAATGCGGTCCAATGAAGAACTTGTAAGGACATGCAATCCGCAATTATCTTCTAGAGTCATCGTATGCTTTGCAAACTTGTATCTGGTTGTGTATCTGCTGGTTAGTGTGAAGACTTTGCCAGAGTCCTTGGCCTCAAAGTCGGCAGCTCGTCCCATTGGTATGCATCTCGTACGGGCAGCGTTAGTATCCGAGCAGGTGGTTACACCTGTCTATGGCTTTGGACGAAGTGGATCAACCGTTCTAATCCCGGACTTGGCTGTCGTATCAAAGTGAGACTCTCACTCTTCTTGGGGCTGATAGTCCATGTCTACTGATCGACTTTCTGATACCTCTTCTTTCATTCACCTCGTAGTAAATTGAAAAGCGGCATTGAACCTTGGAAAATTAAAACTTCGATAATTGCTCAAGCGTCGTATGTGCTTTGACCGCAATCATAGACATTACTGATCGTTCGTAGTAACGAAATGCGGACTCCCGCTTTAATACTCTTAGCTATCGGTCAAGCTACCGCATCTGTACGCCTCCAGCAAGCTTGTGCCGAAGGATATATAGGCAATGGTGGCTGTCCAAATGTTGTTTGCGTATGCAGCATAATCATGATCACCTCAAATGAAGTCTTGTTAATCTTCAGTATAGTGCAAACAGGACGAAGTCTTAGACAAGGACTTTCCCAAATTATTGTGGGTAGGTACGATGACGAGAGATCCGGAAGGTCGCACAGAATGCAGGGCTGGTTACAACAAAAAGGATGGACATTTGTACTGTTGGCTCTAGGAGTAAAGCTGGATGCGATGCTCTCGAGATCTTATGGTCGGATGTGCTGAAGGTCCTGAGATTTGGAAGATATGAAGCCTCGTTCAGCCTCGTACTCGGGGACCTTGCCCTCTAAGCTACCTACGGCGTCCGTCCTTTAGTAGTGTGTCGTCCGGTGCCTGAGAGATCGCGACGCGAGAGCCGAAACATAGGTGTTCGGTTCGAGACTCGAGTCTTCTCCGTTTTTCTAAATCCCGTCTCCAGAAAACGAAATCTTCGAAGCGACCTCTTCTCTATGAACGTGCAGATAAAAGTTTCTCTGCGCTTGGCCTCGGCATTGTAAAGGAAAGGAATTGAGATATGAGTTGTTTGGTTGCAATAGTGGCTATTCTTCTCACCTAAAGTCACATACCAGATGTTGCATTTGTCAATGTGTTCACAAGCTCAGCTCTCCAGCTGAGCACCACAAAGTCTTCTTCACAAGAACTATGGAGATCATCACGGACGCAGTCCAGATGTGTTGACAAACTTGGCTCGTAATGTCGGATCTGCAAATCGCGGTAGCGGACGCACTGGGGAGTACCATATGGAGTGTTGCATGCTGGAGGCTGTGGCGGGAAACGGAAGAGAGCTGAAAGAAATGCTGCATGTGGATGGGCATGATAAGATATACAGCTGCATAAATGTAGTAGTAAGTGGGGTCGAATCGATTACACTGCAGTGCGTTCAGGTCGTCGATGCATCCACCTCATCCTTTGCCTCTCTTTACCTTTAACGAGGTTAGTCCACGCGTTCTGTACTGAAAGATCTGCACTGCGGGGTTCGTGCTGCTTCACCTATGCCATTTTCTTAAACCCCATTCTTCTCAAGTAACGACTGGCAGCCGTAGACATTCGTACCACATCGTCACCAGAGTTGTTGAGGCGCTCCACGTCAGTCTTGCGTGCAGAATATTGCTCGGAGCAAACAGTGCCGTAGAAGTCTGTAAGCAAGTCTAGATAACAATGAATGTTCGGCTCAAGCCCAAGTTATGATGTTGCCAAGTGTTGGAGACGGGCTACCATGTCCATCTCTCGCCAGGGATATGGCATGAGGTAGTATGCGGTGGTAGGCGGGCAGAGTAGCCCTGCAAAGTGTCACGAGTCTGTTTGAGCACTTTTCAGCGATGCCAGCTCAACCCAACATGCGTACAATATACTGGCCTCTGTCCTCGAGTATTTCCCGATGCTCTTACTTCCAAGTATCGCTCAAATTTCTTCACTGGCATCAACAATGCTCTGCCGCGCTACATCTCTGCTGCTTGCTGGAAGATCGTATGTTGTTATGTGATGTCACTGATGCAGCACGAAGACAGCCAATGGCGCATCGCGAACGATGCTGCCACGAGGAGTTCTCACGGCTCTTGTGGCTCGCTGCCCAGTCTTTGAGTCAGCAATTGCCCACGATATGGCAGGGATCTCATGGTGGAAGACATTTTCTCTCGCGTGCATGGGAACAAAGTGCTGCTAACATCTTTCACAGACTCTCGACAGAATCCTGATCCCGCCGCTCGTTACCGCGGCAAACTTGTGAGGCGCGGGCACACATGCTGAAAGATGCCGAATGCAGGTGAACGCAGGTAATGGCATTGACAACAAATCGACAGGCGACGATAATGATACCGAGTCCTATCAGCAACACGAATCCGCCGGAGAGCCCACATGTTGGAGAGGAGCATCCAAGCTTAGAGATGATGTCCTCATTGGGAAGTCGCAGCCGACGGCCCTTGCTTGCCCCTCCTCGTGATGCCATTCTCGCAACCACAAGACGATAGAACTACAGCACCGCACGCTTCTGCTCGATACGACAACTTCCCTACCACCTTTCGGCCAACTCTGATATGCCGAAGATCCACATAGTACCCAATTGAAGCATTTCGTAGGTTCACTTCACTTCTTCCCCGGACATCCACATCGCGTATGGTTTAGCCAGCTTCTGGTGATGCTTATCTATAGGTCAGCTCTCTTTCTTCACTACTTCTTCCTTCGATACCATCGTGGTGAAGGACTCATTCACTCTACACCTATCTCTTAGATACTACACGCGACCTCAGTCATATCACCACGAACGCCATGGCGACAGAGTCAGTCGCCACATCATTGCCACTTCGCATGGCCAAGCAATCCCACATGCACCCGTTGGCACCAGTCAGCAGCGACGAAATCCAGCAGGCAGCCGCCATCATTCGATCACTATGGCCAGAAGGCCAAGATCTCCACTTCAAGTTGATCACGCTCGAAGAGCCACCAAAATCCGAAACAGCCCCATACCTCGAAGCAGAATTTCATGGCTACGACCTTCCCCAAATCGACCGAAAGGTATTCGTAAGCTACTATCTACGGATGACTGATAGGCTCCATGAGGCAGTCGTGAACCTCACCACAAAAGCAATCGACTACAACGTACGACTCGGCAAGAACCTACATGCTGCTGGTGACGGTGAAGAGATCCTGGCCTTGGAGCGCGTCGCACTTCAAGATGCCGGCGTACAGGATGCACTTGCTAAGCTCAAGCTGCCGGAAGGATCCAAAGTCGTAGTCGACCCTTGGATATATGGTTCCGACGGCCTTGATGACGATGACCGAATGTGGCAATGCTTCTTGTACATGAGGGACCCTACGAATGCGGATGAGCTCGATTCATGCCATTACGCCTTTCCTTTGAATATCTCTCCAGTCATCGATACCACGACGATGGAAGTCATTCGCATCGACTACTTGCCGACTGGAAAGGATCACCAAATCAGCGAGCCCAAGCCCTGGACCCCCAAGCCGGCCAACGAATATATACCAGAATATCAGCAGCTGAGGACAGACCTGAAGCCGCTGCAGGTCGTCCAGCCAGAAGGTGCCAGCTTCTCGATCCAAGAGGAAGGCACGTCCAATGTCATACAGTGGCAGAAATGGACATTCCGCGTCGGCTTCAACCATCGCGAAGGCATGGTCCTTTACAACGTTCGCTATGATGGCCGCAACCTCTTTTACCGACTCGCACTTTCGGACATGAACATCCCGTACGCGGATCCGCGCCACCCTTTCCACAAGAAATCGGCCTTCGACCTCGGCGATGCCGGCGCAGGTATCATGGCCAACGACCTCAAGCTCGGCTGCGACTGTCTCGGCTCAATCCATTACCTCTCCGCGACCCTCGCCGATGACAAAGGCAATCCACTAGACATGCCAAATGTGATGTGCATCCACGAACAAGACGGCGGCATCGGCTGGAAACACACCAACTATCGCACAGGTCGTGCAGCGGTCGTCCGTAATCGCGAACTCGTTATCCAGAGTATTATCACCGTGGCAAACTACGAGTACATCATGGCGTTCATGTTCAACCAAGCCGGTGAGCTGGCCTACGAAGTCCGTGCCACTGGGATACTGTCCACCCAGCCCATCGACGACGGTATCGAAGTGCCTTGGGGAACTGTCGTGCATCCTGGGGTGCTGGCCACGCATCATCAACATATCTTTTCGCTGCGCGTTGATCCCATGATTGACGGATACCAGAACCGCCTCGTCTACGATGAAGCAATTCCGATGCCTCGCTCGGACTTCAATCCGCACGGTACCGGATACGTTGCCAAGGAGACAATTGTGGAGCAGTCCGGAGGATACAACATCGATTACGAAGCGAACAGAGTGTTCAAGATTCAGAACACTGCTGTACGGAATCCCATCAACAACAAGCCAGTTGCATACAAGATCCACGCGCCTGCATTCCAGAAGATCATCTCGGACACGGAAAGTTTCAATTACAAACGCGCGGAGTTCGCGGACAAGTCGATCTACGCAGTCAAGTATAGAGATGGCGAGTTGTATGCAGGTGGAAAGTACACGAACCAGAGCCGGGGTGGGCAAGGTGTGCGGGCATGGGCCGATAGAAAGGAGAACATCGTGGACGAGGACCTTGTCGTCTTCGTGCAGTTCGGGATTAACCACGTAAGTCTCTCAGTTCGCTGCTACCTGAATGAGGGCTTTGCTGACTGTTGACATTGCAGATTCCGCGCATTGAGGACTTCCCTGTCATGCCGTGCGAGACCATCAAGGTCGGCTTCAAGCCGGTGAACTTCTTCGATAAGAATCCTGCTTTGGATGTGCCACCGAGTACGCAGCAGTTCAATCAGAGCGTACTGCTGAGTGAGCAGCATCATCAAGGGACTGTTGAGGGACAGGTGAATGGTAACGGTGCTTGCTGTACTACAAGCAGTAAGTTGTAGATCGATGATCCGAGGGAGGTATCTATCTCGGTCTATGTTCTCGACAGGCTGCAGTATCATCGACGTGTGATCTGGAATGTGAGGATATCATTGAGAGCCGATCAAATTCAAGAAATGGTGGTTGATAGTGTTTACGACCTCGGTACCACATGATAGTGCAAATTGAAGGCATGACGGTGATGACATTTCTCGAGATGACTTTATACGAGACTGATACATGTATGCAAGTGAAGTGCTCGAATCCATGTCGATCGCGGTTTGCTGCGGCTCTTGGGCACAGTCCAAGTGCCGAGCCTGCTGAGCGCCTATGGAGCGGTCGACTCGGCGCTGCGTTGGCAATTCCACTCCGACATATGCAAGAATCTAGGCTCGGAGCGAAGACGCGCAGCACGAGCGAATCCCCAGGCGGTCATGACGGGGCGCTGTGCCCGACCGCTGCTTGGGGTGAGAGATCGAGAAAGTGCCATAGCGTTGGGCTGACTTGGCGGCAGAATGGTGCACGTGTCCACTTCATCACATTCGTACATATCTTCGCTCGATATCACACGCGAGTCAGTGGTCTTAATTGCTTTAGTATGGTTGTTTTCCTTGTCGTACATTCCATGTTCCTGCGTCTGTGCGCTGTTCTGGATGTCGGTAGGCGGACGTTGTTGCCGTGAGCGATTGCGCATTCTGGGTGCCGCACACGGGATGTTCACCGCGGTGGGCCTCGATGCGCTGCTGCAACTGTTGGATTAGTTCCAACCTTGTCGCACACCATCGTATCGGTGTCGGCTGCTTCGGTGTCCTGCCTGCGAACTTGCGAACACCTGAGTGAGTACCGTGAGTACGTGTTGACCAACACCAGTGTACGATAGGGTCTGCGTTCGACTTTGCGGCATTCTGGAGCAATCTCTTCCGGCCTGTTGATCGACGATGGTTATGTCCCTGCGCAAGCGGGACTTGTGCTGTCAAATGTCCTCATGGTAGCTCTTCTTCAGTACGTGGGATAATCGTATCTAGCAAGTACTTCCGTCGTCCGGCGCATCGTCTAGCAGGTAGTTGACTCGCACTACGGGTTCCTTTGCGTGTGTATCTGCATTTCATGGTCTCTGCCACTCGGAGTATCTCCATGATAATGATTTGGCATATTGCAGGTCACCTTAGCCTCCTTCAAGCAGTCAAACGTGGCGTCTAGCCCGTGTATTGACAAGGCTAATTAATGGTCACATGCAGCGTTAAGGTGTGGCCCAGACGTCTCATGTAAGAGGATGGCTAATTTAGGGGTCTGGACGGCGGTGCTCGTGCTGTCAGCTGACATGCCATATGCGCAAGCCGTTACGAAGTCGCGTTCGAGGTCAAGGTTGGCTAGCTGAGCACAGTGCTGGTCACCTTGATCGCAGCATTTAACACTACTTCGAATCGAGATACAACTGCTTGCAGCACGGGAAGAAGCTGCATGAGTTGGAACGTTCTCTGACGAAACAACATGCCATCCACATTCGGCCTCGCGTCCGCGATGATCCGCCTTCCGTTGCAGCGTGCTGAATGCTGCGAACCACAAGTCCCATCTACTGACCGAGTCGCAACAAGGTCCACGACTTTATTGATAGTGGTTACTGACCGTCCGAGACCAAATCATGGACAGCGACACGTTCGTCTTCTTCCCAAATGGGCCATCGAGTACTGACTACTACTACTACTATGACTGCTCAGAAGAGGCGTGGTGCGTACTCCCGTATACTAGACGTGCTGAGTCAATAGCGATTTGAGCAATAATTCCCGTTCCGAGTATGCCCTTCCGTCCCTCGTGGTCACGGACGATCGTCATCATCATGGCGGGGCCAATTGGCGTGTCTCCAAACTTTATGTGGCTTCACATCTCTTTCTTGACTGGACCATTGAGCATCATCCCACGTCCACCATTGTTATTGAAACGAGGCAATAATGATACGTATTGTCTGTAGCCCTTACACCGGTGATACGTCGCGTGTGTCGGTGGTGATGAGACGCTGCACTCGGTTCGAATGCCGGGCTGTACCACCCGAATTATGCAGATTGTGCGGGCTGGTCACCTTGCTGACGTCTTGTGGTTGTTCTCGCTCCTTCGGCCCTACGGTCCAGCACAGAACATGTCATCCAATCGTCGCGCGCGACTTGCCATTAGCATCCATTTCGCATCGAGGACTGGGGCTCCAATTTTCGAGACGCACTGTGCTGCGACCACCACTTCTAGTCGCACGCATTGCAGTCCACCATCCCAGTGTCACCACTCATGTACACACCCCCACATCGTTTTGTGTTTGCTCTGTCAAGAGCGCGGACCCTCCTCGTATGTCTCGATGCATGCAGCCCCTACTGTCAGGTGCAATCAGCCTCCACGCACACAGTACTAGTAGGTCATCGGGGTTGTCCACTGCTCAGACCACGCATAAGCTCTCCAGACTCCACAGCCTCTATGCACGACATCGAGATGTTGTCACACCTCAGAAGCTACGACCACTGGCCTTTGCGGCTATTTCACCCCTATACCAGCGCTAGGCTATTCTGGGCCAGGCGCGTCGGCCAATGCAGTTGCAGCAACACCTCCGCTGCCAGAGTTTGTGCCGTTGTACTGCACCCATGTCCTGTCCTGATGATGTTCCTTTGGCGGGCGTGGGCGAAAGAAGGAAGCTCTTGGAATTTACCTTTGCTGCTGATCAGCCCATCGTTGTATTCCCGCGTCTACGAGGCCTACTGTACGCACTTAATTATAGGCCGACCTGGTGGAAGCTACAGTAGTAGTTGCCTGATGATGGCAGGACCGGCGCTGGCACCGACGCCATCTCACCATGTCAAAGGACTGGGACCCGTAGCACTTCGTCTACGGGGCACTCGGGCAGAAGTGGCGATAGATCGCTTGCCCTGTTGTGCAAGGGCCCAGCAGAGGCTCAAACATACCACGCAAGGATGTCCAGCACGCTGTCTGTGAGTCCATCTCCACCTCCACCTCTCCATGAACGATGAGAGAACACAATGCACGGGTACATTATTGTCATTGTTATGATTATCAGTTGGCAGTTGACAGCCCTCCCAGACGGCACACGATATTTTCAAGGCAGCTGCATATTCCTCTATGAACTTAAAGTCGTCCTCTAGCCGGATCGCACCTTCAGCATTGGCGATCGCCTGCTGCTGTCGCCCGCTTTCCGCTTTCCAACTGACTCGCAATCCTTGCTCAATTCGTCCATCCATTGGCCGTCACGCTTCTGGGATTCCCGCGTGTGAGCTAGCGGCCACTGCCGTTCATACTGGCTGCGTATCTGCGGAGAGTACTGGTAAAGCCACGATACACCTCGTTCATGCGTGTGCCCGAGTTGTTTCTGAAGCACACAATTTAGTCTTTGCCTGTGCCATCTGCAATAGGCGGAGCCTCCGTCTTCACCAGCTCATAGCCGCACAGCACTCTGACGCTGCCTCTCATGGTGTCGTCACATGCGAGACGCTTTGTGCTCTCGTAACAATCGAACAGTGTTCCCTCTAGCTGCATATGCGTCGGCTCTTTAAAGTGCGGTAGCCTAGAAGTATAGGAGCCCGTTTACTGGGAGAAGAAAGATCCACTAGGGTCAAGGGTTTCTGCATTGATCGATCACAAATCGACGTCGATACAAGGATCCAATTCATACTCCATCTTGTCATCCTTCGTCTGGACCCCGACTTCGAGGCATGCCATGGCTTCTATGATACTCTTACCAGCGGACAATGCTACGTTCGAACGTAGACCGAGCATTGTCTCCAGCTCGTGCTATTCAGTAATTTCGAGCTCGTCTCCTGAAGTAACGATCGCGTCGACCGAGGCTACTGTTAGCACGCCCGAAAGCCAGGACCAAGACCAAGACAGCCGCTTGTATTGCACGACCACGTCGCCAGACAGTATTGTGCCCAAGCTCGAGGAGCTAGAAGTGCAGAACGAGTCCTACGAGCTCGAAGATGCAAAGCCAGTCATTGACAACGAGTCGAGCTCAATAGCAATACTTGCGGCACCGAAGAAGCGTGGTAGACCTAGAAAACATCCAATCGTTGACGTGAAAAAAACGTCTCATGCACGCTCAAAGACAGGCTGCGCCACATGCCGGAGGCGAAAGAAGAAGTGCGACGAAACTAAACCTACTTGTCAGAATTGCGAGAAAAACAACGTGATATGTGATGGCTACGAGAGGCCCGAGAGATGGAAAAGTGGCAAGCAGAAGCAATTGGTTCAACGACAAGCAATATGTACAGAATTACCTGCACTGAGCTTGGGTGCGGTCGGGGTTGAGACTCAGACAGATATGATGTTCCTGCAGTACTTTGTACGAAAAGTGGGAACTGTACTGTCACTTACAGATCATGGAAATCCTTTCTTGCAGATCATAGTGCCGATGGCAACGCGGCATGCTGGACTGATGCACAGCGTGCTCTATCTTTCGGGGAGCTGTCTTCTGGCAGCGATGGATGACAACGGCGACTGGGACTGGCAAGTGCGGCAAGCGTACCACAGCAGTCGGGCGTTGAAGCTGTTACAGCAGGATCTCGAACACCAGAATCCAGAGTCCAGCCATCATCATGGGACTGTAACTTCACCCAGTGATCATTCGGTAGCGCAAACACTCGTCCTGTGCCTCCAAACCATCGGGGCTGGCGATGTCAAAGGCACCTATCGTGTAAGTTGATCCCTGCCACCGCAACGACCGTTGATGAGCCATGCACTTACTACTTCGTCTCAACCAGTTCCATCTCGACGCTCTCAAGAAAATGCTCGGGGACCGTACCATTCCCAACGATCGACTCCGTCAATTCATCCTCGAATTCCTCCTCTACCACGACTACTCCAACGCGATCACCAGCATAACAAATCCTCTCGATTCTCGATCTCTGGCCCTGATGAATGAATTCAAGCTGCCAGCATATATGCTCCAGCCCGAAGCCGGTACGCTACTTGGCGTAATGGACGGCCTCTTCGAATACATTTCCAGGATTCGGAGTTTGCGAGATCGCATTCGCGACATCAAGCGACAGGGCGGGAACTGGTGGGAAGACGATTCTATTAATAACGAAGCTTTCGCCATTGATGGCGCGTTGAGGGGCTGGAATTGGAAATACGAGCCCGATTCTCCTCGCTATACTGCGGGACTCCTGTATAGGCAGTGCACATGGATATACCTTCAACGCACCGTTCTCGAATCGACGCCGTCGACAGCGATCAAGAATGCCGTTGATCAAGGGTTGGACCATCTTCGCCGCTTGCCGTGGGATAGCGATGACGGAGCCACGCAGAGTATTCTGCTGATGCCGTTATTCCTACTTGGATGTGCGGCATTTTGCCCGGAGCAGAGGCCTCCTATCGCACAGGCTTTGCAGCGATTAGAGGAATGGAGTCGCTTGGGCAATATCAAGTATGCGAGGCAGATCGTGGAAGAGATTTGGGAGATGATGGACCGAGGTTTGGAGGAGGAGACGTGGGATTGGGAGTTGATCATGGCGAAGAAAGGGTGGGACTTCTTGGTGACTTGATGCGACGACCATGCCTACGACCAGTGTGAGAGCTTCTTTATCGAAATGAGGAACCAGATGAACGGAATAGCAGGCCAATGTTGGACTGCACGAGATAATGTGGAAGAAGACGATGGAGGACCGACCACTCCACGATACTGCGCCGCGCGCCGCTGAAGACTGTTCGATTGTCACGAATCTGATCTTTCGACAGCGATGGATTCTACATATGCGAATGAGGACTGCACAGGAAATTCTTATACACCATCAGGAGATGAATGGCGCAATTCTGGACATCTGCATTGCGTGTACGACTATTGCTTTTCTCTTATCTCCGCCAGGTCGGCGCAAAATTACGACAGACACCAACGGCGTTTCTGCGCGCGGGTATGGCATGGGCCGCGCGGGATGGATCACCACGGAGGAGAGGGCAGTCTCAGCGTTTCTTATCTGGTGGCATCGAAGACAGCAAGGTCATGCTTCTTCATCTGTTCCGGAATCTGCTCGGCATATAGTGGAGGCTTCATTTTATTTCAGGACACGGCTTGGCTTGGCTTGGCGCGATCGCTCTTGGATGACGAGCCAGTGTGCTCTTTTTGTCACAGCTTCAATGGCTTCCCATGTCGGAGGTGCGCAAGTGCGCTTTATTTGAAAACTATCCAGCTTCGAGCTTTGTTTGGAGGAAGAGTGTTTCCAGTGTACAGAAGCATGAAACGTTGCTGCACCAGAGTCTCTCATGGAGAGGCATCACGAAGATGTCGCTGATCGAAAGCGCCGGCAGAAGATCATCAATACTTGGGAAGAATGCGCTCTATCAACTGCTCTGTAGACCTAGGTGAGGTCCACCTGCTGAGCGCACGGAACCGACAGTGGTCCAGTCGTCTGAGCGCTAGTACCGAGACATATGAGCTGTACCATGGTACAGTCCGATTTCCTAATGCGAACTCCCGCTAGCCTACATATTCATAGTGTATAGTACCGGCGTAGCACGGCATCTTCGTACGTACCTCACGAGGTCTCACGTTGATTGCGGCCTAATGGACGAGATTTGGTACTGGAAGGCTTAGCAGGTAATATGTTCGCAGACCGGTATAGCACCGGTAGTGCAGAGGTACAAGACTCGATTAGATGCATTACGCCCCGACGCGGTAGCTATACGAGAGTCTGCGATGTAATGCCTGTCATTACTCTCGGCGCTATCGGTCGTGTCTGTGGATCAGGGCCAGCTTGTTCTGCGCCTAAAATGCTTCGCCTGCAATCGTTATGCGAGTCCGGTCTAGCGAGCTTCTCCGTGTATTTCGTTTCTCGCATCATATACCAAAACTCTTGGCATCGCGTCGCAAGTGCAGCCGGCGGTAGAACTGCGTTCCCGCAGTCAGCAGCGTACTGCAATTTGAGCGCGGCATGAATGTGAGGTGACTTTCGCTTTTCGGGCATTGCTTTCTTCGTCGATACCACGATTCCCTGCCTGCCTCAAGGCACGCGAGCAGTAGCGTCACGAAATTTTCAGCTTTGCCCTGCTACGAGTCTTGAAAATGATGATGGGCAGCAGCTGCCGAACGATGATGTCGTCAGCCTGCATATCGCGAACGTTGGGCTCGCTGGTCTGCGAGCAGAGTCTGGCGTGCTGCCTGAATCAACATGCGAACTGCAATCCTCTTCTACCCTATGAGCCACATAGTGTTCCCGTAATTCGGCATCTTCTTGTCGACGTTCGCGTGTAGTTCGAACTTGTGTTTTGACCGAGAAGAAACAAACGGGAAGGAGCTGAAACCTGCCTGCCAAGTCCTTGCACCTGCCCCTCATCGTCATTGCTTCAACGTACGCCCAGGATCTTCGACCAGCTTTGCCTGTATACGCTCGTCGTGGGAGAGGTTGACGGTGGCTGCTGTACTCTTCTCCGATATCATTTTGCGAGAGACTGGGCCCGAGGCGAAGTCACTCCATACCATTCTTTCACCACCCACACCACCTCCACCAAGCCCTGCAGCCTACGCCCGCCGTTGCGTCAGGTGGGCGCAGTCCGCAACTTGGTGCTGTCGCACAACCGCAGCACATCTATCCGACATACCTAGCCACCTAGATACCTCCGACTTCTCGCGCAGCACCTTTCGCCCTGTCGCAGCCTTCCACGGTCTAGCTGTGGTGACAGGTTCACGCCATGACTTCTGTTCGGGGCACACGCACCGTCTATCGCGAGCGCGATGAGGAGGAAGAGGAGGCCCCGCGCCGGACATATACCACAGTCAAGCGATACCAAGTTCCAGAATCCATAACACGGTCTGTGTACAAGGACGATAACGAAGTTGAAGTTGATAAGAAGAAGATTGTCATCAGACGCGAGAAGCGAGACGATCCACCAGCATCATCCAGACTATCGCACTCTCATTACGACGACGATGTAGGCTGGAAGTTCATTGAGCGCAAGTACGAGCGTAGCGGCGATCCGCCAGAACGGGAACGCGACGAAGTAGACTATCGCATCACCAAAACGGAGCGCTCTGCCGATCCACCTCGTAGGGATATTAGCTACAGAGTGATAGAGCGAGAGACAGACTACGACCGACCACGTGCCCGAAGTGAGTTCAAGATTGTGGAACGAGAAACCGACATCGTGAGAGCTCCGTCACCACCATCACCCGAACGTGTGCGGGAATACCGCTACCAGCGTGAACGATCATACTCACCGGAACGCGAGCGACCCTATGAGGTAGAGCGATACAGCAGGAGCACGGAATACTTTGCTCAGCCACAGCCGATCATTATCCGAGAGCCTGCTCCATCCCAACCGATCATTATCCGAGAGGAGCGCCGAGAGCCGCAGAAGATCATCATCCGGCGAGAGGAACCACAGTACGAGTTTGTCGAGCGCAGGGAAGTGGCGGAAGAGCGTGACGAGAGCAAGTCTTTGGTCAAGAAAGAAGAGCCACCACCACCTGCACCTGCACCTGCACCTGCACCAGAACCAGAGAAGCAGCCTGAAGAAGACTATTTTTACGAGCGGAGGATTATTGAGCGACGAAGACGAAGTGACAGCTACGACCGTAAGACGGAGATACGACCTCGCGACAGTGCTTCTAACTACAGCAGCGACGACAGCTACGAGTACGTGCGTCGTGAGCGCACAGTCGACGACGAGCGAGATCCGAACCACAGGCGGCATTTGGCAGAAGGTGCTATTGCAGGTATTGGTGCTGCTGAGATAATTCGACATCACCGCAAGAAAAAAGGTGAAGAAGTTGGTGGCCGAGGTCGAAGCGCGATTGGAGGTGCTGCGGTCGGCGCTCTTGGAGCGGAAGCACTCAGTAGAGTGAGGAGCATGAGTCGCTTCCGTAGTTCGAGGTCGAGATCGAGAAGTCGTTCACGTAGTGGAGAACGTCCTCGTAGGCGAAAGCATCGTTCCCGCTCAAGAGACAGAGGCGATGACAAGCCGTCATTCACAAAGGCTCAGCAGCTTGGAGGCTTGGCAGCCGTGGCCGCTGTGGGCGCATTGGCTGGCTATGCGCTCAAGAACCGTGGCAACAAGGAGACCGTTATAGTGAATGAGGGACGCCATGGACGAAGAAGCAGGTCACGAAGGAGGCGAGGCAGCGTCGACACTTACTCAGATGAAGGTCCAGTCAATTCTGTTCATCGCGATCCTGACCACCGCAACCGCAAGATCGCGCAAGCGGGACTTGCATCTGCAGCCGCTGCAGGCATTCTCGAACGAGTTCGATCGAAGAGTCGGGGCGGGTCTGAACGCAGTAAATCACGCATCCGCCAAGGTGTGCCTATCGCAGCTGCAGGGCTAGGAGGAGCGGCGCTCGCAGGTTTGTACGAGAAGAACAAGGCCAACAAGGAGGCGAAGAAAGATGCTATCATCGAGGATGAGCTGAGCCGAGGCAGACGAAGATCTAGCCGAAGCCGTTCAAGAAGTAGGTCTGTTCCTGCCTCGCAATACCCTGACGACAGGAGTGTTGACGGGCCGCCTGGCATGATAGCATACGGCCACGATCCCATTTATCCTGACGACCGCCGCGGCTACTACAGTGATGAAGAGCCAGGCCTCTATCGACGCAGAGGTGGTAGCGCCGATAGCAGCCCTGATACAAGACGACGCCGCAGTCGCTCCCGCGGCAAGCAATTTGCGACGGCCGGCCTGGCCGCTGCCGGAGGTGCTGCAGCTGCCCACGAGTACGGCAAGCATCGCGACCGCAGCCGTAGCCGCAGTCGCAGTCGAAGCCGTGCAGATTCTCGAGATCGGCGACACGACGATCGTAAGTCTGAAAGCCATGAGCGTAACGAGCAGCGCTGATCATCAGTTGTAGGACGTGGCAGTGGCTACTACGACGACGGATATGGTAACGAACCTTACAGTCCTCCACCTCCCGACCACTATCTGCAGGGCAATCCGCAAAATGCTCCATATGGCCAGCAGCAAGCATACCCTTCAAGTAACTACTTTCCGCCACCGCCTACTGGCGACCAAGCTTATGGCGAACCGGTCTATGCGCCACAGCAGCAGCAAGCGTATCCGGCATACAACCCTGCAGACTATGCCAATCAGCCACCTCAACCATATCCTTATGATGGGCCCCGCGGCCTATATGGTGACGGCGATGCCAACCTAGGACAGCCTTACGCACAGGAACCGTTCGCTGGAGATCCCCGCTATGGTGCCCAGGATCACGGCCGAGGTAGAGGAAGACCAGATCCTGAGAATGTGAGTGCGCCCAGTGGTTCAGAGCGCGAGTCTCAGGCAGCGGGTACGTCCAGCTCCTGAGAGGGAACCGTGATTCAAGGGCATGTCCAATACATCGCAAATACTGACAGACTGCGCGCAGATGGTATAAGGACGCCACGTCAGAGATCCACGAGTCGCGTAAGATTCGATCTCGGCTCGAACATTACCCATTCACCTGACGCTACGAGACGTAAGGATGACGCGAAGCGCACCGATCCCTCTGAGCCGCGACATAGTGATACCGAGACAGGCAATGATCGTAAGCACCGTCGACGCAAGCGTAAGGGCAAGGAACGGGCACGAGATTCGCATGGACGGCGTGACGATGCAAACTTGAAGCACGATCCGCATGAACGACGACCACATGACGACAGAGAGAATGATTCTGATGATACCATTGACCTCCCGCCACGATTCGACGAGCATGGTAACCGCGGCTCTGGAGATGACGACCTTGCCGCAAAGATCAACGACCTTCTCAGCGGCAAAGGTGGAGCAGGAGGTATTTTCAAATCGATTGCAGGCGAATTTTTAGGTGGCCAGCAGGGCGGTGAGGACGATAACGATAGCAAATCCAGAAGGCGGAGCCATCGGCGCTAGTTGGATGATGGGCTTTTAGGCGCTGCGTGATCTTTGAGATTCTTTTGTTTCGGCTTGCGGTTGCATTAAGATCATGATCAGACGATGTTACGAAATGACGAAGGAACAACATAGACAGGCCTATGAACACAGATATTGCTTTGCGTTACGGTAATTCCTCAGTGCTAATGACAGCCATAGGTCTTGGATTGTAGCCGCCGCATGAAGTAATGTGCTTCAAACATGTTGACCACTTGGTGGTGGACATAGGTAAGCACAATTTGGTTCAAGCTCGGACCGGGACGCTTCTCGTAAGTATATGCAGGCAGGCGCTCGACTACGCGTGCACCTCGCAAATTGAATTTAGTGTCTTTGGTGAAGAAGCAGGACCCATGCTCGTAGAAGAGTGGCCTTGAGTAACAGAAGCGGCCGACGCGCGTCGAAATTATCACAGGAGGGGAAAAAGCGAAGGCCTACCGAGTCAGATGAATGGCACATGTTATATGCCAAGGATCGCGCGCTGTGCGGAAAGTGAAGCAGTCCACAATAAGTCACTTGCTCACTTTTCCTCGAGGTCAAAATTCCCTTGAAAACCAGCAACCGACTTAGGCAGGCAGGACCCACACCACTTTCTACTTCCAACCATGCACCTCGTATCACGCATCGCGCAACTCGCATACTACCAGTCGGAGACCAACGTTCAGACCACCATGATGGATCGCAGCATTCACGATACGACGTCTGGCGTCGTGGTGCACGAGTCGTATGCCGCGCCACCGCCCATCTGCAATCTACCAGCCGAGATCTTCGACATCATCTGCTGGAGCGCAGAGAGCACACGAACTCTGATGAGCCTCAGACAAACGTGCAAAGCACTCCGCGCGAAAACCGAGGATGCGTTTGTCAAACGACACTTCGCGACTATGCAGACCACTCTCGCGAGCAGTGATTTGCGCTATCTCGAGCGAGTTTCTAGGTCGAAGTACGCAGAAAAGGTACAGGTGCTGCAGGTCAAACCGAGATATATAAGCGCACTGCCGAGTCATGTGCGAGCGCTTTTCCAAACTCAGGTGCCGTCGGTGGATGCGGCGGCTCTCGAGGTCGAGCAGCAAGGCTGTAAAAGTGGAGCCGATGTCGGCGTGCTCTCGGTAGCATTGAAGAGACTCAAGAACCTCACATGCATAGAAGTCCTTCCATACGACGAGTACAGCGCAGACCCGATGGTACCGGCACATTCCAGTGTGCTACCTAACTCGCTCTTCATCAAGGCGCTATCGCACGCCTTCTCAGTTGTCCTTCGGGCACTGGCAGCAGCTTCCTCGGTCAGAGTGCTGAGAGCAGGCTTAGCGCCAGAACATGATGGCATTGTCCGCCACACAATAGACGAAGTCGCGCTGACGACCCAAGTGCAGCGACAGGCTCTCACCAATCTCGAGTCATTCCGGATCTATCCGGGTATAACAGCAGGAAGATCAAATTCAATCTGCGAACAAAACTTGGCAGCGCTACTGCACCAAATGCCAAATCTCAAGAGCTTGCATCTCGAGTTCTGGGGCTATAACGTCGACTGGATGTCAGAGACTTTCGCAAAGGTGAGCTTACCACAGCTGAAAGATATCAGAATTGAAGCAGCCCGACAGGTAAGCGCTTCACATCTGGCATCCTTCATCCAGAGGCACAGTGCGACACTCGAGAGTATCACCATTCAACTCGTCACATTCGTGAACGATGACCTTTGCACCGTATTTCCTGAAATATTCAAGAACCTCCGCGTCAGCAAACTCCATCTTCAGCAACTAGCCAGCGCACAACACGGGCTGCTCCTCATCGGCGGAGATAGCAGCAGGATCTGCGAGCCATGCTACCAAGACCTCGAAGGCAATTGGCGCTTCGAGAAGCCCACAAAGGCTTGTGCGCACGCTTCAGTGGTAGTCTCAGGTAATGAACGCGAAGTCAATAAAGTGCTGGCGGAGCGTCTCACCAAGCTTGATCTACTACCATGGCGGCAAATAGTCACTCAAGCGTCACCAGCCCCACAGCGCATCGAGGCGCCTAGCATGGTTGGACACCAGCACAGCAAGCATCTTGAGATTGCTTCGAGAGCATACCTGCCATCTACATATCCGCAGCCTGAAGACTGCTCGCCGCCACGGAAGAAAAACAAGGTTGTGAGCAGGACAGGTTTAGGCGGGTTTTTCCTTAGACAGGCCAAGCAGTCAGGAGATATGCATGACGAGAGGGGCATCATTGACGAAGAGGATTCCGATGAGCAGGTGTTCCTGACACCTCATGAAGGGAGCCGCGATGCGCCAGCAAATGTCTTCCAAAGCGGAGGGCCTTTCGTAGACACGCACGAGTTTGGTAGACAAGATGTCGAGAGGCGCAGCACGACCTTCACAGAGAATAAGGCGGAGAGGAGACAAGTGCAGCGTTTGAGGAGGCACAGGCTGGCAAATTCTTCGGTTCACGGTCGACGCATGCGCTTCGAAGGAGACACGGATAGGAGACAGGAGTGAATCATTGAGCAGTCTCGTGGCAGACCAAGTCGAGCATAACATGATTCTGGCCACACGACAAAGACTGGGCGTATTGTAGGTGAGCGCGAAAATACATTGCATTCATTCTGTTGGCGTTCTTGCCGTGACAGACGGCTCCGTTGCAGCGTGATCCGTAGCTTCCCAATCTGATCGAATCCTTGTCACCTGCCACTGTCTCATTTGCTGCTTCAACTCCACTTTTTTTTTTTGCATCTTTCCTGCCGTCAACAGTGCTTGCCTTTGACAGCGCCGTTATGGCGCATTTCGCATGCAAGTTATCCTAACATCATACGTGACGAGAGCGATGGCGCCGTGCTCACCGAGTATTCGATCTTTATTTCTCCTCGCCACCTTTGCAGAAGTACGAAATGTCGACGTAGCCAGCAGCAGATTTGATTCGCGCCACCGATATTGGGCCTATTGCTTGAGAGAACTTTCCTTCCAGGAGTCCAATGAAGAACCATCAGACACATATATCAAGTCTTCGTCCCGAGCACGCCAATAGGTCGCATACAACACGCCGATGTATGGAGAAGAACCGATTTTTTGGTCTCTTCCGCTAACTACAAACATACAGCTTCTCCCCATCCTAGTCTCCTAAACAGAGTCGTTGGCTCTTTTCCAGGTTCGGGAGTCGATGGGCCTGGCAATATATCGCGCAGCATCGAGTTCACATCGTTGCCAACATTCTTGGCATCCTGCCACTGGCGCGGATATCCAAGGCTGACTTCCTCGAAACGGACACCATCGATCCAATCTGTGCGCCTAACGTGAAGATGGCCGGTCACGATTACCTTCGCATTGAAGCGAGTATGCCAGTCGTGAGTCTCCTTGGTGCCGCACCACAGGCTGAATCGAGGTACTCGCGGGATAAAGATCGTGTCTTCACGAAGTGGCCAATGGTTGATGATGACGAGTGGGAGTCCGCACGATGCGGCCTTCTCCAATTTCGCCTCAGCCTCTGCTACGAGCCGAGTACACCACGCGTCGCGGGTGGCATACGGGTCCGGATGCAACAGCTTCTCGTCGGTTGCCTGGATGCCCTCTTCCATCGCCCACTCTAACGCCTTTTCTCTGGATACATGCTCTGGTCGGAACGAGTAGTCGTACAGAGTGAAGATTGGGCAAATCATGCAGCGCTCCTGTGTACCTTCGTTGTTCTCGTAAGTCCAGGTCATATACTCATCCTCGGGAGTCAGTACACCATAGTGCCGGGCGACCTTGATGCACGCCCTATACTTGGCCTCTCCCTTCAGTTTCTTCTCCTTGTCGCTGATGCTCGGAGAGGAAGATGTATACAGCTCATGGTTTCCAGGCACCCAAAAGACATGTTTGAACCTCCTGGTAGCTTTTCGGAAAGCTTCCTTTAAATGATCAAGCGACTCGCCGACTGTTTGGGTCAGCAGGCCGCGTCGGACTACATACCATTACAACATACCATCGCCAGCCAGGATGAGTCCGTCGTCTTCTTTGTGCTTGAGCTTCGCCCATTCTTCCCGGTTGCTTTTGAAGCTCAAATGGATGTCGCCGATTGCCCAAAGCCGCATGTTCGTGTCGCGCACAGCTGAACCGACTGCCTAATATGAGGCAAGTCGTGGAGATGCGATCAAATACACACAATAATACTGCTTTCATACGCCCATTATTGATGTCGGATGTTCGCATTCTCTGGTGGTGAGCGTCGGACAGCGGGGAGCGACTATCACGGTGGCCTGGGGTCCTGCTGGAGTGTCTGGGCCTGGGCAGGAATTCTGGAGTGCCACGAACCCAAATCGAGCTGGCAGCTTTTCCTCGAGGTCCCTTCGTCACCTCGAGCTCTAGCACCATTAGAGAGCTGTGTGCACCTCATCATCAACGCGGGCGAGCGTGTCGGGCAGCATTTTTGACAGCTCGCTCACCGACTGCAGAGGTCGTCATCAGATAAGAATTGCGAAACAAATTTTGATCGGAAGCAGAAGGCAATCTCGCAATGTTTGTGATGGTGCCCTGGTATTCGCCTGTGCGTGATTCGCTTGCGCGTGCCCAGTGTGCCAGGGCCTCTCTCACCTCTCACTCGCCTGATGGCTGTTCAGTCACATCCGCTGGGCTGTGCTCGTAACCCGAGCTAGTCTACATAATAAGCAACGCCACAAACAGGTCTGGCGCGCGCTACGACGGCGATTGCTAAACTATAAGCGCATGCCCGTATCTGTTGGCTTTCAAGGTTTTTTTGACGAGGGCGCACTACATGATGCGAAGAACAAAATCCTTCAATGCAGTGCGACGTAGAGACAAACGCATAATACCCAAATGCTCCGTTGAATGAGTCCGTGTCATGTCTTCACGCATCTGCTACTACTGTCCTCTGAGGTCGGGCCACAGACCAAGTTCTAGACAGAAAGACAGAGTCCACACTGGTCCGTTGATTGATTCTTTTCTTAGGAACGTGCACTAGCGGTCGCTGTCTCCGCCAGTCATGTGTTGGCACCCTCTTTCTGGCGTCGCAAGCCTCCCAAACTCTGTCTTCGTGTCGTACGGCATCAGCATTTCTTTCTTTACAGAGTGTCTATGTTTACGTCCTACACCTCTCTGTGATCTCGTCCGCGCTTGCTCGTTTTACCACACTCATTGCACGATTTCACGACCTCATATTATCATTATCATATTTCTTCACGGAGCTCTGAACAGGGGTTGCTTCTTCCGCCAAGGTCACAACGAAACACCGATCGCCCGAGATACAGCTCCTGGAGTACCCGCAACGATTGGCAATACGTATCACTGTACAGCTTCGATTTCTTGTTCTTCGGACACTGCATTTCCTGGATAGTAAACATTTTTAGCAAGGAGAAAGAGCACGAACAGCAACCACAAGCCCTGGGCAGGCGAAAGCCTAACTCATCGGCAAACATGCGGTCCTTTCGCCAGCATATCCTCCCTTGGGTCCTCGCCACTTCGACGCTGCCGGCCAGCGTCCTCGCAGGCGATATCCTCAGCTCAGATGGAGTGTCGACGTGCATATCGGAGCCGTCGGTCAATGTGCAACGGCTGAATGTCGAGTATAACAAGAATACGAGGGTGATCAAGTTCGATGTGGCTGGGTCGAGTGCGGAAAGTCAAAAGGTGTTGTTGAACCTTGTCGTTACCGCATACGGTCGGCAGGTCTATACTAAGGATATTAATCCCTGCGAAAGCGACACGGGCTTGGGTGTGGATGTGAGTGAGCAAACTATGGCGAAGATATGTCCGAGTATGTCCTTATTTACCGATTTGTTGTACTACTGAGAGGGGTCTTGGGATTTGTGTGTGTTTGTGTGCTAATGATGTTACTGTAGTCCCTGCCGGAACTTTTTCGTCGTCGGGCGAGCAGACTGTCCCGGAAGAGTATGCGAGCAAGATACCGGCCATAGCGTTTTCCGTACCTGATCTCGATGGAATGGTCAAATTGTCAGTGAAGAATGCTGAGTCTGGAAAAGAGCTTGGATGCATTCAATCGAGTGTATCCAACGGACACACAGCGAACGTTCCAGCAGTGCAATATGCCGCTGCTGGTATGGCAGCGGCAGCGCTTGCACTATCAGCCGTGGGAGCTCTGGCGTCTGGTGGTGTGCCTGGCGCATCAGCACCGTCGCCTACCTTTGGCGAAGTCTTTGGGTGGTTCCAATCGATGGCTACAAACGGCATGCTGAGCGTGCAGTACCCAAAAGTGTACCAGTCCTTCGCGACCAACTTTGGCTTTTCCTGTGGCTTGGTCGAGTGGAGCGCTATGCAGACCGCGATCGATAAATTCCGAGCCAAGACTGGCGGTAATACGACCGATAACACGTACGAATACCTCAAGAATAATGTGACGTTGGTATACGACAATGGCTTGTCGACTTCGAATGTCAGCAAGCGAGCGCTAGCTTCCACAGCAGGAATGCTGTTTATGAGAGACGGGACGACGGTGAATGTGAATGGACATGAGACTAGCACTGGTGATGCCAGCACCTCTTCTTCCGGCGCTAACGCTGAGAACAAGGAGCAGCGAATCGTCTCTGGTATACAGGCCTACGCAGAGCAGCTTTCGATTCCCAGCGCGAACACATTCATGACCATCCTTTTGGTATGGGCGATTGTGGTTGCAGCGATCATTGTGCTTATTCTGCTTTTCAAGGCCATCCTCGAGGCTTGGGCACAGTGCGGTAAGCTGTCTCCAGGGTTGGAGTCCTGGCGCAAGCGATACTGGTGGAGAATGGCGAAAGCTATTACGAATCTGATCCTGCTGCTCTACGGCGTGTGGACTTTGTGGTGTGTCTACCAGTGGACGAGCGGAGATTCCTGGGCGGCTCAAGTCCTGGCTGGTGTAACATTTGCCCTGTTCACTCTGGTCTTAGTCGGCTTCACCTGGAAAATCTGGAGCAAAGCGCGCCAAGCCAAGAAACTCGAGGGAACCACAGACAAGCTCTACAACGACAAGGCGACATGGCTCAAGTACTCACTCTTCTACGACAACTTCAAAAAAGGCTACTGGTGGATCTTCATCCCCACCATCGTCTACATGTTCGCCCGCGGCTGCATCATCGCCGGCGCAAACGGCCACGGCCTCGTCCAAGCAGCGGGCCAACTAATCGTAGAAGCGCTCATGCTCGCGCTCCTCCTCTGGACGCGCCCATACCAACGCCGCTCCGGCAAATGGATCAACATCGTAATCCAAACCGTCCGCGTCGCCTCCGTAATAATGGTCCTCGTCTTCGTCGAAGAACTCGGCCTCTCCCAAACCACCAAAACCGTCACGGGAGTCGTCCTCATCGCCGTCCAAGCCTCCCTCACCGGCGTCCTCGCCATCCTCATCGCCGTCAACGCCATCATCACCTGCGTCAAAGAGAACCCGCACAGAAGAGCCCGTAAGGAAGCCCAGAAAATGAACCGCGATCTCGATACTCTCACGCCCCTTGACGCCCGCAATAGTCTCCTCATGGACCCGATGGTCCAGAAACATCACGATATGGACACAGCATACAAAGCCCCCCTCGTCGCAGCCTCACCGTTCGCAGACGCCAGGGGCCGCTACAACCCCGTCCAGTACCAGAGGTCCGACTCCCCCTCTGACGGCCATCGATACAACGACGAAGAAGCCTTGATGCCTCACGCAGCGCCTTTCGGGGATCGGGACACTCGATCCCTGCGCAGCAGGAGTCCGTCGGTAGATTCGAGGCATCCGCGATTGCCGGATTTGAATTTCGGACATGCTTTATAGGGGGTAAAATTTCAGCGATCCCTTTTTTTTCTGAACAGCGAGAGTGTGGCATATCGGCAGGCATTGGGAATATGTATAGGAAAGGAGTTTCTGAAGATAGGAAACCAGACAACTCAGATCACGGCTGTAGAGCATTTTTGGGGGGGAAGGTCTTCCGGTTGTCAGATCCGGGGACATATAGATCATAGGCACTGTGTAATTTGGTATCTCTCGAGTTGGAAGTATAGAGCGCGAGGGCTTTTCGCCCTGCGGGAACCACGTAGTCTCACGAACGTGCTACGCATTACAAGCTTCAGCAGATCTCAATGCCGCAGCGATGCTTTGGTTAGCATGCGTAGTGGGCCAGCTTCCTGCCGAATGTGGTGGCTCTATATGCCAGATACTCCTCATGACTAGACCTATCCGTTCCTGCCGAGCTGCCTTGCGCGAGAGTTTGAAAATGCTCTCTATGATTTTCCGATCTGCTCAGAAGCAATCCTCGTTCGCTCCACCACTGTAAAAGTTCTAAGCGCGAAGCAAGCCATATTCAACATACTCGGTATCTTCCCCGCACCCTGCAAGATATCCGTAGTCTTCGGAGTCGTCACTCAAGTCATCGTCGTGGTCGTAGTCACCCTCGTCGCTGTTCAGCTCGAAGTCGATCTCGTTGAAGTGATCTCCTGAGGCCTTCCAGAAGTCTCTCAGACCGACAGCCATTTGCTCGTCGTAGGCCTAGTCCTCCTCGAAGTCAATTGCACCCTTCGCGTCGTATGGCTCATCGACTGTCATAGCTGTACTGAACAGGTGACCGAGCGTTAGGCCAATACTGTTGTTCACAATTTTGCTCCGTTGCTTATGCGACTTGTCTAGATACTGCATCGTGACTGCGACCGGAGGTGGCTGACTGAGTAGCATGCGGACCCATGAGGCACTGGCGGCGAGCTGCAGCGTTTTTCGTCGCCGTTTGCGCGGCTGCCTCCGAGATCCAGACCTTGACAGATCGTCGGTGCGCTAGTCCAGATTGGCCATTACGTGAAGTGAATGTGGAAGGCGCGAGGCAAGGAGAAGAAAATCGAGATGGCGGCCTCTTTTGATACTCGGCTGGAGGCTTGCACGGACTGGCTGCAGTAAAAGGCGCCAGAAGTCGAATCTCTATGAATCCATGGGTTTGTCTGCAACGTCGAGCTTCGTTGCGATGGATGTGAACGGTGCATGAGCCTTGTCAAGACTATCGGCTACTAGTACCTCGAAGAAGAGCATGGCAGCTTCGGCATCATGATGCAGACGAGAAGCGCCATAACGCTGATAACTTCGCTTGAAGAAGAAATCTCGGTCTACAGAGTGCTGCAGTGTCGAAAGGGTTTCATCGCTCAGAGACGATCACGTACGCCCATGCTGCAATCTTCATCGAACCTTTTGCAGTTTTGATTTAAGGGTTCCGCCTTACTAGGTTCTTCTCGTTGCGAATACGGAAGCTGCTGCTCCACTCATGCCGGCACAATCATAGCTAAATTAAGTGACCGATCGAATGGACTTCCTCAGCCATGTCACGGAGAGTTCGCAAGCAAGAGCAATATGATATCTGGAGGCTGGCATCGAAAGAGCACAAAGACTGCAGTCGCCGGTCAGAATTCTAGCAATCCTGTAGCTGGCTACAATTTTGCCTAAGAGTCGTTCCTACTCGACATGACTTTGCCTGCTTGCACGGCTTGCATTTTGTTGTGCCAGCCCGGTGCAGGCTGGAACTTGCGAACAGTCCTGACCTCATCGAGAGCATAGCCAGGAATGCGGATACCATAATTGCGCTCGAGCACAATCTGAAGATCTCGGATGTCGAGTTGCTGGTTCGGCCGCAGTTTTGCGAGTCGACAAGCAGATGTGATGACCTCATCGATGAAATTATCGGCAGTCTGCAGCATGGCCTCTTCGACATCGGGTGAAAGGATTGAGGATGACTCACTCTCGTTCGCGGAGCACGGAGCAGCACCGGTGACTTGGCGCACAAGCTCGTCGAGTTTGCGCTTGCTGAGTACACGATCGCCTTCACCTTCCAGTGTGTAGGGAGGCGGGCGCTGAATGGCTGGGTTGTACATCATCCCGGGATTGGCCAAGGTCGGGCGAGCTGGTGGTCCTGCAACCGGTTGTTGCGAGCGAGGATCGAGCTGCAGCGTCTTGGGTATTGGAAATTTAGTATTGCCACTTTGTCCTGCTTGCGTTGGCGCCAGATTGGGGTACCCGCCAGTAGGCGTACCTTGTGGTCCAGCCGATGGAGGTTGATTGTTGTTGAAGTGCATGGCGTTGGGTATTTGTTGCGGCATTCCTGGCTGATTGCCGCCAGTGGATGGTCCGCGTTGAGCTTGTGCTTGCGCAATTGCTTCGTTCGTGTTGAGAGGTCGCTGCTGACCTTGATTTTGATGGCTGGCGCTGTGTGGTACACCATTAGTAGCTGGTGTGCCTTGCTGTTGTCCTGCAGAGCTCGACTGGTGCATTTGATGGGTGTTAATCTGAGGTCGCGGCTGCTGATTTGATAGGGGTTGTTGTTGTTGTTGTTGTTGTGCAAAATTTTGCGGCGCCTGCCCCTGCGGCTGCGGCTGCGTTTGCGTTGCCGTTTGGGGTGTCTGCTGCTGTTGTACCGGCGGCTGTTGGGGTGCCTGTTGCGTGCTGGTCTGTTGGCCAGCTTGTGAAGTTCCGCCTTGTTGGTTCTGATTGCCTTGTACTTGTTGCTGAAAGTTCGGTTGCGCTTGCGATGCAGAAGGCGAGTTGGCGCCATTCACTGGTTTCGAGTCGGGTTGTTGTTGTTGCGGCGGCGCTGTTTGTTGTTGACCTTGAGCTTGCTGGGCTACAGGAGAGCCTTGCTGAGCTTGGCCCGAATTTTGACCTTGCTGAGTCTGAGGTCGCTGCTGATTCTGAATGTGTTGTGGCACTTGCGCGATGTTGCCATTTTCCGCCAACTGCTTCCAGGCGTTCCACTTCTTGTCTTGATTGCTCCAAGCCTGCTTCAAGTTTTCGAGACTCTGAATGTGTTGTGGCCCGATGCTGGTTCCGCTACTCTTCGCTTGCTGAATTTGCTGCTGCACTTGCATCGCACGCTGCTTAGCGGTCTCGCGCTGCTGCATGAAGCTCGCACCCATTTTCCGCCATGCATTTTTCAACTGCTGAAACTGTTGATCGCTCATGCCTTGCGGTTGCACAACGTTGGTATTATCTAGTTCGGCCGCGATCTTCTGCTGCGTTGCCTGGCTCATTGCTGGATTCTGCTGCCCTCCTTGCTGCCCACCTTGTCGTTGCGCTTGTTGCTGCTGCGCGTTCCTCGCTGCCTGCGCCTGCACCTGCGCCATCTGCTGCGCACTCATATTGCCGCCTTGTTGAGCCATCTGTTGTGATCCCTGCTGCATGCCTCCCTGTTGTTGTTGTGGTTGCTGCTGCTGCTGCGTGTTCTGTCTAGGCTGACCTGCCGAACCAGGTCGGTTTCCAAGGCCCGGAAGCTGAGCCATGAGCTTCTGACTTGCGACCTTGATCTTTTCCATAGCAGTTCTGTGAGCTTCACTATCTGCAGGACTGCTCTCTGCAGTCTGCCAGAGGTTAGCGAGTCCTTGCTTGTACTGCTCTCTGACTTTCGCATCGAGATGTGGGATTCTATCCAGACTCTCTGGCTTGATCAGGGGTATTCTCGAGGCGTCCGCCATGTCGATATGTGATTGGCACGTGTGCCAGTGGTGATGTTGGGTTCGAGGAAGAATGGATTGTTTGAGATTTGAGGTGACGGTGGTGATGCGCGCCGGATATAGAGGTGATAGTTTCACCAAAGCGATGTTCTCGGAGCGTGATGTACTAATAATTACAGAAATGGACGGGTAAGGTTTTATTGGATACTGGAATCAAATCGATTGCGCCGAGCTCAGAGTGAGCGCACTGCCCACAGCGCAAGTACGTTGTATGTGTTAAGAAAGTGCTCGTAGGTGAAGTTCGTCCCCGCCCGGCGACAGCACGGACAGTCGGACACCTCCAGGTTGCAGGTGTGAATTTGGCAGGCGCATCACTCGTCTGCATACTACTTAACCATGCGTACAGATTCTGTTGGCATCGTTGTGTCAACACTTTACTTTCAAAGGAGCCTCTTTCGTCAGTACTGGCGGCTAGCTCGAGAAGATGATCGGATATTGGAGAATGCGAAGATGAATGGTATTTATCTGGCATGCTCTTCGATTCAAGCTTCGCTACGTACAGCTCTCTCTCTATCGTCCCTTGTTCATTCCTATCCACTGCATAATCTACTGCCAACTAGGGCTAGATGTTTTTTCCTCATCAAAAAGTGTGCAGCTGATCCATCAATCAATCTAAGCATTGTACGTCGAAGCAGAAATATTGCCACCGCGACCGGTCCAGTTAACATGGATGTCCTTGCCTTCCGGATACTTCTCGCTGGCGTGTTCGGGCTTGATGCGGAAAGTGTGCGCACCGAAGTAGTCACGCTGTGCTTGGAGGAGGTTGGCTGGGAGATCCTTGGTCCTGAAGCCATCATAGAAGGAAAGAGCAGTGGAGAAAGCTGGAGTCGGGATACCCCAAAGAGCGCCTTTGGACACAACGTCACGCCAGCCTGGCTGTGCGGCGTCAATGGCAGAGTGGAAAAAGTCGCTGAACAGCAAGTTCTCGAGGTCTGGGTTCTCGCGGTATGCCTTGGTGATATCCTTCAAGAACACCGAGCGGATGATGCAGCCACCGCGCCACATGAGAGCGATTTCCGGCTTGTTGAGCTTCCAGCCGTACTCCTTAGCGGCAGACTGCATGAGCATGAATCCCTGTGCGTAGGAGATGATCTTCGAGGCGTAAAGGGCTTGCTCGAGGTTCTTGAGGAATGTTGCCTTGTCGCCCTCAAACTTTGGTGTTGGTCCAGAAAGTCTCTCGCTGGCGCGAATACGCTCCCCTTTCAGCGAAGACAAGCATCGAGCGAAGACAGCCTCACCAATGAGCGTCACTGGCTGACCCATGTCCAGAGCGTTGATCGCAGTCCATTTGCCGGTACCCTTCTGTCCTGCGGCGTCAAGGATCTTCTCCACAAGAGTTGTGCCATCATCGTCGTTGAAGTAGAGGATGTCGCGGGTGATCTCAATGAGGAAAGAGTCGAGCACGCCCTTGTTCCACTCTGCAAACACGTCGGCGATCTCCTTGCCCTTGAGACCAAGACCGCGCTTCATGATGTCGTAGGCCTGGTGTGATGTTAGAAAGACTTGTGGTTCCGCAGTGTACCCTCATCCACTCACCTCGCAAATCAGTTGCATATCACCGTATTCGATACCATTGTGCACCATCTTCACATAGTGACCCGCACCCTCGTCTCCCACCCACTGACAGCATGGCTCACCGTCGCTCTTAGCGCTGATGCTTTGAAGGACATCCTTGATATACGGCCATGCCTCCTCGTTACCACCTGGCATGATGGATGGACCGTAACGGGCACCCTCCTCACCACCAGAAACGCCGGAGCCGACGAATCGAATGCCCTTACTGGCAAGGTACTTGGTGCGGCGATTGGTGTCTGGGAAATGGGAGTTACCGCCATCAATGATGATATCGCCTGGCTCGACACCGCCCTCGGTAAGGAGGGTCTCAATGAAGTCGTCCACAGGCTTGCCGGCCATGACGAGAAGCATCATACGTCGTGGCTTCTTGAGCTTCGAGACAAACTCTTTGATGCTATGTGCGCCAACAATGCTCTTGCCCTTGGCCTCATCGTTCAGGAAGCGGTCCACCTTGGCCACGGTACGGTTGAAAGCAACGACGGTAAAACCGTGGTCGGCAGCGTTCAGGATGAGGTTCTGACCCATGACGGCCAGACCAATTAGACCGAAGTCTCCGCTGTAGGAGAGCCATGTCAGCTAAGTTTTCTGGTGTTTGTGCAGAGCCTCAGGAAGTGTGTTTGGAGGACTGAAGGATGGATTGTTTCCAATCCGGTTACTGTCCAAGGACCGCAAAACCGTCACATGTGTGTGAAGTGGAGCCGTAGCCACCAGCGTCTGCAACATAGAACTTCGCATGCTGTTCCTGAGCGACAATGATGTCGTATGTTGCTTACAACAAAATCTTTCGCTCTCATGGCGGGGCTGTTTGTGACATCAGATGAGAATGATTGGGGAGTTGCACTTACACTGGCTCTGAGGAAGACATGGTAGGCGATCTTTCCGAGGCGTGGAGATGTTGTGACACTGTATCGAGTCGTCTTTGAGCAGGTGAGGCTCGCGAATATGAAGTTGTGATGCTGGAAAGAGCGGAAAGAGAGTTCGGACTGCAGAAAGGTTGAGGCATAATGCGAGAGCAGACCCCACGTCAAAGCTGAATTGCCAGTAGCACTCGCCGGCACCACTCGCTTCTCCGATGACTCCGCCGCTTTGACGCCAGCGCTCAATAACTGCTGACGAATGTCATTGCCTGTTGTAATCAAGGCAGCGACGGGACAACGATAGTAGATTAGTGGCGAGATACATGTACAGTACCTACTTCATAGGTGTACGCTATGTCCTGTGTGCGCACCGCACGATTTGCCAGAGCATTCCGTCGGCCTTTGATCTGGTCTGGACGGTCAAATCTCGGCTATTAGACATCAGCGATACTTCCAAGTTCTATCACGGAGATTTCGGCGTTCTGTGGATTGCATAAAGAACATGGATGTGGGCAGGCTCTCGCTGGCGTCTCAACTTGGCCGTATCAGTAGGCACAGAAGAGATGTTGCTGCTTGACAGGACTCCAAAGTTGCCATCGACGCCTTCAGCATAGGACAAAAACGAGCAACGCAGATGCTGACCAATCAAAGCTCACCCCTTCCGCAATCGCACCGGACTGATCTATAACACCAAAGCAGCCGGTGTCAGCTCCGACATGTAGAGCCTACAAGGATGCTGATTGTTGTGGACTGTGAATTTGCTACTCTTTATACGAGCAAGACTGAAGACGCGACAGGTTAAGCAGTATTTCATGCCCACAAACCCTATGGCGACGTTGAGCTGTGCAAGAAGGCCTTCACTCCCTCGACGACTCTTACTGCTCAAGACCTGCAGCCGCGCCTCAGCAGCCTTGCACGCTATACGACATCTTGCTTGCGTTGTAAGCTGCGTACGGACAGCATCTACTCGAGTGTTTGATTTCTGATATGCTGTCCGGCATTAAACAGCAACGTCGCATATTGTTCAGCCCGCGAGTCCCGCTACATCGGCAAGATTCCTTCCCGGACCTGTATTTCGACACGCAGTAATAGCGCTTCACAGAACCATTGCAATCTCGAGCCATGTCGCAGGATCCGGCCGGAGAGTCTAGACCCTTGGATATTCATCCTTTGGCCAGGTCTTTGCAGAAAGACCTTATTCATAGATTTGCTAGATGGTTCTTACAGCGGTCACTAGCACGTCGTCCGGCAGCTGCTGGCAGTAGTCCTAAAGGGATGTTACTTGCGGCATCGAGATGTTCTAGCAAGGGCATTTCTGTCGCAACTGTGCCTTCAAGTGACCCGTCTGGTTGATTTCCATCCCTGCGAAAGTACAATCTACCAGTTTCAAATTATGCATGGTCATTGGATCTGTGTAACGGTATACAGCACAATGGAGACTAGGACCGAGAGTATCTCTCTGGAAGCAGTTTGTGCACTTCCGTTCATCTATCAAACAATCACAGCATCGCTTCTGCCGCAATAGAATGGCAGGGCCTAGATCGAGCGGTTGCACTTTCAAAGCGATCTTCGCTGCAGCAAAGAGCCGAAAGGACGATACACAGGTAGGGAGTCGCCAAGGTACACAGATTATTTCGCGCCTCACTTGTCCTGTCAGTGCTGCAATCCAAACTCCTTACTACCGCACAACAGCACAGGAAAGAACGACCGAATTTCAACACCACACCACAAAGTACCACTACACTACTGCAGAGCATAGTCACGACCGAGCATCACCGGAAATCCTCTCGCTGCTACGTATCGACCATCCTCACAGCTTGCAGAGGAGTGGCGTGAGCCACGCGACACCGCGAGCCAACAACTGCAGAGGCTGTTGTTAGTAGCGGCTTTATTTGACATTTTCGCGCTCAATATGGCCTAGAACCAGTGACGAAAGAAAAGGCAGTCAACGTTGCAGAAGAACAAAGAGAGCTTGAAAGCTCAAGCCAATGACGGCGAGCATCAAACGTTGCTGCATTCCAGAACTTCACGCGGCTTAAGCTGGAACGAAGAGTGGCTGTATGCGCTGTGCGTGAACATGGACGATCGTTGCACGATGGCAAAATTGACTGTCTTGCTCAAGTCGCTCTTTCCCTCACAATGCTTCAACGAACGTGCCAAGGCGGGCAAGACGAGAGTGCCATCACCTACATCAGGGCCAACCGTGATCGTCTCGCATGGAGCATTTAACACGTCATGGCATTACCAACCTTTTATCGATGCTCTCCAACAAAACACCCGCATCCAGCGGATCTTGGTGCCTCAACAGTCTAGCTCAGGTCCCTCACCACCCGACAACTCCTTCGACTCTGACATCGAGATGCTGAATGACACCATCCGAAACGAGCTCCAAACCGGCCACGACGTCCTCCTCATCTGCCATAGCTACGGTAGCATACCCGGCTGCGAAGCCCTGGCCGATCTGCCAGAGAAAGCACTAGACGGAGGCAGACTCGGCAGGATCCTCGGAATCGTCTTCGTCTCCGCATTCGTCGCCGAAGCAGGCATGAGTCTAATAACATCAAAAATGGCCGGCAGAGCAGACTGGGTCAGAACCGAAGTGAGTGAGCACTAAATCATCCTCTCCTTCCACGTACAACTCCATTCCCCTTAGCGCAACAGCAGCAGCAGCAGGAGTAACGAACTCACTAACCACCAACCCCCTCCCCACAGGGCCCCCTCTCCCACGTCAACAACCCAGCCAAAACCCTCTTTACCCAAACCACACCCCCTTCACTCCAAGCTCTCATGGTCCAAAGACTCGTGCCCCAAGCCTCCGCCTCCTTCCTCACAGTCACCAAGCACGAAACCTGGAAAGACCACATGTGCTATTATGTCCGTTGTCTCAACGATCGTGCCATGATGGTGGAGGAGCAGGACTTTTTCATCGCACGATTGAAGGAAGGTGCGCCGGATGCGAAGGTCAGAGAGATCGAGAGTGATCATACGCCGTTTGGAAGTATGCCTGAGACTTTGGCAGGGCTTGTAGAAGAGATTGTTATGGAGTTGAAAGGAGGGGATGTCGAGGTTCTGAAATCGTAGATGGTCGCCAGGTTAGTCTCCAGCGCTCTTGCCTCGATATAGGGCCTCGCGGCCCGGTCTTGCGCGAGATGCTTCGAGTACCTTGCAGCAATGCAGTATTTGTACATCAATAGTAACATTTCGCATGAGCATATATGACACGAACGGATAAACGAGAGCGGACTCATAGCCGAAAAGTGGCTGTATGCCTTGTATTATTGTCCATTCATTCCTATCAAGCGCTCTGTTCGCCACAGCGCTCATGAGATGGATGGTTGAGCACATCTCCTGAACGCCACGCTAACTATCAGATTCCACCAAAATTTGCCAATGCCATGGTTGTATAGGCACTAGACCTGCCCGAGGTCTATGTTGAATAACGCTTCAATATTCATGCCGCGAGCAGGGCTTTATAGGGTATCATTGCGCTCTCCGTGAACTTTTGGATCCAAACCTCCCGTGTAACGCCATTCTGCGAGCCGAAGGTGGAGCCTCGACCCGACTATGCTAGTTGATATGACTCGCTCCGGCTCTTTTCTAAAAGTTGAGCTTGCGTGGCTTCTCCCATGCGAAGTCCTGGTTGGTGAAGTGACCGTTCATGGCGGTCTTGCGGTAGATGGGCGTGGCAAGGTCGAGCTCCTTGACAATGACACCAGGTCGCAGGTCGAAGTTGTTCCTAATAATCTCGACGAGCTCATCTGATGACTTGCTGGAGGTGCCGTAGCTCTCGACGAAGAGAGAAAGTGGCTCGGCGACACCAATGGCGTACGAAAGCTGGACTAGAGCACGGCGTGCGAGACCAGAGTGGATAAGAGACTTTGCAATCCAACGGGCAAGGTATGCGGCGGATCGGTCGACCTTCGAGTAGTCCTTGCCTGAGAAGGCACCACCACCGTGAGCGCCCCAGCCGCCGTATGTGTCGACAATGATCTTACGACCAGTAAGACCAGCATCACCCTGAGGACCACCAATGATAAAGAGACCAGATGGTTGAATCTGGAAATTGTTAGCATCTCAAACAGGCCATTCTCGTGGTCGGCAGACTCACATGGTAAACGGTCTGGTCGTTAAGGAGCTCAGCGGGGATGACCTTCTTGATGATCTTCTCCTTGATCTCCTTCCTGAGGTACTCGGTGGTAATTTCTGCGCTGTGCTGAGCAGAGACGACCACAGTGTCAACTCTCTTTGGCACAACAGCACCGTTATCGTGCTCGTATTCAATAGTGACCTGGGTCTTGGTGTCCGGTCGGAGCCATGGCAGAGAACCGTCCTTCATTGCGGTGTCCATTGCCGAGTTCAGCTTGTGTGCGAGCAAAATGGTCAAAGGCAACATCTCTGGCGTCTCGTCGGTGGCATAGCCGAACATGATACCCTGGTCACCGGCACCAAGCTCTTCCAAGCGCTTCTCATAGTGGAGACCTTGTGCGATGTCTGGGCTCTGCTCTTCAATGGCAACGAGCAAATTGAGGGTCTTGTAGTCGAAACCCTTGTCGGAGCTGTCGTAGCCAATGTCCTTGATGGCATCACGAACAACTTTTTGGTAGTCGACACGGGTCTTGGTGGTGATCTCACCAAAAATCATGACCATACCAGTCTTTGTGGCAGTCTCGCAGGCAACCTTGGATGCCTTGTCCTCTGCTAAGCAGGCATCGAGAACGGCGTCAGAGACCTGATCCGCAATCTTGTCGGGATGACCGCGGCCAACGGATTCGGAGGTGAAAAGGAAGCGGCCCTTTCTGCACGCTGGTCAGTATACATCAACTCCTGAACTCGCCATGCTCCATAATGAGTCTTTCGAGGAGCAGCAGCATGCTTAGGTTGTTCGAAGCTGCAGTCGTCACTGCCATTGAAGCATAGACTTCGAATTCTTGGAGCTGTTGCTTCAATCTCTGCATCCGGCGGGGATGGATTCAACGCGTTCACTTACGGGCCTGCATGAGGATATGTCCCGTTACCGTTGGTTGCCATGGTGAGGACGGTCTATTGTTCTCAGGAATACTCTATAGGTGTAATATGAGACAGCAACAAGTGATGCGGGAGGATTTGTGGTTGTAAGAAGGTGAGTTAGAACGTCAGGGCAGATTTAATCTCGTTGCTCTAAAAGGAATTGCCGTGACCCCACCATAAGCAAGCGAGAAGGAGAGAGAAGAGGGACACTCGGGCACGCAAGGATCTGCGCAGAAGTCGTGGTTTTGGGTATAAACGTGCTATTACGCCGGTGGCATTCGATTGTTCTCGAGAACAATCGCAACACCTTCGCTTGAACACATAATTTTCCTTCCGCGACAAAGGCGTACGTCTCGTGACAAGGTTGTGCATGGTGTTCTCGGTACGATGTCGTGCAATGTCATACTAGGTCGATTGTGCATTCGGCCTCCGAATGCATCTAACCACGACTTGTTTCCCAGAGCTCCGACGACGGCGAAGTCGCCAGGACGGCGAGGCATCGCGTCATTTCGCGCACGATTGGCCCTCCATTGACCCGTTCTTCAACCGCATCCCACGTACTGTATTGGCTGGTGGTTGGGACGATACAAATTGATTGTTCAGAAGAAGCTTCTTTAGAGTCAATCTATCAAACTTCTCCACGACCATGACCACGACCACGGTGCGCATGCGCGAGCCGTGAGTCCGCAGATGGCGGGAGGGTAGGCATGAGAGGCCTCTTCTTCCCTCCATGGGGTTCTGCTCTCGATCACGAGGCCTTCTACGCCGACCAAACGCCGTGTGATACTTGTGATGAACCCGCCGAGCAATAAAGCGGATGATTAAGGTGTTTAACCTTTTTCGTCGCATTCTTGTATGCCTGTCTGACTGGGCATCTCGGCTTCTGAAGGCCGAGGCAAACAACCTAGCAGCATAGCAATCAGCACGGATAGATTGCCTGCAACTGACAATGAGGCATTGACGAGCACGTGTATCCTGTTGCGATTGATCATCCTTTTTCATCCCAATGACTGTCCATTCAGCTAGGTGGATAATGGCGCCTGTCTAGGGTGCTGCTTCCGCCGGCCGCAGTAGCCGACCATTGAAGTCCCAAAGCTGTTAGGATGCCTTGCACTTATGTACATACGGTGAAAGGTACGATTTTTTTTTAACTTTCATTTTCAAAATCTACATCCTTTTAACAATTTGCTGGCTTGATATCGTTCTTGTTGATGACATCTTCGTTAAGAGCACCGAGAGTCCCTCAGAGCGCACCGTGCGTGGATTTTATATATTGCCCCGCGCTAGTAAGATCGCGCGTCAAGCTGTGACCAACAACCAGGAAACAAAGACGACGAAGATAGCGGTCTGCCATTTGCTACACAACTCCGCCCAGGATGGCAGCCTTCCGATCGACAGCGACGACGTCGAGGTCGCTGCTTCGTAGGGCATGCTGGCGACCGACCACTGCACAATCGTTCAATTCGCAACCATGGCGGGCCATGTCTACAGAAGGCCAGCAAAAGCTGCTATCCGCCGACCTCGAACACGCCGACCCGTCCGTCTTCGATATAATACGGAAGGAGAAGAGGAGGCAAAAGCACTTCATCAACCTGATCCCATCCGAGAACTTCACAAGTCAAGCTGTGCTCGATGCCTTGGGCAGCATCATGCAGAGTGAGAGGATACACAATGATATGCGTGCCGAGTCACTAGACTGACAAGTCTCAGACAAATACTCAGAAGGCTATCCAGGAGCGCGATACTACGGGGGAAACGAATTCATCGATGAAGCAGAACGCTTATGCCAACAACGAGCATTGGAGACCTTTGGCCTGAAAGAATCAGAGTGGGGTGTCAATGTACAACGTATGTGTCTCCGTACATAAAGCTGAATAGGTCTTGCTAATCCCGGCGTATAGCGCTCTCCGGCTCCCCAGCTAACCTATACGCCTACTCTGCTCTGCTCAATGCACACGATCGTATCATGGGTCTGGATCTGCCGCACGGCGGACATCTCTCGCACGGCTACCAAATACCTGGCAAGAAGATCTCCGCGATCTCGAAATACTTCGAAACTCTTCCTTACCGTCTCGACGAGAAGTCTGGACTGATTGACTATGAGAAGCTTGAAGAGCTGGCGATGCTGTATAGGCCCAAGATCATCATAGCTGGAACGAGCGCCTATAGCAGACTGATCGAGTACGACCGGTTCAGGAAGATTGCGGACAAGGTAGGTTCATACTTGCTGAGTGATATGGCGCACATCTCTGGCCTTGTCGCTGGCGGGGTGATTCCCTCTCCGTTTGAGTACTCTGATGTTGTCACTACAACGACACACAAGAGCTTGAGGGGGCCTCGAGGTGCCATGATTTTTTTCAGAAAAGGCGTCCGGAGCGTGAACAAGAAGGGCGAACAGGTCATGTACGATCTTGAGCAGCCCATCAATGCATCAGTGTTTCCAGGACACCAAGGAGGACCACACAACCACACGATTACCGCGCTTGCAGTTGCACTGCACCAGGCACAACAACCAGAGTTCAAGGAGTATCAGAAGCAGGTACTTGAGAATGCGAAGGCTTTGGCTGCCAGGCTGGGCGGCGAGAAGGGCAATGGCGGTCTCGGTTACAACATCGTTAGCGGTGGTACCGACAACCACTTGCTCTTAGTCGACCTGAAGGACAAGGACATCGACGGTGCGCGTGTGGAGCGTGTGCTCGAGCTGGTGGGAGTGGCGGCGAACAAGAACACTGTGCCGGGTGACAAGTCCGCGATGAAGCCAGGAGGTCTACGCATGGGTACACATGCAATGACTACACGTGGCTTCCAACCAGGAGACTGGAAACGTGTGGCAGATATCGTCCATAGAGCGGTCGGTATTACCAAGACGCTTGATGGCAAGGCCAAGGAGGCGGCGGAGAAGAGCGGACGCAAGAACCCAGGCAGCATGAACGCCTTCAAGGAGTATATCAAGGAGGGCGAGGAGATTATCGAGATCGTGGAGCTGCGAAGAGAAGTTGAAGACTGGGTCGGAACTTTCTCCTTGCCTTGGGACAAGAGCTCATAATCGAGGCAGTCGTGATCGAGGAATGCATGAAATGGCGTTGGAGGCACAGTGAGCGTTCAGTATGTAAGGACTTTCCTCTTTCAATGCCTCATTGCCAAGAAAGCTTCGCCTCGAGTGCTGTCCTGCTCTGCTGCGACAAGTGCTCTCCTAAGGTCGTTCTTGCGCAAACAATCGAGCCGCGTACTAGCGCAAACGCTCGTGCAGGAAATCACGTTCGCGGTCACTTCATTGCAAGTGCACACTTCGAATTCGAATATCAACTTTAAGGTCTTAGAAGAAGCCGAATAGCACGAGACTAACAAAAGCAACTTCACATACACGTTCAGCAAGTCTCTCTGCAAGCCGCGTGTTGAGAAAGACGACATCATTCAGCTCGAAGGACAGCGACAGCACACATACCGTTCATTCGGCAAGAGCCACTCGAGCATCGCAAAGGACAATCCATTCGGCAAGATGACCAGCACCGCGATCGTGACGCCAGTCCCGGCCTCAACGACCACGTTCGACACCACTACGCAAACGGCCACGCCAGTCTTCTCGTCGTCAACTTTTTTGAGCGCGCCCATGCCGACTATCCCCAATAGCAGCTCAACCGCTACTCCAACTCCGTCGCTGCTACCATGGTCGCCCAAGTGGTATGACAATGGCTGGGTACATACTGCCACAGTATTGTTGCTCATGTACTGCATCGTGAGCGCTGCTATACTAGCAGCACTAATTTGCGGCCGCTGTCTCGACAGAAACTTCGATGTAAGTGAGAGAACTACCCTTTTTGGACGTTTCATTCAACGGCTGACGACGAGTCGCAGCTCGACTGGCCGCACAATCTCAACAGGCGTTACCAAAATCGTCGTATCGGTCATCGCTGGGCAGTACAGCGAGGAGCATCGAGACGAAATCACACCGTCTATAACAGGACGTCTGCCGATGATCCTGCACTCCTCGACGATATGACCACATCCAGGAGTCTCTACGTTGTGAGGGATATAAATGTGGAGATAATGCAAAGGCGGCGGGAGGAAATGCTAGAAGACCTTAGAAGTCTCGGGCTGATATCATGATCGTGTCAGAATCTGATCCACAGGACTTTCACTGCGCAATGCTGCATCTTGGACATGTTTGACACAATCTTGCGTCGAGGCTTGCCACATTTCGGGATTATGCTGAGGTAGACTTCGGATCCGACGCTGGCCATGAAATACGCGACAGTGGGAAACAATAGCCATATTTTCCCTGTCTAGACACAGACAGTCTGATCACAATATCATGACCTGGCATCAATCCATGTGTGCGTTGTCTCCTGGATTTGCGGATTACGAGCTATTCTTGGGGCTGGAACCAACTCGCCTGGCTTGCGCAACGCAACTTGCCGACCACACAAACGCGACGCCACGGAACGTGAACATGCCGTGCCACTGCAAAGGCTCGAGCACTGAACGCCGTCCTGACGTGAACAGAGCAGCCTCACGTTGCACTCGATTCGCAAGGAACGAGACGAACCGCAGCCGCATGCATTCTGCTGTAGTGCCTGATGCGTACCTCGTCTGCTGGGCGTACAGCTTAGATGCAGATAGGTATATCTCCGCATGTACCATTAGGCACAGACTACTATACAAAGTCGAACCTGCCCACTTAAATGTACACAGCCATATTTCAAGCTCTAGCTGCAGGTGAACACGACCAGCCGTTGTGCTCCAAGACGCGGGAATATCTCAGAGTAGGATCAATCATGCTTTCAACACATTATTTGCCCTCGAAGGTCCTTTCTGTTCGCATCGCGAAAGCCGTAGGCCACATTGGCAGGGATTTCCTTGATCAGCCGCAGATCGTCTATGCTGTGCAACATAGCTATGCTTCCCGGACGCTCAGCACCCTCCATCCTCTCCGGAAGACAATGATAAGAGCCCACTTCGAACGTAAATCATGGCACTGTTCGAAGGCATGTCGGTCTGATATCTGGCAACAGGCTCAGTCGAAGGCTGGCAGGGCATGTCGCTGACAGAGTGCGGTTCCGTGAAAATGTCATGCAGCTCACCCTGGGGCTGTACCTCAGCTGGCTGACTCTAGACCGGCTACCGCATATAGTATCATGCTGCTCTACAGGACGCAAACCCCGATCACTCGAGAAGCTGGCTGTGAAGTAAGCCCGATTCATTCGTCCGAGCATCAAACATAACATTCTCTACCTCTTTATCGGAGAGTTTCTTAACTTCCGGCCACACTTCTATCGTCAAAAGGACCTCACGAAAGAGTCCTCACTATGTTGTGGTGGAGCGTCGCCCCGTGGAGTCTCCTGCTACTATCTGGACATGTGCTCGCACAGCAACAGTGCTACTATGGCGCTGGAGGTTCATTTCGTGGCCCCAAAGAACTGGTACCTTGCAATGCGACGGGTACCTCTGCTTGCTGTCTACTAGGAGATACATGTCTCTCAGGCAATACTTGCTACAGTCCAAGCACAGGGAATCTGTACCAGTATGGTTGTACAGATATCACATACCAAGACGATGCTTGCCCTTATAAGTGCGGATTTGATCCCAGTAAGTTCATGACGGTGTTGACATAAGATGGCAGTCGCTGAAAAATGCGCAGCAAAATCTCCTTGGACCGCGCTGGAGTACTGCAACGATGTTCAAGACTTGTCAGATACCTGGATATGCCATGGTCCCGAGAGCTGCGGGTGTGAGTGGCAGAGCTCGCAGAGTATGTTGGTGCTAGCACCTAGGGGCTGCAAAGACATGGGAAGTGATGCTCTAGTGGCGCTATACGCGCCCAGTACACTCGCACCGTACGTCTCTCTACCATCGACATATGGTGGGAGTACTGGCTATTACAAGCCAACACTGTCGGACGGGACAAGCACTTGGGTGGAGACGGCAATACCTGGCTACACGCCAGATCCAATAACACAATTGACCACTTATCGCGCTGCGCCCACGACATCTGTCTGGGTCGATCAAAAGGCGATACCAGGACCGTCGACCTACGCGTCAGCAAAGAGTTGGACTGGTAGTGCACCGGGACTCTCAGATGGAGCGTCGACAGGGACAGCGTCTCAGACAAATCCGCCAACGGGTACCTCTTCTTTATCTTTGGTGACCAATACTTCACCGTCTAGCGGCCTCTCTACAGGCTCAAAGGTTGGAATCGGAGTTGGTGTAGCGGGTGGAGTCTGCCTCATCGCAGCTACAGCCATCGCGCTCTTCCTCATGAACCGCCGACACAAGAAGCAACAAGCTCTTACAGCACAGCAGCAGCAACAACAATCTGCCGGCCCTCCACAGAGCCCATACATGCGCCAAGCTCCTCCGTATCCTCAGTATCCACCAAACATGCAGCAAAACCCCAGCTGGCAACCCTACCACCCTGGTGTCAGCATGCCAGAACCATTCTTCACGTACCAGCACCATGATGTCGACTCCCCACATACTGATATCTCGGCCATGGCGAGCCAGAGACAGACGAAATCATCGACGAGTCAAGATGTGACTGCTCCACCTACAGAATTGCCAGTAGACGAAACGAGAATGGCACACGAGATGGAGAGTCTGGCGAGTGGGATGAGTCCGAGGATGAGCACGAAGTCGAGTCCTAATCCTACCCCGGCGCCGAGGTATAGTGAACGAGAGGGCGAGATGTTTTGAGGTTTGCCTTGGAGTGCTATGGGTCTGGATTGGAGGGCCCATACGATTATGAAGTATCTCTAGGTGACAGAGACGTTACGAGGATGCCTGGGAGTACGCGTATAGTGAGGCGAAGGCTCGAGATATCGTGCGCTCGTCTATTCTATTGCGTCACTTAGGTTCGAGGTGCCAGTATACGATAGAAAGGCGACAAATAATCTTATGACACGCGCTTGAGGGACGCGATCGGCGGTACCGTAGTGGCGTTAAGTAACTCGACAAGGACACAGAGCATCTTCAAGTAGCCGCGAGGCAGCGCGGCGAGTCGGCAGTATGGCCTGAGCCAAGCGGTGCACACATGATTGTACATGGCACGAGACAAAGCT
This sequence comes from Passalora sequoiae, assembly GCA_013248845.1. Taxonomy (NCBI): domain Eukaryota; kingdom Fungi; phylum Ascomycota; class Dothideomycetes; order Mycosphaerellales; family Mycosphaerellaceae; genus Passalora; species Passalora sequoiae. The sequence continues at coordinate 703,803 of WSQC01000011.1, read as the reverse complement.
CGAGCGTGGAAGTAGACCTTTGCGCTTAGTCAGTTTGTATATTACGATCACATGCGTCTTTCGGGACTTAATTTTCAGCACTTCAGGCTCGTGACTGTCGCTGATGATGAGGAGCATTGTTAGAGGGATAGGGAAGCTTGGGAATGTGCTTCCGAAGTAGGTCCAATACTTGCATTGAAGTGAGCGAGCGATGACGCGATAGGACCGGCACTTTGAGTGTGAGAGTGAAGTACGTGAGCGACTAGTACGATTGATCATAAGAGGTAGCACGGTAGAGATGTGAAGTGGAAGTAGTCTCGGTGTTCGAAGTGGTCGGAAAACGACGCGATAGAAATAGGAAATTGAGCGTGAAAGTGAAGCACGCTTGCGACTGACATAGCGACGAGAAGCAGTGCGATAGGCGTCTGGAGCATAGAGAGCTACCTCAGAAGCAGATCCGATTTTCGAAGGTGTCGAAGCAGGACGCGATGAGACAACTGGAGAAAGACATTGTAACACAGAATCGACCGTGAAAGAGAGGCGCGCTAGCCGCTAGTATCGTGGTCCGGAGCACCGCGATATGGATGTGAAGTATTTCTATGTACCTAAGAAGCAGACTCGATATGTGGAGTGCACGCGCTAAGATCAGGAGGACATTGAGACATATAACAAGAAATCAGATATGAGAGGTGAAGAGATTCCAAGTATCTTACGGGCAAGCGCACCTCTCACGTGCTATAAACTGTTTTGCCGTTTCAAAACCGCGCAATCAAAAGCTGCGGATGCGTTCCCACGACTCCTTGAACGCCTTGCAGTAGAAACGACCCAACCTCACCAGAAGATGGACTCGTCGCTCGAGCTCGAGGTATCTTCCTGCCAGCGCTGCACGGCAGAGAAGTGGTAGCCGCCCTGGATCAGCGACAGATCGACCTCGCCTCCAGCGCACTCTTCGCAATTCTGCATCTCGCCGAAGAGAGTCTCTGAGTACCAGCCTAGTGCCTGTACCGTGTTAGCTCTGTATGGTTGTCAGTGGGTGTGCAACGCATGCTTACCTCGCTCACGACATCTAAGAGAGCGCGGAGAGCCTTTTCTGGATTGCGACAGAATGGGCCGCGTGTAATGGGCTTGGGAGTGAGGAGTGGGCCGAAGAGGAGGACTGCTCGCTTGCTGATGCTGCCGTCACCGCCAGTGCCAAGGACGATGATTTGAAACTCTTCGGCTGGCTTGGTCCAGCCAGTGGTGGCAATGGTGGAAGTACGCGCGGCAAGCTGTGGGAAGAGGACTGTGGCATTCGCTGGTGGTTGTTAGCATATGAGCTTTGTGAGGTGGTGCTTGTTGGACTTACCGATGATCTGCTCGCGCAGGTCGAAAGAGCCCTCTGTAGAGCTTGCGTTGACTGATTTGGCCATCTTGCTGGAGCGCACTGGTGTATAGTGTAGCGTATATGGAGCTGTGATGAACAGAAATGTTGTGGAAAGCGGTGGTACTGTACTAGTGGTCTGAGTATACGCTGAGTACTGCTGGTTGCTGGTAGTGTAGGAAGAAGGAGAAGGCAGAGAGACTCCTGCTCTTCTTAAGTATGTAGGCGCATCGTGAGGTGAGCTTGCTACAGGACCCACTTGGGCAGGCGTTTGCAAGAAGAAGTCATTGTCGTGCTATTGTCGATAGCAAGAATTGCTCCAACAGCTTCTGTGAGGTTCCTGCCCTCTGGGTGCAAGCAATAGGCAACGCTCTCCCATTGTGATGGTTTGGGAAGAAGTTGTGGGTATGTTCGCTGGAAGTGAGCGGCGCCCACTTCTTTCTGCTCATATCTGCCAATCGAGCGGCTGGTGCGTGCTCAAGGTGGAGCCTGGTGAGTTCCAAGTGAAGTTGAAGATGTTAGATGTGTCGATGGAAGGCGTGAAGAAGGAACATGTCAGAGCGTTGAAGATTCGCTGCGTGCACTCATCTTCTCATCACGGCTTCGACAGTGGCTGGTCCTCCAAAGTGAAGCGCGCGTGCCTGAAATGCTGCTCCATCAGATCATACCATCAGCATCTGAAGCTGCAGTGAAATTCCACGCATTCTCCCGCTCTTGGTGCAGTCGCGGCCCATGCTTGCCTCTTCACCTATTCGCGCATCCAATTGTCACCGTCCTTATTCCTTCAAGACCTGACATGTCGTGACACAGACACAGGCGTAAGTTGTATGACATGTTCGCAGACGTGACATGGAATGTCCATTTCTCTGTTCCGCAACAACCTTGAAGCCGGCGAAGACGTCGCAGCAGGCTGCAAGTAGATCGGACAACCATACTGGGGCATCACCGATGAAGCCAGTCTGATCAAGAATTCCAACGAAACCCGCTTCTTGAATGCCCATACTTACATTCATCGTATACATTAATTACATGTATCTTCTGCGCTGCCGCCTGCACTTCCTCACCACCGGTTGCTTTCTGTTTTGCAAGCCACTCATTGCATCTTGCGTCTTGTCGTCGCCTCGGACTCATCTCTCGCCCACGAAGCACACCTCATGCACGCCATAACACAATTACTATTTGACCTTGCACGACTTCCCCAAAGTGGTTGGTACAAACACCTGCATTGTTAGACTAGCCACTGCTCGCGAGGAAGCACAGCCGAAGGGAAGGAAGGACATAGTCTATTCCACCGCTTACCGCTTACCGCCTCCGGCATGATGCTGTCGACCCACTACTACTCTGCAAATTCACTCAAACGTGCGTAGCGGCTCTTCGCTAGCAGCTACGACTGCATATAACTTATATCATCTTTGCATTCCTCCCAAATACTCGCCAGACCAACTCCTCCCTTCGATCCGCCCATGTCGCATTCGAAAAACTAGCCGTCCGCCGATGCCATTCCCGAAACGAGTCCCTTGAGGAGGTGCCAGGCAGGATGACTGTCTCAGCGCTAGCCCGTCACTGGTAGGACACGGCATGCGCGGCATGATGCGGAATACCTCAGGCATGCTACAAGTACAAGACACCCTAATCGTACCTATACGAAGACTAGGAGCGAATGGAATCATGACGGTGCATAAGCCATCGCTCAAGTGCCTCAACCCTGCTGGGAGGCCTCGACGGAGCGCTTATGAAACACAGCCGCGACCACGTACATTGTTGACGGAAACGAATACTTTCCACCTTATGGGCGGACACGAATACTTTCCACGTTGTCGACGGATACAAAATACTTTCCACTTTGTTCCTGAACACTGCCGAAGCTCGTACAAGTAACATGCGGAGTTTTCTCCTCTTGGCCTGTCTGCCTGCCTCCAATGGACCCCCGTTCCGCTACAAACCAGGATCATCATGGATATGAGTGCTGCAGAGACGTCAGCCGGACAGTGACACGTGCCTGAGTCGGTAGTAGTTCGAGGCGACCAGGATCACTATCTGCGCGCTGCTGTAAGTGTCCACGCTAAGCGTGCTACGGGTGTGGACCGTGATCGCTATCCGATCTCGTCCCCTGCGCCCTCACTCCAAGATCCAACTATTGACAGCCCAAGATCAACCACCAACGGCGTATGACAGTCTGAATGTGGACACTCAGCTGAAGTTCGCGCCGAATGGTATTACTCACTGAGCACCGAACGATGATCATGCACTGTGCGCCTTACGCAATTGTACATAACCCGCCATCGCTGCCGCCGATCCATCTCGAACGTCCACTCGTAATGAACCGTGAGCCACTAGCCAGGTCAATACGGCAATATACCCTATACCTTGCAGCTGCCCTCTTCCATCTCGTCTCGACACGATTTGTGTGTTTTTCGAGCCATCTTTCTTTCCCCCACCAGAGATGCCGCTCTCTATCCTTTCCTTTTTGTCGCTCGTTACGCTGATATCGCAGGTAACGGCATGGGGACCTGCAAAAAGAGGAAGTGGAGCGCCAGGGCATTATGGAGGACCGAAAGTGCACGATAGCAGTTTTCACCCGGATCACATCCTTCGGGTCACGTATGCGAAGTACCCGGAAGCGTGCCAAACACGAGAAGAAGTCCTGGTCAATGGAACTGCGCCTGGACCGGAGCTGCGATTGAAAGCCGACAAAAGAAGCTGGATAAGAGTGTACAATGACATGGAAGAGCCCCATTGTTACAATTTCACAATGCATTGGCATGGCCTGAGTCAACGTATGGCACCCTTCGCCGATGGCACCCCTTCCGCATCGCAGTGGCCCATACCGTGCCAACATTTTTTCGACTACGAGATCTTTCCGCTCCGCAACGAATCAGGCACATACTTTTACCACTCTCACGTTGGATTCCAGGCATCATCAGCATCTGGGCCATTGATCGTTGAGGACGTGGGAGAGCCTCCTTATGCTTACGACGAAGAGCGAATCATATTCTTAACTGATTACTTCAATCACACAAACGACGAAATCGAGAAAGGGCTTACCAGCAACCCGTTCGTCTGGAGCAACGAAACGAACGCCGTCTTGATCAATGGTGTTGGTGTGGCGATCGGCGAAACTGCCGGGAAGGGCGACTGCAAGCTTCCAGTAATCGAAGTGGAGGCTGGCAAGACTTATCGCTTCCGCTTCATTGGCAGCACCGTGATCTCCTTGGTTCAATTCGGCATTGATCAGCACGAGAACTTCACCATCATAGCCGCCGACGCCGCTTATACCAAGCCACATACGGAGAGTTTCATGCAGTTGAGCTCTGGTCAGCGCTTCGACACGATCTTCAAGGCCAAAGACGAGAGCGAGCTCAACGGCGTGACTGACTTCCTGATACAATTTGAGACGAAGGACCGACCAGAAAGCTACATTGGCTACGGCGTCCTTCGTTACAAGGCCGGCTGCGCTGTGATCACCACGGAACCACCTCACCCACCTCTCACTTTTTCAAATGCGACCTATGACTGGTGCGAGTACGCACTGGAACCATTGATACCCAACAACTTCCCCACGGCAGACGAAGTGACCCGCCGTATTGAGATCGACAGTCAGCAGCTGACCGGGGATACCATCATCTGGCATTCGAATGGCCTACAATGGAACGAGACTTCCGTACCGTACCCTGGCGACGAACCCTATCTCGTCCACCTCTACAAGAACGGGCCTTCAGCAATGCCCGACTATGAAGCAGCAATGCGCAATAGAGGATGGGACCCTGCCACGTTGACATGGCCAGTCAAGATGGGCGAGGTAAGTGACAAAGCAAGCCACAAGCAAAGACTTTGGCAGCACCTCTCGTAGCAGTATGCTGACTGACTCCAACAAACAGGTCCTCGAGATCATCTGGTACAACACGGGCTCAATGGTTAAATTGGGCGGTGGGCACGACTTCCACCCAATACATGGTCACGGCGGGCACTACTACGACTGTGGCTCCGGCAATGGAACTTACAATGCCACTGAGAACGAGCGAAAACTCGCCAACTACCATCCCGTCCGTCGCGACACCACGAACTTGTACCGCTACAGTACCAAAGGTTTCCCTGGCATCCGAGAAGGCTGGAGAGTGTGGCGGCTTCGCGTCGAGGACGCGGGCGTCTGGATGTTCCATTGCCATATTCTGCAGCATATGGTGATGGGCATGCAGACCGTATGGGTCATGGGTGATTACGAGGAGATCACGGGAATTCCCTCCCACGATGTTCAGGCATATCTGGAGTACGGTGGTAATGTCGTGGGGAGTGCGACGCGCGCGCCGACGGTTGTGCATCATTTTGATCCGGACGATGAGGATGAGAGCAGCACTAAGAAGAAAAAGGTCCAGAAAGGTGCGTAGCTCATTGGTTTGTACATATCACGCTAGTGTCCTAGATATCCAGAATCAGAGACAGAGTGCGCCCAGGGTGCGGATCGCGACGGCTGCTGCCTTCTTGTGGTCCTTCAAGGCCTTTGTCACCCTCGCTGTGCAACATCGGTATGAGATGGAGTCCAAGAAGGAAAGATTCGGGTATTGGAGAACTGACACGCTAGCCTCTCTACTCTCCTCCAACTGGCCATGAGTGAACAAGGCTCTCAACGAGTGCGACAATCTTCTGCAGGATCTGTCAGCATCGGAGAACCTTTCCACGGTTGACCTCAATGAAACATCAGTAAAGAGAACCAGAATCCTAGCCAACGCACGAGCTATCAATACCGAACCCAATAGCCAAATCCCGTACCTCGGATCATCTGACCGACGCTCTACGCTTTTTGAAGGCAATACAAAGAGTCTTCCTCGGCTGTCTACACAAGCGCCCCCAACATCGAAGCAGAGCCCCGGTGGCACCACGCAGCCGTGTGGTAACACACTTCGACCATGAGTGAGACCATAGGTAGGTAGGTAGGTCCCTCGGCGTCGCTAGCCCCTCCGCCGCCAAAGAACACCCGCCGCCCGCCCAAACCGGGTCCGAGGCTGCTAAGGCGCTTGTTCCCAAAAATCAAAGATATATATATAACACCACGAAAGACTTTTCGTAGTCGTCGCGTCGCGGTCTCATTGCGTGCTGCACTACGGACGCGAGGGGTTCACCACCACCACAACAACAAAGTCCGAACACCGGTAGTTACTCCATCGATTCCGTTTGCGAGGATCGGATATGGCGCGCTCGGGGTTTGGGTCGGCGATTTCCTTGGTGCTGCTTGTTGGCCTGCTCGGCGGGATCGTCGCTGGGGAGAAGGGACCGTTTCAGAATTGTATTTGTATGGCCGATGATGGGAAGGGCGAGAAGTTCGGAGGTGAGTCAATACTTTCCAATCAAGGGTTCTGCTTTTGGAGTCCTCGGGGCGCGTGTTGTAGGGATTCAGGGACTAGAGCTCCATCATTCCAAGGTTCACTACGACATCGAAAAGAAACATTTTGCCACCTCAACTGTCGGCATGCGAAACTCCCACCCGAGTGAGTTATATAGCTAACACCTTCTTTCCTTGAACTCAGTATCAACCCGTGCATGCTGCCTTAACTACAGCGGGAACGGTTGCTGGCAACTCCCGACATGGCCTGGATGGCACCAACAATGTGAAGCGAAATCCGAGTGCATCGACTACGACGAATTTCGATCTTGCTGCAAGAACGCGGGCGGTAAGTTTAGAATTTCTATCTAGGTCAAGGACAGGCACGAGTTTTAGAAGATGTCGCTAATAATGCATGGCAGCGCCGGGCGCATGGTGCTGGAGTGGGAGATTCCCAGGTTAGTTAGGAGGAGGAGGGTTTGAAATATGCGAAAATATCATGATGATGAAGAGGCCTTGGAACAATGGACGTACGGTGATGGGACGTTGGCAGGCTGGCAGGCATAATGAGAAACTTTTTGCTTTCCCAGCCGTCAATAACCTTGGAACCCTGCCGAAGCTGGCTCGTGCGTGAATCATATCTCGCAGTGTCGCATGGTCTAGCACGTGTGAGGATCTCGCGGAAGTCTCAGATTGTTCTATCTGACGTCAAAAAGGAGATTTGCTTCCACTCGCCATCAGGGTTCCTGCAGAAAGCGCGCCGCGGTCAACCCGGTTAGAACCAATTTATTCTTCCTCGATGTCGCCTCCGCCTGCTGCGTTCGAGGCCGGCGTGTTTGTTTGCCAATCTGCTTTCCATTTTGCTTCATCCTTGTCTGCCACGATTCGGTAGTAGGGTATTTCGTCTCCAACCATGTTCGCGTTTACAAGGCCGAATGTGACGTATGAATCAGTATTCTCTGGCTCTAGCGCCGCGAAGGCCAAGCCGGCATTCTTCTGCTTTGTATCGATGAGGAAACTGCCGACTGGAAGCTGGATATCTCTGGCGTACGGTTCTGTGCTGACTGTGTTGAGCACGTGACCTTCGTAATACTCGGTATCAAGTTGAGTGGCCGTGATATTGTAGGCTTGAACTGTGCCATGGTATTCGTGGTCGAGGGTCTCGACCTCAAGGCCTAGCACCCTGAGGCGATCAACCAACGAGATCCAGGTTCTGGGAATGAGATAGGCCTGAGGTCTTGTGCGCGTGATGACCGCTTTGGTCGGCCATGTGGAGTTAAGCTCGATCGGAATTTTCACAATGCTACCACTCTTCATGTCGATCAGCTCGAAGTTCTGTTTCCCAGTCGTCGCCTTATCTGTGAGTACAATGTCATGCTTGCTGTCAATGAAACTGTTGCGAGCGGCCTCCAACGTGTCTCGCACTTCTTCATGGTGGTCTAGAGCATACTCCAGGATGAACTCGAGACCGAGGAGACCGCTTGCTACACGTCGCTGGAAATGCTGGTCTGCTAAGCGCAGTCCTCGCAGTTCCACAAGCAAGCCGATGGCTTGACCGAGGCCCATGGCATTACGCCCATAGCTCGCATCTGTTACAGATTCCTCCAAAGAGATCGGAGTACCTGGTTCTTTGCTCTGTTTGCCTGTTACGTACGGCTTCCATCGCAGGCCCCGATGCTCCAAACGTTTGCCGATAGTGGGAATCAGCTTAGAGAAAGTGAGTTCTCCAATGCTTCGATGTATGTTCAGGTTGTTTCCACCAGCTAGCATGACGTCGGCTGCATTTTGGTATTGACCACCATACACTCTCGGACCGCTGTACTCATGCATATCAACAGCGATGTGTGGGTCGAAGTCGGTATACACCTGTCTAACATTGCGAGACTCCCTGCTGTCCAGCTTCAAGCAGTCACGATTGGGATCAAAGTTCGAGGCCAGGCGCCGTTGAAAGTAGTTGACGCCATCTACGTTCCATCGTGGCAGGATCTTGATATCCTGTGAAAGGTAAAGTCAGTCAACACATAGCGAAAGGCTGTCAAGGTCAGAGCGGCGCATATGCATCGTATATATTACCCAATTTCTGTCGGGGATACTCGCAGCGAGCACTGTACATACCATTATTTCCAATAAAGAAGCAGTCCATGTCTGGTTTGCGTCCATCTTGCCAAGCAGCGCGAGTATGGACTGATCAGCACCAGGTTCATCACCATGTATGGATCCTTGAATATACACCTTCAGCTTTGTGCTGTTAGCCGCATTGAGAGGTGAGCTGGACAGATATGCATATGAGATCGGACGGCCTTCTTCCGACTGGAAGTCTGCTGGAAGCCATGATAGCCAGTCATTGCGTGCTGCAATGGATTGCACAAAGCGGTCTCGAAAGATGTCAGCATAGCCGACGTCTTGATGTTGTGATGTCTTTTCGTACCTAGAACCTCGTAGGGTGTCGGACCTGACTTGCCAGCTGGCCAATCCGCGCTCACAGTCTTTGGGTCCGTGAAAGCTGGCGAATGTAGGTCTACGTTGTGTATGTCTGGAAACGCAGCTGCAACATTCTTGTTATCCTTGGTCACTTTTGGGTGGTTGCCACCATACTTGAAGCCAGAGGCCGCGCCCAGGTACACACACGCCACTTGCAAGATAGCAAGAGTCGGCCTACAACTCCGCATTGTAGAAGAAAAATAATGATAATCACGAAGACAGAGGTACGATGGGATGCTGCATGGTCAAGACGCCTCTCGTAAGCACTGCTGCCCCTAGAAGCACACATTCCAATCTCTCTTGATGGCGAGAGTTCGATTGGAGGACAAGTGGTAGATCCGCCTATAGACCTGGTATGTCTGCTTCAGCGAGACAGCCAATGTCGGTATTCAGGCATTACTGGCCCCGATTGCAGGGACAGGGATCATGGAGATGACAACGACTACCACCAGCGCAGTCGTGGCAGCACGGCAGCGTTTGGATACGCTTTCGTACAGACAGCGAGAGCGCGAGGTGCTTGGAGCAGATTGGCGATGCATGCTGAGTACCGCTTTGCTCAATGGTGTGATGATGAGGATACAGTATTGTGCAGGAAAAGAAGCGAAGTCGATCTGTCGTCCTGAAACGACCGGGGTTGTGGTGGTTTCGCGCCAGGCAGAATATCTTGCGCCAGGCATCCATATTAGCCTTTTCGTTCTTGGCATCGAAATTTGGAGCAGTGCGGATTTGCGCTTCGACTTCTGAGCTTTCTTGTATTCACGGTCGCCGCTACCAGACAATTCGACAACACCGCCGCCATGGGTATCGGTACGTTGAAGAAGGATATGAGAGTCTTTTGGACATTCGAGCTATCGCGCACTCGATGGAGCATGAGCAATGTTGGGCGATCGACCCAGGTCTTGCAAACACGACGGCCCATGCGCATATCGATACCCATAGACCTTCAAGACTTCATCCGAATGACATCTGCTGACGATATGTGTGTACAGATCTCGACAACCACCACGTGACATCCGGTCACCGAAAGGTATACACCTTTTCATGGAGCATTTTCTGATGAATTTGCAAGTCTGACTTGGTTCAGGCGCCACACAGCACCAACCCATATCGCAAGCTTTTGCACAAGCTGTACAGCTTCCTCGACCGCCGAACGGACAGCAAGTTCAATGCCACTGTTCTGAGGAGGTACGTGAAGAGAAGATGAGATATATGGACAATACGAGTTTCTGACTCGATACAGACTGCGCATGTCGCGTATCAACACTCCACCGATGTCCCTCTCCAAGATCGTGGCTGTTTCTGCGAACAAGCACAGCGCCGAGGCGCAGGAGGGCAAGATTCGTGCTGTTGTCGGCACTGTTACCGACGACAACCGCCTGCTTGAGGTCCCAAAGCTCAGTATCTGTGCTCTGCGCTTCACAGCAACTGCCCGCGCCCGCATCGAGAAGGCCGGCGGTGAGTGCCTCACTTTCGACCAGCTCGCTCTCCGTGCACCAACTGGCTCGAATGTGATACTCCTCCGTGGTCCAAAGAACGCCCGTGAGGCCGTCAAGCACTTCGGCTTCGGCCCACACACCAACAAGGTAAGTCGCCTGTCAACACATGGACCACTTGAAGCACTCTCTAACAGCTGTTACAGAAGCCATACGTTGAGAGCAAAGGTCGCAAGTTTGAGCGTGCTCGTGGTCGCAGACGTTCGCGTGGTTTCAAGGTTTAAAGATCTTGACGAACAGCATGGACTGAACGATAACATGGCGTGGATGGGGTGGAAATGACTAGCATCAATTTGCTGAGCGCAGACGGCTTTGAAGGTCGCGATCGCTAGTCTCACCTTGCCAATGCGATACGTGGCATTCCATCGAGAACGAGATGTGCAGTGCTACGAATGAGAAAAAGTCTGCCACTAATGCTTTCTTCTCCCTTATCTTATGCATCTCACCGTGCCCAGAGTCTCTACAGAGAGCTGAACGTGATTCGTGTATGTCCGCCAGGTCTGTCCCAGTCACTACCCTTGTAGCACCTCCCATATCGACAATGACTAGCGTCGGAGTCCCGGAGATGCCCTCGAGCTTGCGCCGGCCAGGTTGATCAGAACAGCTATCTGCTATACCTTGTGGTCGTGATGACGCGAACTATTGAAAGAGCTATAAATCTATCGTGTCATGCTGAAATCGAAGTTTTGAAGCCTCCAAGCTCGATTGGGCAATTCTGACTTCAGTCATCGAAAATTCTGGCGTGTAGGCGGAGCTTTGTTGACTTTGCACTTGACCACTCTCGATTGTTATCCCAGGCATGAACAAATTTACCGACTGCACCAGACCCGTGCATGACGAGTAAGAGCTTGACTGCTCATCGCCTGCTTCCTGCACCACCCGCACGCCTGTCGAAAGCTGACTCGGAATGGCGTCTGAAAAGGTCGTCGGAGTGCTTGGCGGGGGACAACTGGGTCGCATGTTGGTGGAAGCCGCGAACCTGCTAGAAATCAAAGTCAACTTTCTAGATAAGCTGGGATCGAGCGCGCAGCAAGTGTCAAACCATGATGACCACGTTGCCGGGTCTTTCAAAGATCGGAAGGCGATACAGGAACTCGCCAATCGATCCGATGTGGTCACCGTGGAGATTGAGCATGTCGACACTGAAATGCTGGAGGAGCTTTCTGATCAAGGAGTCGACGTGCAACCAAGCTACAAGACCATCAGGACCATTCAGGACAAATTTTTGCAGAAGTGGCATCTCAAAAAGTATGGTGTGGCGACAGCAGACAGTGTGGCGCTGGAAGAGCCAACTGTGAGGGAGCTTGATAAGGTCAGCGGAGAGCTTGGACTGCCCCTAATGTTGAAGACCAGAAGGGATGCATACGACGGCCGAGGGAACTTTCCAATCAAGACTAAGACTGACTTCAAGCCCGCTCTCGAAGCGATTGGCGCAAACCGCGAGCTGTATGCTGAGAGGTGGGCAAACTTCAGAATGGAGCTAGCAGTCATGGTCGTTAAGACCGAGAGCGATGTTTTATGCTTCCCAACTACAGAGACGATCCACGAAAACAGCATCTGCAAGCTCACATACACTCCCGCGCGAGGCGTGAGCAAAGACATCAACATCAAGGCGCAGGAATTGGCAAAACGTGCCGTATCTTGCTTCTGGGGAAAGGGAGTCTTTGGCGTCGAGATGTTCCTGCTCATGAACGACGAGATCTTGATCAATGAAATCGCGCCTCGACCTCACAATTCGGGTCATTACACCATCGAGGGCTGCCCGATATCACAATATGAAGCACATCTTCGCGCCATACTTGACTTGCCTCTAGCACAAGAGGATCTGGAACTTCGAGAACCAAGCATCATGCTCAATATTCTAGGCGGCGACACAGAAGACTCGCATCTGGTAGCCGCTCGCAAAGCCCTTGAACAGCGACGGACAAAGATTCATCTCTACGGCAAAGGCAAAGCAAGCAAGGGTCGCAAGATGGGCCACATCACAGTCTGTGCACCGACAATGTCACAGGCAGAACGTCTAATACAGCCCATGATCGACCATGTGGATGCTGGCAAGCCAAGGCCAGCGTCGATATGTCAAACACCATCTTCCACATCATCGGCAACAGAGAACGGCAAGACACCTGCAGAGCCTGGAGCAGATCCTCTTGTCGCCGTTGTAATGGGCTCCGACTCCGATCTACCACGCCTACAACCTGGTCTCGCAATGCTCGCCAAACTCGGCATCCCCTTCACAACGCGCATCACCTCAGCGCACAGGACCCCTTCCTGGATGGCGGAATTCGCCAGCAACGCAAAAGACTCCACAATCCGTGTAATAATCGCCGCAGCCGGCGGCGCAGCACACCTCCCAGGCATGACAGCAGCATACACCCCCCTCCCCGTCATCGGCGTCCCCATAAAACCCAGCATCGGCGACGGCATGGACTCCCTCCTCTCAATCTGCAACATGCCCCGTGGCGTCCCAGTCGCCACCGTCAGCATCGACAACAGCGTCAACGCCGCCCTCCTAGCGGCCCGGATCCTCGGAAGTGCGGATATGGACATTCGAGGCCGAGTCGAGCAGTACATGTCCGACAGTGAGAAAGAAGTCCGAGCCAAAGACGAGCTATTGAACAAATTGGGGCCGGAAGAATACGCGCTCCAGTATCTGAGTAAGAAATAGACCAACCTAGCCCTGTTTCTTTTTGCCGGTAATGGAGTCTCTATCTCACAAACTAGATCTGTAACACCTTCTGGCATGAATCATAAGCTGAGTCCTCGCTTTTTTCCCCAAAGGTAAAGCACTCCCACCCATCCCGAAATCGACCTCTTTCGCCAATGCCCCCGAGACGAAAACTTTCTCCGTCAAGAGCCCGCCTAATAATACTGCGAACTCGAACGCGAATGCGAATGCGAATGGAAGCCCTACGCATCAGAAACGATTTTCATTGCTAAGGACTTTGTCGAAGTCGAGCTCGAGTACCAAGGATTCGAATAGGACGGTGTAGGCGTAGGTGTAGGCGTAGGTGTAGGTGTAGGTGTAGAGAGGAGGCGAAGATCCGGGTCGAGGGTGGGTGGGTGGGTATCTGGTCGGTGGGGGAAGTGGTTCGTGGTGTGTACTGAATAGTAGTAGTGTATCTTGGTAATATTCTGATGCTTTGGACTGGGCCAATGTACGCTATAAAGTACATGTACTTGAATGTGTCCGAATTCTTCGCGGAAGGATCACGACCGATTTGATATAGGGGAAGGTGCTTTGCTGGCTTAGGTGCAGTGCAAGAACGGGTTCAAAGACAGTTAATCGAAGACGAGAAACCGAGGCGGATGCGCTTTTCGAGACTGAGCAGCGATGCATAGACTTCAGGTGGCTTTGGCAGAGGAGGTGGAGTGAATGCAAATTTGGAGAGGACGAGTCGTCTTTCAAGGCCTACATAGCTCGGCAATGTCATTGTTGTTAAGTGGTATCATACAAACGCTCGAATCAGCAAAAAGGTATCGCTCGACCTCTGTCGTTGTCGTGCCGAATAGCAGCTCTTGTTGAATAATCAGTCAATCAGTCATCATCTAGTCAGCATCACATAGGTCGTAAGCAACAAGAATAGGATACACCTCTTACACTTCACCCCATCCGCCGAGAGCAGAAGACATGGCAGGCCCGCTGCCTACACTCCCGACACTGCCTCCAAGATCCCAATAATGTCTGGAGCTGCCACTTCTAGTGTGGCGACTACGCTTCGTGCTTTGGCTGGCGCAACTGCTACTCCGTTTCTGCATCAGAGTCTGCATCTGATGGCGCCTGAGCAAAGACTCTCGTCGTCGGGTTTGGGCTGCGGTTGCCTTAGCACGTTCTGCGGCACGTTCGGCAGCCCGAGACACCAGCGGATGTTGTTTCTTGATGATCTCGGCTCGCTTCAATCCCTCTGGTGACGTGCTCATTGCTGATGCAGAGGCGCCAACGTTCGTCGCCCAGGATGCAGGTAAAGGCCCGCTCAGGTCGGCTGGTGCGACGGGAGCATCCTCGGATTGCTTCGCAAAGCGGTTCTTGAGGTATGAGAAGATCATCTTGACGTCGACATCTTTCTCCCAGTATTCGCGCTCTTTCTGAAGCATGGCTGCTTCGTCGTTTTCTACCTCTTCTGGCTCCTCTTCGATGCCCCACAACGATGTGTCTGTCTCTTCACTTTGTGGCAGTGGCGAGTGCGGCACGGTCGGTGTAAACACTGCTTCTGACGAGCCCTCCGCAACGCGGGTCTTCTCAGCGCGGCGGCGTTGGCGAAGAGATGTTTGGCGAGGAATATTTCGTGGCAGGCCAGCATACTCGATGCTTTGTGATTGCGCGTTCTTGTAGGTGTTGAAGGCAGTGCCATCGAAGTCGGATAGTTGATGGACCAGAATGCCCAGTTCGCGGGCAATGCGATCGAGCAGCTTCAGTTCCCAAGTAGGCTCCGAATCGTGGAAAGCGACGCGAGATTCGCGCTTGACTGCCTCAGCGATTGGTGATGGCTGTGTAGGGGTAGGGGATGCATCATCGACCAACTGCTCGCCAAAGATGACCGACAGCGTGTTCTCATCGAGCCCAATCAGATCTTGGATGACTTTGCGTGTTATGCGTCGCCAAAAAGACTCGCTAGGCTGCTGTGGCTCGCTCTTGACGGTCTCTTCCTGTTTATGTAGGACGGAATCTTGCCTTGTGAGTACTCTCGAAGCCAATGCGTCGTGCACAGATTGTCTTCTGTCAATGTTGCTGCTCGTCGTGCTCATCCGGCTCATGCGACGCCTTCTTCGTCGCGTCTCTCGCTCGATCTCCTCCAGCACGGCTCTACTCTGGTCTAACCGCCAGCGCTCAATTCGTGCGATCCTCTCGTCCTCAGGCGACAGATGTTCTTCCTCGAGCGCATCCAGCCGCTTTTGAACACTACTTCGCCTCCTCGTATGCTTGTTCTTCCGGGCCGGGTTGTATCGTTCAAATTGCCACAAGTGCTCTTGTAAAGCCGCCGACGACCCTGGAAAGCCACCAAAACCATCGTGCGTGGGTAAGACGGCCCCGCCGCTTTGATCTAGTGGTTGCGACCCAGCTGAAAAGGAAGGATGATGGAACGCATGGAGGCCATCATCAAGACTGTCCAGCTCCGCCTCTTCGTCGTCTTCCGATGCATCCTCGTCATCGTCGTAGCTTCTGCCACTGGGTTGCGATCGTATATGCGTTTCGAGCGAACCGAAGTCGGATAGATGTGTCGCAGTGCGGGGCGTCTGTGACGTGCACGATACTGATTGACCATCGTTCTGAGGCGTGAAGAGGATCCATTCCTGTGATTCTTCAGCCTTGCGTGGTCGTGCTGGCGATAGTGGCGCCTCAGTTGGCTGTTGCGGTATAGAGATCTGTTTGCTGGGTTGTGGTCGGTGTTGTGGCTGCTGGAACGCCATCGTGGCTGATAGGGCGATACGACGATAAGGACAGGAGGAGGACCAGATTGTCGCAAGAAGTGTTCGTCGACGGCCCAAGGCCGCAACAACGTCGTATGGTGCTCAGTATGGGTAGGCAATGCTGTTGTCGGTCGTGCGGGTGCGGGTGCAGGTGCAGGTGTTGGTGTGGGCGTGTGTAGCTACCTGATCCGGTGATGGTGACGGAAGCTCACGACCGATCGTCGTCCGGGGGGCGCACCGATAAGAAGTCGGGTTGGGGCTGATGAGATGGAGCTGCTTTTCTGTGCACACTGCTATGTTGCCATCGCACGTCTCGTGTAACAATAGTGACGACGACGATGATGATGATGATGCCAAGTGGCGCCGACGAGATGGTTGGAGACTGTTCGCAGCCCAGTCCTGATAGACCACGTGCTACGATTGTGATATCGCGCGATCAGACGAGGACTGGCCGGCGCTGTAGTATGTACGGCTCGAACTAGCTCTATCGGAGGCAGAAGCTAGGCATACACCTCATCAGTACCAGACAATTTCCGACGAGCTCTTCTGCTGTTGAGAGCTGCAGGCAGAAGGGTTTTGTCCTATGGGGTGAATCCGTCGCGAAGCGCGAAACACACGACTCATTCGTGGAAGCGGACAAAAAGCATCGATCACGAAGTCATGGATGATGGACAACGTCAACGAGGTCAGCTGCACTACAATATGAATCGTTATGTCTTGTCTTTCATATCCGGCGGCAATGTGATAGCGTACATCTGTTGATAGCAGCTGATGACACCCGCGATACATTGTACCTTTTTCCATCAGCTGGGGTCATCCTCGCTCCCTTCATCTGACTCCTGACTCCAATAGCACAGCTGTAGCCCCCATCAATGAAACTCCTATTTCGAGCAGAGCATACTTCACCTTATCGCTCATGCCAGATAAGCTACAAACTATAATCATCGTCATCGACTTTGATAGGCTTGTATGCACCTCCTCCTGTCTGCACAATCCTGCATCACTGGCACGGCACTCTCGCTGCCTAAACTGCGGTGCCCCATCGTCGTGCTGGTGGTGGTGCATGAACAGCACAGAAGAAAGAAAGAAAAAAAAATCTCTGGCACGCCATTGCGTGTTGTTACTGATGCAACCCGACGTAGACCGCGCTCCCGATACAGATACAACCTTATGCCCTGCCACAGACTGGGATCAAGATTACTCGAGCCACAACACGGGGTCAGCCGAATGAGTACTCCCACGTTTGTATCTCTCGAGTAGCGACACATGCATCATCCCGCTTCCGGAGTATATGGCAAGCCTTCCCAATGGTCGGAGTAAAGTCTCACGAATGCCTGACATGCACCCACTTCAGCGCGACTCACCTCCGCGAACTGTCTTTGAAACCGGCTCGCAGGCCCGACTCCAGTGGCGTGCAGTGGCACTGATGCATGGTCCACGGGATATCGCAAGTCTATGCCTATCTCCAAATGCCGGAAAATGATCTCAGATTCAGCCCTGGAGCATGGCGGTACGTACCCAGCACATGAGGCTAGGATATGCCTTGTACACAGCTGAAGTCATTTCACCGGGCTTCGAGCGCCAGCGACAATTCTTCACCAACCACAACGGTATTAACAGCATATGCTGTAGATAGCAAGTAACAAGGCAGCGCACACACTGTTCGAACATCGTACAGTGAGCGTGAGCGTTGAACATCCATTGAGAGGCATGATGTCCGACATCCACTTGTTCATCTATATCTACAGCAGGTACTGTGCACTGGCCTATCTGTAGGCATTGCAAGTCGAGATCTTATACCCCTGATTCGTCCATGCAGCACGCACGTTCTGTAGCTGTCGAAATTGTTTTTACTTATGCCGAAGCTCGCCCTGTGATCTCATCAGTACGATTCGCGTCGTCCTAAAGCTTACTTTCGATAAACCTACACTGCTGAATCTCCTCCTCGCTCAAATGCCTCAGCTTGTTCACTTGTGGTGCCTCTCCAGTCACAACACCCTTGACCACCTCAATCGTGCTGCTAATCATATTCTTACGGCTCACAGCATATTGAATCGTCTTCGCGTGAACCTTGATCAGACCTACACGTGGATCCTCTGGACCACCATCGTGCTTTCCATCACCGAGGTCACCCAACCACGCTTTCAGCGCTGGGCTGTAATATTGGCGGACCTTGGCACGGTCGGTCTCGATCGTGGCTTTGCCAGACACAGATGCCCATTCGCCCGCAGAGTCGAGGAATGCCACATTGACATCTGGGTTTGCTTCGAGGTCGTCGGTCTTGCCGGATTCGGTGTTGGTGTGGTAAAGGAGGTCGACGCCGTTGCCCTCCTTGGCGGCTACTGCCATGCATCTGCTAGCCAGAAGGCCGTTCTCCATCTTGGTTGTGAGCATGCAGAACTTTGCCTTGTCGATGAACTGGACAAGGTCGTCGACCTTTTCCTTCAGCGATGGCTCTTGGATGTTCTTGGCCGTGTATGGGTCAGCTGGCTTGCTGCCGGTGTCGGTGTTCGAGTAAGACATTTTTGCGGTGGAATTGGTGATCGTCCTCTGATTATGATGTGTGTTTCTAAGAGATCATAGTCAGTCTCTTGTCACAATCTGGTTGCCAACAGTCCCACGCTGACGCCCATGCTCTGAGGTGTGGACATGATCGTGGTGAGCGATATGCTACTCTCTGCGTGCATGGCAAAGCCGTCCTTCTCAAGAAAGTAACCGACATCATCTGTACTTACCAGGACAGAGTTGTGACAGTCGTGAAAGTGTTCCAACGTGTATGTGAGCAGAATTAGGGGACTTCAACCTCTTGTTCTAGTGCAAACGACGACCTGATCGTGGTGGGGCTCAAGAATGAACGCATCGCAACGTCATAGAAACCCCGCCGACAAACTGATGGCGCGATTTCTCTCACGCTTGCCGACAAAGCAGTATGCTGCCTGAAACGGATAATGCTTTCCTGTGAGAAGCTATACACTAACACCCGAGCACGGGCGAGCTCGAGCAAAGAATGTCGCAGCGATCGACTGCTTCTGCCCACCCTTCCTGGTGACAGGAAAATCGGAATGCTCCTCGTTTGTGTACTGTGCAGGTGTTTGACTACGTTCACAATTCACAGAGTAAGATTAGCTTCTTTGTATTCAGCACTCAAAACCGCAGGAGAGTGGCCTTTAGTAACAGGAATGGCGGACGCTGTAGATTCACCCAGTATCGCTAAGTATGTTCCGCTTTTTGTATCAGCCAGGGCCCGGATCTATAGTGCAACCGCATGATGGCCCGCCGGTCACTACCCATTCTGCTCCGGCATGACCTCAACCAGCCTTGAGCCGCTCTGATGGCGCTCATGTTGATTTACTCAATGTCAGCCTTGTTAGACAAGAGGTCAGTCGTCTCGGCTTTGGTAGAAGTGGGCAGCCTTTATGACTGCATGCTTTGTCAACCACTCTAAACATTCAAGATGTACATGTGACCATTCACCTTGTCCGCCTTGTCCAGGCGCGGCCGCTGGCATTCCTCACATTGGCCATACTCCGTCGTTGTAAAGTATGCGTCACTCGCCGCAGCGACCATGTCCAAAGTACTCGGGACCCAGGAGCCTCTTCGCTTTGACATTTGCCACCTGCTGAGGTCGCAGGTGCACAACTCGCCGATCAACGGGTTACCGACCAGCTCAACATCGAAATTGTCGCGATTAGCGCGCACAGTCAGATGCAATGTCTCCCAGGAGTTCCGTAACAAGTGCGCTGCATTTCCTACTCCAAGGATCTCGCAATTAACATTCATTTCAACGTGGCGAAGATGCCGAGCATGAGTACCCAGCCTTCTCGTCCATCGTGCAAGCGCATCTGCGGTCTCGCTCATGCTAAGGATGTGAGCGCCAGTACCGATGTTGAAGACATTCTCGGCGAGGTACAAAGAGACAACTTCATCCTTGAGAGTCTTGCAGGTACGTGACAGCGTTGGTTCCGGGAGGAGCATTGGATCGTAGCAAGTTCTGTCTTTAGTCCACTTGAGCCTCAATATGTTGATCGGATCGTCCTTTATGACCAAGAGGTTGATCGGATCATCCTTGACGACCAGATAGTGGTAAATCCTGTTGCGAAGCTCGGCCGGTAGCGCAAATAGGGAATTGCGGTCCTTCATCGCGGCTTGCAACATCTGTTGCTGAGTCATTGGCGCCCTTTATAAAGTTCTCATGATATTCGAAAGTCTTAAAGTCGCCATAGCCGTGCCCACTTTTGTAGTTGTGATGTTGCAGCGGATGCCGCCGATGTCCACAACAGTGATGACTAGCGAAAGCAGTTCACAACGTGGCCAGACACCGTGAAACCAGGTCTGGTGTCAGACCACTCGTGTCGCCATGGGAAGCCGGGCATATAGACCGCCGTAACCTTGGAACGACTCGGAACATACATATAAAGAAAATCGGCAAGTTACTCAGCACCTGCTTTCACTTCAACACGTAACGATGTTTTGCCAATTCTTTTGCCGACTTTGCAGACCTCTCCCAAGCTTCTCCAACCGCGACATGCCACATCTGTTGCAACGACCTTCTTTGACGGCCTCGCAGAAGCAGAGGCTGTACTCCTGAATGACATCAAGGAGTATTCGGCCATCTTTACTTGCAGACTGCTCGACACCATCCCTAAGACGACATATGCAACGTGGCCTGCCATTCATATCAAAGTGCAACGTGCCTCTAGTAGATCCTATTTCATACGTGGCATCTCTTGGCATAAGACCATCATTCCAGGCATAGCACCATCCATCAATAGTCATGCTCAGGTGAGACAGGAACCTGGTATAAGAGCCCAGCCTGTCACGCCAACGATTGATCTTTAGATTGAAGTCGTAGAGTGGTATATCGTCAAAGTCGTTATAGCCGATCTTGCCAAGGTAGAAAATGTTCTCAGCATAGTATGTGCTAAGCACTTCTTCGCGAAGTAGCTTGCAGGTAAAGGCCAATGCTGGCTGATGTGGCTTTATGTTGCCCCAGACCGCCCACAGCGGCTCAATTTCGATAGTTGTATGTCTCCGTACAACCTCCTTCCAAATCTTGTCCCTCAACTCGCTTGGAAGGTTCAGAAGAATCGAGTGGAGGGGCGAGTCCATGATTCTGGAATGTCGGTTGCGTTGTTTGTCGTGCCCGTCCGATATGCTTGCCGGTCGCCAGTACCTTGATGACATTGTAGCGAGACGATCATCAACTCATGGCGCACTACTTGGCCACGAGCTATATAGTCTGTCATGAATGCGAAGAGCTGTTCGACGTACCTACCATACGGACGAGCATCACGCGTCATATCACCCGCTTGCTCGTAATAGCACATCTGCAATGCATCTACGCGTCTTGGGATGGCGAGAGCTGCTGCAATAGAGACTGGAACGAGGTACCAGCGTTCGACAACAGCAAGTGCATGTCATGGGTAGGCGCCGTTCGGCGCTGTGCGAACGTTGTTGTTCGCAATTCAGATGTCGATATGCATCTTCCTGACCGCGCCTCTATGCCGACCCGACGTCAGCCGACAGATCAGCCGGGATCGCTAGTACAGCGCTGTTGGCAAGCATGATTTGGAAATCGTATCCGAAGTCGAACGACATATTTGGTGACAGATCGGAAGATGTGATGTGTGCATGTACATATGTCAAGAGCATGGTCCTCGCGATTTGATGCTTGGCTTGCAGACAAGCTGTCACGTGATACTGACACGCTTGCCCACCGTGGTTAGCTTCAAGAAGCTGGCATCGGGACTTCGTCTAACGGCGCACAAGAGCTCAAGTCACGTGTCGTAGTAACTTCGATAAGTAGGACATTGCAGCCCGTTCGAGCGCGCTAGCGTACAAGCGGCCAGGTTCATCGCTATAACACTTCGGCTATAGAGTACGTCGAGTGACCTCAATCCAGTAGTACAATAAACGATACATCTCAGCACGCGACTTCTCCAAGTAGCGTCACCTGGTGAGTGAATCACATAAGCGTCATCGAAAGCACGAAAGTGATGGATCGAGCACAGCGGCTGCCAGTGGGAACAGCAGGCTAAAAGGCGAGAGGCAGGTAAAGTAAATATACATCAGCAGGTGCAAGCGATCGAGTGGCATACGCAAAAATGCTAGAGTCGAGGGCTATTGCCCATACGACGCTCCATAACGTAGTGTCCAATAGCCAAGTTGACCTATGAACAGGCTGTCTTGCGTTGCAATGGAAGTGTGCAAGTCACGCGGTCCCGCACTCGCATTCACTTGCATGCCTTTCACATGAAGGTACAATTGAACGCTACCCAGAAAGCTTATCTTATTTACTCGACCCCACCTCAAACTGCTCGGAGCTTGCTTGTCTTAATATGATCTTGCGACATCGCCATCACTTACACTGAAGGGATCGCACACTCAATCATGGCAGAATTGTTAAGATGGAGAAATCAGTCGAGAGATGCCACGATAAGAAGTGGGGCTATGTCCTGTATCGCTGCACATATAGCATCGACCAGGAATGGGCATAATTCATGCAGCGTCTGGCTGGACCTGTTCGTCCAGGCGGCTATGGCAGGTCATGGCCCGTTCGCAGACATCGACCCCATAGAGGGACTCTTTCGCCTGGGAGGTGATGGAAGACAAAGCACAGCTCGAGACAGCGACCAAGAGTGAAGTGCGATAGTAAGGTATTCCACTTTGCGACAAGACGTATCTTCTCACTGATACGTAAGACGGGCTATTCCAACAATGGGTCGATTCTGTCAAAGAAGTGGTCGAGGCTGTGCTAGCCGAAGAAGACCCAAGCGACGTGCGCGCCGCACATACAGCGAATGTGAAGCTTGTCGATCGCAATCTCGTCGAAGAACCAGAGCAACTCAGCGCATCGGAAGTGCCGGACGACACTACTCAAGAGCACGGCTAAATGCTGGAGACGAAGGCTACCCTTCAATCAAGCAAGGTACGTCAGAATGAGACGCATAGACATTCAAGTGCGAGCGCTGACGCGAACGGACCGGGGATGCAAGCGTGCAGAGACGTAGGTTGGATGAAGCTCGAAGCGCCCGCCCCCCAGCGGTGGCCTCGCCGACATAGTCGACGCTCCGCCGCGAGAATCTGTATACGTGTAGGTGGAGTTTCAGAGCGCGGGCGATAGCTCCACTTGAGTTAGAAAAGTAGAACGACACCATCAAAGGAGGACCAGAAAGTAGCAGAGCAGGTTGCGAAAGACCAGGATGTTGATTAACACCGCATTTGCCAGTGTCGACTACCAGACACATCACCGCACCAATGCGGGACCTAGAAAAAAAAGGAAAGGGACAACGGACAAGCCGTCCTGCATTCAGCATGCTACAGTAGTCGTCTATAGCAGTAAACCTCGATACTACCCTGGCTTGTGGGTAAGAAGTCTCTCCTGCAGGAACTTTTCCTCCTCAACAGACTTAGCGCCTTTCATTTGATGTTTCATCGTGGAGCATGAGATCCCAATGAGGATTGAATCCAGGTATTTGCACGGGATCTCACGTTGCGACTCCGCCACAGTCACTAGTCCGACATTCGGATGATCCCTGCCGGCCGTTGCACAATACGTGCTGATTGTGTAGATATAGCACTATGGATACACACTGGGGTATTGTAATTTTGGAAAAAAGCACAACCCACGCTCAATCGATCTTGAGCGACCCATAAATCCTGTGCACGAAGACCCAGCACGCAAAGAATCCTATCGAGCCTGCAACTTGTCAGCAAAACATGCACATCGCCATAGAAATTTATAGCCTTACCGCTCAGCAAGAACCACAAGAAGCTCAGCAATATCGAGTATCCCAGATACAGGAGTCCTCCCGTGAACGTGCTAAAGCTCAACATCCTCGCCCAGTAGAGCAGACTGTACGCAAAAACGTATATGGCGCTAGCTCCACTGCTAGCGAAAGCTCTCCATTGCCAGTGATAGTTCTCCGCGCACAGTAGGAAGTAGATCATGAGGATCGTGACAGCCGCAGAGGTGACTATCAGAAGTCCGAAGCTCAGGAACAGGAAGCCGAACATGTAGTATATCCTATTACTCCAGAGCGAGTTCATGATGAAATAGAGCTCAACGAAGATAGCGCCGAAAGGCAGCACACCGACCAAGAGCATGCTCGGCACAAGCCGAAGGTAGCCTTGTGAAGGTGGTATCTGGCGCGGGATCTGGTTCGTTCGTACTGGTGCATCGGGCAAGGATTGACGGAAACCAAACCAGGATCCGGCGACTGACGATGGCACTGAGATGACGAACCAGATCCCGAGGATGACGAGCATGGTTGTGAATGGCACTGCACCGGAGGATCCTCTGGCCCAGACGAAGAGGTTGAGCAGGAAGAACGTCCCGAAGACGAGTGCTGGCACCGCTGACGGTGTGAAGACGAATAGCTGCTTCCACTTTTCGCCTCCAAAAGACTTGTAAACGCGTGAGCTGGTGTATCCACCAACGCATCCGAAGACCGTATAGAGCAGAATCATGACTGTCGCGAGACTACCACGATTGCTGGGCGAAAGGAAGCCAATCACGGCGAACGCAATGGTGAGACCAGCCATGATGAAGAGCTGGGCGCCGTTGCCAACCAGTACAGCCAGTGCTAGAGAGTGCTTCGGAGGTCTGAACACATCGCCATGTACAAGTTTCCAGCCGCTGTCCTCTTGGATGCCATCCTCGGCATTATTGCCATTGAGATCGTCCAGTCCGAGCTGATCCAAGCGGTTGTAGCGCGCAATGTCCTTCCGTAAAGTCCTGACCAGGATCGTGCTGACCATGCCAATCAAGAACATTACAATGACGGCACTGTTGATCAGCGAGAACCAGTGGATCTTCGGATCGAACACATGCAAGTATTTGTCCCATCGCGTTGCGAACGATGTTGCAGAAGGCCTCCAGTAGACACTGTATGTCCACGTCACTCTCGTCTTATCCTTCTCCGACAGTGTCAAAGCTGGGCCTCCCTCACCGCACTCGGCACTCGTATCTTTCGGCTCTTTACCCTTCTTCTTCGAATTTTTGCGCGATTTTGGCTCCACTAGAATGCCAACTACCCGATATTGGTTCTTCCTGACTTCGTGGTAATCGACGTAGATGTCGTAGTGGTTGTGCAAGTGCGGCACTTCCTCCTTGACTTCACCAAGCAGAAAGCCAGGCTGATAGTATTCTGTCTGGCTTGTGGGATCCCAGTAGGCTTGCGCTGCGGGCAATCCATCGACGAGCCAGTTTATGATGTAATTCTGCCATATCCTCCTATTCACGAACTTCGCATCTCTCGGTTCGAACTCCACTTCACTGCATACGGCTTTGCACGTTTCGTTCTTTGCCATGTGCAGCTCGAACGGCGAGCTCAAGATCCTGTCTCCAAACAGGATGCTGCCCAATGATTCGGACGCTCGTGTCAACTGCTGTGGCATGCAGAAGTGGAAGTTACTATGGTAGTAATCGAACGAGAATGCCGACCGCACTTGAGTGTCGCGTTGCGACTGTGATGGTGTAAGATGGTTCACGGTAAGCGGTACCAGGTCACCTTTCTTGTAGTTGGTAGGCGTGATGCCTGGTAGGTAGAACCCATTGGCGGCCAGCGGTGCTGAGACGAGCAACAGCAAGGTCGCTGGCAGCCGATCCAGTCGCATATCGGCGAAAATTGATTTTGATGTCGTCGTCGAATCGTAGCAGGAGTTGAAGGATCTCCAGCAATATGTTGTTGATGGTGTCAAGGTAGAGGTATAGCTTGCAGAAGCTCGACGTGGTGGAAGATCGTCGTCAGCCCTGGGGTGTAGCCGCACCCTCGTACAGGAGAGGGTCACCTCGTGTTTCGTTGGTTCTTTGTTTTCCGATCCCGAGCTTGAATGGTACGCTATGAAGTTTCGTATGGGAAGAACATTGCCAAGGTCGTGAGGGAGTGAGAAAGGACAACTTTGATTAAGCTACGTCGATGCCTAGTATGTAAGCATGGATTCCCCCGGATGAAGCATGCGCCACACTGCAGGACCCTGCTTCCATCTTCACTCTGAATTGATAGGCATTTGAACTCGAGTTCCGCTGTCACATGGATTCATATATAAATTTCTATATAGCCGATCTGGTCTGCTACTTCCAGCTCTGTCGAGACTGTACTGCTACCCCATCCATTCTCCCATACACAAGATACGCCTAGCACTGCTGAAGCAAAATCAGGTCGGGTTCTGTGCTGCCACCATCCCATATGTAAGTCAAATATTCACAAGATCCAAGAAGAGCACATTTTGGTCGTTACGCGTAGCCTCCGAAGACTTTCCCCAATGCACAAGCGCCGCTATGTACAGAAATTCGATCACTACAGTTTCGAAGAGCTGGAAGTGTAGGTCTTATAGGTGCTACCGTAGGTCGATGGTTCAGTGCCACTGACAAGTAAAGCGTCAGCAACCATGTAGTAAGCATAGCCAGCAACATCGTCATTGCTGTCCATCCATGGCATGACGGTCTCGAGGAAAGTGCTGATCTCGTCATCAGAGCCGGTTGCACCGAATTCAGACAGGAAAACTGGCTTGCCGTTGCCCATCTCGATGGCAGTCTCGGTGTGGTTCTTGAAGTAATCGATGTTCGTTGCGGAGTCATACCAATGGATGTTGAGGCAGTCGATCTGGCACTTGGTACTGCCAGAGTTGCAGGCGTCGAGGAACTTTTGTAACCAGGTGAGTCCCATATCGCCTCCACCATTGGTAACCGCAGGCGCGCAAAGCTTGGCTTGGCCAGAGAGAGGGTTCATCCACGTCTTGTAGGCTTCAGCAGCAGCTTCAGGCTCCAGGTTAGCTTGCGCGGTGTGATCGGGCTCATTGAAGGAGAAGAGGTGCGTGGACCCGCTCTTGATCGCAGACTTGGCATTATCGCTCCACGAGCTGGTGTAAGTGTCTGCATTGCCCCAGAGGGTGGGGATGTACGTGAAGCCAGTAAGGCCCTTGCTAGCAGACTCCCAGTTGTAAGCCCAAGATACCTCGTTCGAGCCCTCGAAGCAAGTGGTCAGACTCGCATCGTTGTAAGCCAGACCACGCTTGCCTGAGCTGCTGGACGAAGAACTGTAGCTCGCTGGTGCAGATGCCGTGGCAGTACCACTGTTGCCCTTGCTTGCCGCAGCATAGCTAGTAGGCGAGGCAGCAGCGGAAGTAGCTGGGACCGGCGAACTGCTGTATTGCGCGGCGGTAGTAGTGTCGGCCAGAGAAGTGCTAGATGCAGTTTCTGGTGATGCTTCGCTGCTGCTTGAAGCTGGCGCAGTGTAAGCAGCGGCAGAAGATGAGCTGGCGCTTGAAACTGGGGCAGCCTCCGCACTGCCGCTGCTGTGGGCCGGAGCAGAGTAGGCTGGCGCAACGTAGAACGAGGATGCAGAGCTCACTGATGCTGGCGAAGCGTCGGAGCTGCTGGATCCAGAGCCGTAGCCAGCCGCAGAGACTACAGGGCTGGAAGCGGACGTCTGGCCTGCCGTGACAGTGACATATACTTTCTCAGTGTTGGTCACAGTCACGTCGGCAGCGCACTGTTCGGCAGCACTGCTGGAGGCATATTTATGCTGGAGATGAATGGTGGAATACACAGTCTCGGTAAGAGTCTGACCGATAATGTAGGTGTTGCCGCCATGGCCGTTCGTCGAGGCTGCCGCTGCTACGCTTGTAGATGAGCCATAGCCCGTGGTTCCCCAGATGCCAGTGCTGTTGGCGGTCGGGTATGCGTACGGAGCTCCAGAACCGGATCCATAGGCGCCGGACGCATGCAGTCGTTGGTGACCGTGGGCGTGACCGTGATGATATCCTGCAAAAGCCCCCGGGGCAAGCGCCAAGATGGAGAGGGCGAAGATAGCGGACATGTTGCTCTGGTATCAAATCTTTGTGAAGATCGAGGTACGTTTGCAATGCTGTACGAAAATTGGTGCGAGAAGGAAAGCTGCTGCTAGAGCGCTGAGTGCCAAACCAGGGCAATTGCTAGATAGCGTGAAGGAACGGATGTGTCCAGACGGACAAGAGAGGGCAACGAGCGACTGCTCTAAAGAGAGTGACAGCAATTGACGACCCGAGGGAAAGTGCGATGAAGAGGTTGAGGAAGGCAAGCAAAGCAGAACCAAGTGGAAGGCGCAAGCAAGACTAAGACATTGTGTACAGCGCGCAGGGTGGAGACAGGAGATCTTACCCCTTCTGACGCTGTTGGGCTCTGGATAGGTGCAGTTCGACGCGTTCGAGGCGTCGAGCCGCAGTGGGCCAGATGCAGCGTCTCATGCTGTCCGTGTGCGTGGTCGCCGTGTCGGCCACGCAAGCAGCGACGAATCGTCGGGAATCGTTAGCAGGGGCTGCATCTTTCAGGATAGGAGATGTAGTAGTCTGCAGACGCGGTGGGCAAGGTCCGACGACAGACCCACTGTATTCGTCTGCGCGTGTCGCTAACTGGAAGCAGATCGCTCGGTTCGGACTGTTCCTTCCTACAGGCGGACGGGAACTCGGTACGCTTGGTCAGGAACGACCCAATCGTTCGGATGTGACAGCAGCACCTCAGCTTGTGACAGCCACAAAACTGCCATTGGACGCGCTGTTTCGTCGAATGAACAGCACACTGCAGCAGCGGCGCTACCACAAACACACGCGCAGCCGATGAGACTCGAGTCTCGTAAAGAGACGTCGCGGACTCGTTGACTGTCGCAATCGCGAGAGTCGCGCGCGGATTGGTCAAGCGAACTTGATTGAATTCGCACCGAGTGGGGTCGTGGTTCGGGAGGCTGAAACGCTGGAACATGCATCTGCATCCACTTCATTGTAGAAGAAAAAGATCTCTGAACCGACGTGTGAAGTGAACAGACTTCTTGCAGGTCATGCACAATGACCTTGCTGCCCCAGTTCAACCATGACGAATCCTGCATGGCTGTATTGCTGCTGGGCGCGAGAAGTGTGGTTGAAGGCGGGTGACGGCATCTGAAGCAGATCGCTGTTTCGAGAGGCTTGCGACTCCAGAAACGGTCGAAGACGCCCAGCCGTGTTCCTCCACGTGAACCACCGGCGGCGTCGTTCCTGTGCGACGTCCGACGGCCATCCCCTCTCCAAATATACTGTCGAGACTGCAGCAGTAGCGCGCCAGGCGGACAGTCGGAGTCGCTGCAGTTGACCAGATTAGTAGACTGATTAGTAGCCAAAGGTGAAATTGGTCCGCCGGCCAGAATCGCATCGCATGCATCAGGATGCAGCAAGTTTGCTGAGGCGCCCGAGCGCATTCCACCTCGGCGAGGCTGCTGTCAACTCAATTATGCTCGCGACTCTGCAGCAGTGTCGCATACCGCATGCGGAGTAGCCCACCGGCAATGGTCGAGCAACAAGAACAACAAGATCTCGAATCGCGCCTGCTAACATGAACGCCCGATTTCCACCGCTTGAGTACCTCGGAGCGAGCAGGAGGCGCTCAGCAGTTTCCGTTCAGGAAGGTACTCGGATGCAGCCTTCAGGAATCGTTCTCGCAGCGTGCAGGCGTGGCTGTCAGGTGTATGTCTCGGCCAGCGAAAACGCGCTTCTGTTGCCAGCCATCAGCCGGCGTCTTGTCCAGAGACGGGCCACAGTCGTTTCACGTTGGCTACCAGCGACGCAGTCGCATTGCCACGTAGCGATGGCGACAGGCGCTTCCAGCAACGTGGTCGACTGTTGTGATGAGCGTGATGAGCGTGAAGAGTAGGTGATGCGGTGCAAAGATGAGACAAGCTGCACGGGTGTTGCACAGCACATTGTTCCCAGAGCGGGGAAATGAGCTTCCGCACAACTGCTTTCCTGTCGGGCATCTTATTTCTTCTCTCCACGAACATTCCAAAACGCTTAACGCTGCTGTGCCGCTCGACACGCGGTGGAGTTCAAATAAATGGTTACGACTGCTCTTCCTAGGTTAAGGCCGTTGATCAGAGCGCGTAAAGTGCTTGGCGGGCGGGTATGGAACGCGGCTCAGTTGACTTCTCATGCACAGCGACAACGAGAACCCAATGCCGACTCCTTCAACGCTCTTGATATCTAGAACAACGCATTGCAGGCACTCGATTGCTTCGTGCTTGCTCCTTTTAGACACGGGCAATGTAGCCATGAAGCAGTGTCGACTTGATCAGAATCGGCAGGCAGCTTGAGTGCTGCAGATATACGGCTTCAGCATGCTAGGCGCCCGCTGTGGATCGCTCACGGAAGTAGTCCATTCTAACACATATGCACACAGCAGCCGAGAGGCACGGCGGTTACACAGAAGACCAATAAAGGATCTACTAGCCAAGCCATTCAAAGAAGGCTGCACTTCATCTGCTGTTTGGATCATGCTCGTTGCTCTTTCGTGCCGCAACGATGCATTGCATGTCCTCACTGATAGTTTTGGGCCGTCTT
This sequence comes from Passalora sequoiae, assembly GCA_013248845.1. Classification (NCBI taxonomy): domain Eukaryota; kingdom Fungi; phylum Ascomycota; class Dothideomycetes; order Mycosphaerellales; family Mycosphaerellaceae; genus Passalora; species Passalora sequoiae. The sequence continues at coordinate 673,418 of WSQC01000011.1, read as the reverse complement.
GTCACGTTTACTTTGGCGACGGGACCTGGACATTCAGGGCCGCGATATCTTCAAAGTTCGATAGCAACATTGGGCTCGACATCGAAGGAGGCCGGCGGTTATATTGCCCAAGGACTTTCGCTTCCCAAATCTAGTTCCTTTGCTGCGAATCGATCTTTGGCTACCTCAGCTGTGACGGCTAACGCAACGTACAACGATGGGGATCTCGATGGACATTGCTGGACTTCGTGGTCACGCTACTGGTCCGCAAGCACGCAGCTAGCTACAAGCCTGACAACATTCACGACCATCGAGCAATTTACAGCCGAGTCTTTCTCGTCGCTCGACGGATCAACGACTTTTCCAGTGACGACCACTGTGACAGCGCGCAATGGCAATTTTGCAACCAAGACATACATCACGACATATACTACCCATGATCAAATGTGGGCTACCTCCAATCATTCAGGCACAAGGACTACTCAGACCCAAGAGCAGATGGCGAAGATGTTCCCATCCTTACTGCCGGGTATCACGCCTCCGCCGTGTGCACTTCCCACTTATGTGCCGCAGTGCCAAGCTGCATGGCAACAGTGGTTCACTAGCGGAGCCATGACTTATGCAGACCAGAGACCAGTCTGTACGCAGGCTATCGTCTCGGGTAGCATGTGCTCACAAGTAGCAGAGACTTGGCTGAGTCGAGCACGTGCGAATGGAGGCGAGATTGATGGCAATATTGGCAACCAGTGGCTACCACAGACGCTCAATGGAACCACTTCCATTCCCGACTCGACGACCCTTTACTACTGGCCGTCGACAAGTACCCTCGCACCAGGCTGTACCCTAGGCTGTCAGTCTTGTCGAGTGAGCGGAAGTCGTGTCAAGCTCATGTACTGGCCACCCGCTACGACGACATGGCGTACTGGAACTTCCCCTGCTGTCACGACAGTGAAAGCTTCGAGAATTGCTACAGTCGTGACAGAAGGTACGACATTGACAAGCCCGACAGTTTATATCTCCTTCGATCATCTGAGTGCATCAGACTCCTGCAGCGCCGTGGGCACAATCAAGAAGAATCTGATAGTGGCCATCACGAACTCAGCTACGTTGTCCAGCCTGTGGGGATGGGACCACTACTGGGGGCTGCAATCGACAGCTTCCTTTAACTTCACTGACATGTATGTGACGCCGGTACCGGACTCTATCTACATGAGCCAACCGCGCTGCGCTTCTGCATCGAACTCCATCTGGTACTCATGTCTACCGCTTTACACGCGAGTCCCAATTTGCAGCTCCATTATCAAGAGTGGCTTTCATTGCGATCGGTCTCTGCCCTATGAGCCGGTCATCGCCATTCCAAAAGAGGTTGCGCAGCTGCAGCCGGAATGGAACAATTGTATCGGAGGTGTGCTTGGAGTTTATGACCCACCTGTGGCGTTGCAGGCCGCCGCCTTCGTCGCAGCTCCGACAATTGGGGCCTCGACGATACCAAGAACGACCGAGCCCGCTATCGTTGCGACCTTCACAGCCGCTGCGCCATCGCCCGCAAAAGCGACATTAGCAAGCGCAACGAGAGCCGACCCCGATTCGCAGCATACACCAATACCGACCGACATTGGTGCAAGTGGTAAGACTGACCAAGAAGCACCTTCAGTTTCGGCCCAATCTTCGCACCCATCTGATAGAACAGGAACGGAAGCAGATACGACGTATGTGGTAGGTAACATCCCACAGGCGTCGTGGACTGGTCCCGAAACAGTGGACCCGGCGTCTCCAGCCTCCCAGCATAAGGCAGACCCATCGCCCACAGATGCACTCGGCGTTCTGACCCAGACTTTGCCTCACACGACTTTCTCGCTTTCTGTCAACACTGAGCATTCACAGAGTAGTCCATCTTCCTTGGATCTGCCAGTTATGGAGACCACGGCCGGTGATGCGTCGACTTCAGCGAGCAGCTCAGACGCGCTTCAAACGACAAAGAGTCCCAACGCAGACCAAGCATCACCATCGTCTTCCGAGGGCACGAAAGGGAGTGTTAATCCTTCTGAAGGAAATCGCACAGAAGGCGACCCCAGTCGAGGATCATCTTCAGACACTGTCCAGTCTCAAGCTGGAGCGAATGGCAGTGTGGCGGTATCAACAAGTACTTCGGTACCCGCTTCGCATGCTCCGCAGGGCGGCCTGCAGAGTATAAATGCGCCATCGGCTTCTCAGCACGAAGCAGACCCAACGTCAACAGATGATCTTGGCGTATTAACACTGGCTCCAGAGCATACCATTTCTTCCAGTGCTGTCGATATCTCATATCTCGCCAGTAGCACAACATCGCAAGACCTGCCCGTTATCGAGACCGCTCCAGCTGAAAGTAGTGCGAAATCGCTTCAGCTAAAAGTAGTGGCATCCCAGAGAGCGATCCTGGCGGCCACACTGCCAGTGTTCCTAAGCTGGGGTGTCCGACGCGTTCTAGTCTGACGAGTGTGAAGTTCAGGTGATGCGGGATGAAAGTGAAGTCTCGCACAGCAGAATTCATGTGTGGGCCGGGAAATGAGCTTGAGCAACAACAACCTCTTTCCAATCGAGCAATATATCACTTTTAGCAAGACCAAGCGGAAACACTTATCGTCGCTGTGCCGCTGAAGAGCATTGCTAGTATGGATGGTGAGGTTCACGTGTGCCGCTCCGAGCGCCTATGCTCTGGAGATCGGCGCCACAGCAGCTTGGTGAGGCCACCGCGACTACGCTCAAGTCCGCTACTTTGCAAGAGCTTCGTCAAGCTGCCTCACACAATGGCACCAGAACTAAACTTTCCCACCAGAGCCTCAACATGGCACTGCATACTGATACCTCGTGTCTGTTTGCACAGAAGCACGTAGGACCCCTCGATTGCTTCCCATGTTGTTACAAGTGTTATAGAAGACCTAGTTCTCACTGGTCCAACTGTCTTTATTTCGTTCGACAAGCTCTCGGCATCAAACTCGTATAGAAATATCGAAAAGACGGTCTTCAAGTATCGTCGTGGCGATCACTAATCCAGCGACTTGTCCATACCGATATAGAAGCATCAGCATCCACGCTTTTCCTGCCGCGTTTTTCATTCCATACACCAAAGTTCCTAATCTGTTCTTGGCCATGAACATTCCGCATAATCCCAGGCTCCGTCGCCAGTCGTGTCGTATACAGAACAGCTGCTCAAGAACAATCAGTAATCACATGCTTATATGTCAAGTCTTAGGACCTCGAGCATAACGCACCCATTGCCTTGCTTTTTGCACGGGTAATGCTAAGTCGCGGTATTAGTCTAGCGTAAGCATTTCAGGCTCGAAGCGGTATTCTTACTGGGTCGCAGGCAACCTGTTGGCCATTGCCGCCTCGTGACCAAGGAATTCCTTTCACGCAGAGGCCCCTAGACTCTATGCCTGGCCCCGTTGTTACCTCGCAGTTCTATGCCGTTATTGGTACTCGTTCCTTAGCAGCGGATATCTAGCATATTGCCAACCTACCCAGTATTTTCCGTCAAGACTTGCTATCGCGCCAACCGCTAGGGCGAAAACTCCCATGCATACCGCCTGGATATTCATGATTGCGAGGAGGACTAATAATGTTCCAGAATATAAGTTTGGAGACGGGATTGACTATAGATATATATCTACCTGTATCATTTACTGGTGCTACTTGCCTATGTACTTGGAATGCAGTAAGTAGTAGGTAAGCACTTATGTTATAATACGCCGAACTGTCTAAGACACAAGTAATAGGTATGAAGTAACGGGGATTGTTTTAGCGTACTTTGGTGGTGCCTACCACAGTCTTCGCCCAGCTTTTACTCGAATACTTGATCGACACCCACCAAGAAACACCACTCCGGTGTTCGGATTTCCCGATTGCGGAACGTACGATGTGCACCTTTTTGAGAATCACGGGGTTTCTGGTAAGACTAGCTTGAGACATTGTAGTGTGCTTTGGCATCAGCCTTGCAACCACAACAACCAGCAATCTGAAACATTCAGATGTGCCGCCCGTAGTGCCGTCACCTAAAGTCTGTCTCGTTCGCAGCAGATAGACAAGCAAGGACGCCAGTTCAGGTCGGGATAAGTCTGATCGTCTTACAACCGAGCACAATCGTAGAGCTTACTTCAGGTGCTGCTGCTGCCACGTGAGGCTCACAGACTCTTGGACGAGCTACCGTAGGAGTTGCTGTCGGCAGTACTACGATCTTACTGGATCCGGAAAATGTGGCCTAAGCTAGTATGAGTTCGCGGCCATCTTCACTACTGAGGGTGAGCGATTTTACAATATCAGATGGCAGCACTGGTGCCGTGATAGCTGGCGAACAGGGAGCTGCCTCAATCCCGTACAGTCAGACCACCACTTTGATGGGTATACGGATGTTGTCTGTGACGGAGATCACATCATGGTTGATGATATTTCAAATCATCATTATTGCGCAGCCGACAGCCAAAGCCAGCAGCCCACATGCCGCGGTCTGGATAGCAAACAGTGAGACATACCGGGTAGTTGCAAAATCAGCTGGGATCGTCATTGATGGTAGGGGTATACTGCTATAGTTGTGAGCAGTGCAGTCATTACGTTCGCTGGGCATAGTATCGGTGGGCAGGCCTCGAATGCTGTGGTCGTTGATGGCTCGACGTTCTCGATCAAGTCTAGCAGTAGTACCAGCATGGCACTACTTGACCGAAGAAGTGGTGTAGCTCTTGTGGGAGGCAGACGACTCTTCCGCTTCAGAAAGGGTCGAAGACGATTGTAGACGGCGTAACGTATACTGCTTTCAGCAGTCGAGGTATTGTCGTTGTGCAAGATGCAAACAGTACTGCCCCGGTAAAGGCAAGCTTGACATGCGAGTTTGCGTTGCCTGAGTATACAATGATCACCCGTTTCTTGATAGCTTGATGGTCATGTTGTGGTTGTTGACACCAGATAGAAGGGAGACGTTATAAGACCGGCATCTCGAGCCGAGGTGTTCGACGCGACCAAACCTTCCAGACCAGTGTCGTCCTTCCATGACCATGATATGAGCTTCCCAGTTGTGCGCTTGGCGCGTTCATTTCACCTGCGCCATTTGAACCTCAACACTACATCGACGATACGAACACCTCGAGCATGCATCATATCGAAATGGCTGCGAACACGCGGTCTTTCCACGACTCCGTTTGCGAAACAAGAGACAGTTCCGCTGCGGAAACATCTGAAAGATGAAGCCAAGAGGAAGAAGGCAGAAGCGAAGTTGAATGGCGACAGCACCAACAAGAAGGTCAAGCTAGACCCGCGATTGGAGAAGTGGGAACTCACGGTTGGTATTGAGATACACGCCGAGCTGAACACTGCCTGCAAGCTGTTCTCCAATGCCCCAGCTTCCGTAGGGAATGATGAAGCAGCAGCCAACAGCAGAGTCGCTCTCTTCGATGCAGCGCTACCGGGTACACAACCTCAATTCCAGCATGCGACATTGTTGCCAGCATTACGTTCAGCAATAGCTCTTGGGTGCGACATACAACGGAAGAGTGGGTGGGACCGAAAGCATTACTTCCACTGGGATCAGCCGAATGGTTACCAGATCACACAGTACTACGAGCCATTCGCCAAGAATGGCAGTTTCGCTCTGACCTCGTCTGACGGAGTTCCAGCGAACGACCTCAATGGTGCAGACTCGCTGCAAATTGGCATCAAGCAGATTCAAATGGAGCAGGACACAGCCAAGACCACATCCCACGGCACCTCAACCTACCACATCGATCTCAATCGTGCTGGTCATCCGCTCATCGAAATCATCACCCTACCTCAAATCCATTCTCCGCAAACTGCAGCTGCAGTAGTAAGAAAGATCCAAGCAATTTTAAAGAGTGTGGATGCCTGTGTCACGGGCATGGAACTCGGAGGTCTGCGCGCAGACGTCAACGTCTCGATCCGGGAACGCGGTACTTCGGGCACAGGATCCTCGTACAGCGGCGTGAGTGGGCTGGGACAAAGGACCGAGATCAAAAATCTGTCCTCCTTCAAAGCAGTGGAAGATGCGATTGTCGCAGAACGCGATCGGCAGATTTCGGTGCTAGAGGCTGGAGGTGTGATCGAAGGCGAGACGCGAGGCTGGACACTTGGTGCGACGGAGACTACACGGTTGAGAGGGAAAGAGGGAGAGGTAGATTATCGATACATGCCGGATGCGGATCTACCACCTTTGATCATTGCCGACGATCTCGTGAAGCATCTGAGGATGACCTTGCCGGAGCTGCCAGATGAGACAGTGGCGAGGGTAAAAGAGACTTATGGCCTGAGCGAGAAGGATGCTAAGACGATTGTAGCGTTAGATGATGGAGATAGGCTGGACTTTACGGAGGAGACGGTTGGCAGGTTGGCCACACGCCTGGATGTCACGAATGAGGAGGAAGCGATGAAGTATGGCAAGTTGGTGGGCAACTGGGTCTTACATGAGATCGGAGGATTACTCACTTCATCTGGAAGAACTTGGGAAGAAATGTCCGTAACGCCATTGGAGCTCTCGGAAGTATTGATCTGCTTGCTACAGAAGCAGATTACAGCACGAACGGCGAAACAACTACTTGCGACTTTGCACGAAACACGAGAGGCGGTTGGTAGATCGAGCGTGGAAATGCTTATCGATGATGGAAACCTGCGGCTCCGACCTCTGTCTGAAGAAGGGTATATCTCTATGGCACAGCAGATCATGGATGAGAATCCTGGTCAGGTCGCTGCTGTACGGGACAAAGGACAGAAAGGCAAGATCATGTGGTTCGTCGGGCAGATGGTGAGGAAGGGTGAAGAAGGAACTGTCGAGCCGGAGAAAGCTAGAGAAGTCATTGAGAAGCTGCTGATCGGCTGAATCGCCATTCTGTATGCTGGGTGCGCTCATGGAGATGAGAAGCGCAAGTCTATTCCAAGGTGGTGGCGCAACTTTTCCTCGCGCTCGAACCCGATGATAACGAGAAAGCTTTGTGAGTGCCAACATGGAGCGTCTCTGTAAATTTGCGCCACTGGCGATGAACATTTCTCGAGCGAAATCGTGAACGAGGGACATTATCTGGAAAAGGTTGCATGCTCTGACTAGCATTCTCAGCCCATTCCGAGCTTGCTTTGCAATCTCGACACGACCGATCTTTTGCTTTAGACGTGTCCAACGAGACGAGCCACGAGAACAGTGGCATTGCACCCTGAAAGCCGACACGCGACACGTCATAGCACTTATACTATACTGATGTTTGCTCTTGGGAATTCTCAGCGTAGGATCCTGGCAGCACCGAGCCTATCAGCTCAGGCACCAATGCAGAGCGTGTTCACCATCACTGCAAAATGGATCAGACTCGCCAGCGGCGACCAATACCAATTTCCCTCCCCCATCGTCTCAGGATCAGGCTCAACCATCTTCGTCTTCGGCGGCGAACTCAAACCCCATGAAACCCATGATTGTGACCTGCGCAAATTCACCATCACGAAGCAATCCCGGTCCAAACTACATCCGCAGCCCCAGGCTTGCTACGTGGGTTCCGCGACCATCCGACCATCTCACGATCCGTTCGCGCCAGTCCTCTGACAATCCAACCTATCCTTGAACCCGAACGTCAACGTCGCCGAACCAACAGGCCAGTTATACGTGTCAAGAACATCCATATCATCATTCTGTTTGGCATTCCCATGAGCGCAATGGCACGTACACCTCATGTAGGTAACTCCTTCGGGAGCCGTCGAATAGTTGTAATGCTCATCGTCGATTGCCCATCCGCCAATGGCTATGCACAATCTCAGTGACCAGGCGTACGCGCCGGCTTTGGTGAATATTCTGCCCGGGTAGGCGGTGACTGTGATTAGAGCTGGTTTGTTGCCTTTGTGCTTTTTGGCTTGGGCGATGGTGAGGAGGGCCAGGAGGAGGAGAGCCGTGAGTTCTGGGGAGTGGTTAGTATTGTATTGTTGCGCGGCGGTATAGGGTGCTAACTCATGAGGGATCGGACTGCAGGCTAGCTATATATTGCGTTCGGAAGGAGCTTGGACGTGTTGCATGGGCGAACAGCTACGTTGTGTTGTGCGTGCGGTTGGAAGAGGCTTTAGTCTGTCGCGTTCGACAAAGTCTTGGGTAGTATAATTTCTCGGCGTAGAGACTGGAGCTGCACACAATTATTTGACGCTATACATGTCATCGTCCACGGTGAGGAAGGAATCTCGAGAGTCAAGAGCTGTACGGAGTAAGCGCTACAGGTCATGCTCGTTATAGACTCATGAACGAACTTTGGACCAGACAAGATAGAACACGAGCTTTCGTATCTCTGGAATGGGATACTGGCTGTCTAGCCTGTTCAGCATCCTGAAACTTGCTGGCCTGGCCTGACTCAGCCTGCCAAAAATGGCTTGTAGCTTGGCTGATTGACGAAGGGATCTTGGAGCAGGGACACGAAGACCTTGTCCAAGCGACCATGCAACAATAGCACGATCGCCTGAACCGCAGTCAGAGAATGATCTTGGATCCAAGAGGTCTGCGATAATTCGTCATACCAGCAGCACGATATTTCTCGTACCACGACGCGGCTGGGAGAAACGAATGAGAGATTGGATGACTTGTGATTCCCAACGTTTGATGCTATACAACAGATTTATTGTACACCCGTGGCACTTCGCCTTTTACGAAATCGTGCAAATCAACTTACCCTTAGTCTGGTTCGACTCCATCTGCCTATGTGCATCCTGAATCTGCTCCCAAGGATACACCTTCTCGACATAAGACTTCAGTCTTCCATCTTTGAACATCGGCAACGCATGTTCCACGAGCTGATCCCGTAACTTGCCCTGGTACTGCTCGTCGCGACTCCTCAAGCTACTACCCTCATACCGTAACCTCTTAGCAACAAAGTTGCCAAAATTGATTCCGTCCGTGCTTTTCAGTTGCATTCCGCCCAGAGTGGCCAGGTTGACGATGCGACCATCTCTCGCGGCAGCGTTGATGTTCGCGCCGAAGGTATCGGGTCCGATGAAATCTACGATGATATCGACGCCTTTTCCATCGGTCGCTTTCTTCACTTCCTCGTCCCATTTTGTCGTCGTCGTGTTATATGCAGCTGTAGCACCGAGCTCTTTCACACAGAAATCCACTTTCTCATCAGACCTCGCAGTTGCGAAGATCTTGCTGGCCCGATTGACTTTACTCAATTGCTGCCCAGCAATACTGACCGAACTGGCTCCCGCATGCCATAGGATACTCTTGCCCTCGGCGAACTCTCCGATCAGATACATGGCCTGTGTGGCCGTGATCCACGTCTCGGGGATTCCAGCTGCTTCTTCCCAACTTAGTTCGTCGGGCTTGTGGATTAGCATGTGTGTCGATACGGCGATGTATTCTGCGTATGCGCCGCCGTAGGCTAGACCAAAGACTGCGTCGCCTTTCTTGAAGCCTCTTTCACTCTCACTCGCCAATTCTTCAATGGTGCCGCTGAATTCAACGCCAAGGGTTTTGGGAGCCTGAGGTGGCACGGGGTATTTGCCTTCTCTTTGAAGCAGGTCCATGCGATTGAGGCCAAATGCTTTGACTTTGACGAGGGCTTGAGCAGATGTGGGCTTTGGGCGAGGTGTTTGGTCGTTCATGTAGAGGTTTTCGAGCGGGCCTTTACCATCCTTGATGTCTATGCCTTGTTAGCTCATGACATCCTTGACAGCACTCTCGAGGACCTACCGATTGCTCTCATTGTCGCCATGGTTGCTCCAGGTGAGATCTGATGCGAGATCGATTGCACTCTACTGGTAAATCGTGAGACTGCTCGAAGCATATATCAGGACAATGCTTAACGATCAGCCGAAGGTTGGCCAACGTCCTCTTGACTTGATGACCAAGAAGGTGACATTCACTCAGCAGATCTGTGCAAAGTCTCTTCGAAGGACGAATCTCCGCGGTTTACATTTTCTGTCGTAGTTCCATCGTAGCTCGCGTGTAGAACGCACCGCGGCGCATCAATGCTGTGTCGTCAGCGGGGTTCACGGCGGGGTCTGTTCGGATGCATTGCGGTTGTGGATGCAGCTACGATGCCTGTTTTGTCTCGCTGTTTCTACATGTTCTGTGCTCTCGTAGACCTCTCATAGAACTCCAATGTACAAGCCGCCAGAAAGCAGGGTATCTCTTTCCTGCCTTCGACCCAGTATTCGATCGCAGTCTTGATCTCTCTAGCGAACATACTCTGCGGCCCACCACTGACTTTCATTGTGCCGTTCTCTCCATCGAAGACAATGCTGTTCTCCTCCTCTTCGCCGTTGTTGATTAGACTTGGGTAAAGAATAGACGTGGCCTTCACGCGACCGTTCGGCATAAAGTCCAGCTTCCAGCCCAAGATTGAGCAAACCGCTTCACGAAACTCTAGCGACTTCGAGGTCCAAATCTTCTTGAGACGATCCTCTTTCTTCTCCATCTTCTTTATCTGAGCTTGTGCTTCCTCAAGTTGGAGGCGCACGTTGTCCAGACTGCTGATCGGGACGACTTTGGTGCCATCGGGCTTTCCTTCAAGCTGGCTTAGAAGCGCAGCATTTTCCGCGCGCAGAACTCTCAATGTCTCCATCTTGATTGCTTCCACCTCAGCGGTGGGGTTGTGACGGTACTCGAGAACGCGAGTTCGATTGGAATCTTTGAGGTGTTTCAGTTGAGAGCTGCTAGCTTTGAGCTCTGCCTCGAGCAGACTGTTCCTGCTTTGCAGCTTCTCAACGTCGTCTTGCAGACTACGAACCTTACGTCGTAGTTCACCTAGTCGCTCATCTGAAGCCTCGTCTTCTTCTCGTGCTCGTTTTCGCGGTGTCTCAAGCGTCTGGGGTTGTGTCTCGAGCTTCGACAAGTCTGCTTGTAATGTCTGCAGCTCTTTGCGATATTGCTCAAGCATGTCTTCGAGTTCGTGTGTACGCTTCGACCGCTCCTCATCCATTTGCTCCGGCGAGAATTCGGCTTCTTCTGCTTCGAAAGTTTTCATTTGCGCGCGAAGATACTCGACCTCCTTCACCGCAAGGTTCTTCTGGCGCTCAAGTCGTGCTCTCGCCTTCGCATCGCCTGCTGATGCGCCGGCATTGCTTGCAGTCGTTTGACGTGCTGTTTCCAGCTCTGCCATCAACCTTGACTTCTCGTCTTCCAAGCTCTGTATATTGTTCTGCAGAACTTTCAGATTAGGTTCTATGCTCCCAAGCTTGTCCAAGAGCCCCAGCCGTTCCATTCGCTCCTGCAAGAAAGCTCTCGCCATCTGCTCTGGCGTCTCATATCGCAGATCTTCTTCGCCAGCTGCTTCGGTCTCGAGATAGCTCGTCCAGCTCAACTTCTCGTCTTCCAGTATTCTCTTCTGCAGTTGTGCCTCTCCAAGCTCTTTGCGCAGATCATCCATCATACGAATCTTGGCCTCCAATCCTCGCTTCTCTTCCTCCACGACGTCAATGCTCTTCTGCATCTTGCGGAACTGCTTGAGTTCTGCCTGGTGCTCGTGCGCCTGTTTCTCGAGCTTCTTGATGTATGCGACCTGTTCTGACAACTCCTTTTTGATGATCGCCAAGGTGTCAGAATCACCTGTTTGCGCCTTCAGTCGCAGCACCTCGTTCTCCAGTTCACCTAGTTCAGCTTCCTGCCGTACAAGCTTTTGCTGCGCTGTCTGTAATGTACCGACTTTACTGCTCAGATCTTGCTGAATATCCTCCATTGATGCTTGCAATGTCGTATACTTCTGTTCCAGCTCGGAATATGCGTATTTGTTCTGCCGATCTTGCGAGTCAAGATCCGCCTTCGCTTCCTCGAAGTCGTCGCGTAATGACCTATTGTCATCTTGGAGTGATCGGATCTTCTTCTCTAGCTGTTGCTTCTCATTCGCTGCTCGATCTTGTGCCTCCTGAAAGTCTCGAGACAATGCTTCTGCCTTCTTGGTGGCCGCATTACTAGTTGCTTCTGCTGCTTGCGCTCGCTTGAAATCAGCATCTGCTCTCGTCTGAGCATCGCGTAGTTCTTGTTGATGATGGAGGTCGTGCAGCTCGCGTTCCTGCCGCAACGAGTCGAGTTCGTATTGCGCCGTCTTGAGTTGTGCGCGCAAGTCTTCGTTGTTGTGGTCGGGTCGCATCACCGTGGATTGCTTCATTGTCTCGCGGAGTGGTTCCCGTGCAGATTGTCGGTTTGAGGCTATCTCCTCTCCAGTGAAGATATCGAACGTGGGCTGCGTGGCACGTGCCATCGCGCTCGTGATATGCGACAGACAGCCTGTCGCAGGTGTTGTGACGCAAGCGGTCGAAGAAACATCCTTCCGCATTTGGCCAAGGCGAGCGCGTGCACGGACATAGCGCGATTGCACGTGCGCAGCGGCTTTGCGTTCTATACTTTCACCTCGCGAACCTGCATTCTTCTCTCTCAGCATTTATTATATATCCGGGACCACTCAAGGATGGCAATGTGCGTCTGCACGATGACATTACATTGCTGCCAAATCCCCTGAGTTGCTAGTCGTATTTTGGTGCACATGAACTTTCGACATTACATGTTACAGCGAGACAGTGATCAAGCAGGTCGTCGCGATAAATCATAACAACTTGCACTCGGCACAGCGAAGTCGCGACGCGACGACTTGAACAGGAAGACTGTTGACTACTGACACTGTTACAACAATGTTCTCGCGTTCGAGCTTTGATGCGGCGCAGTTGATCTCGCCACTTGCCAAGCTCTTCGATCAGTGTGACTTGGTGCTCTTGGGACTTTCAGAAGCAGATGAGCAGGAGGTCGCGTCTTGGAAGAATACGGAATGCATAATGAAAGGATGAGTTACTCATGTCGCCTCATTGTTGTCGCCGTGACTCGACTAATTGTGGCTGCTTAAAGGCAAGCTTGCCTGATCAAGACCAAGTCCGCCTCATGCAAGAGCGAGACATGCACCCAAACAGCGAATATAGTTCTTGCTGGAAGAAGACATCTGCGCGTCGTCGTGACACCACCCACATAGCCGTTACGCGGCTGCATCGGCTTTCAAACACCACGTCGCTCGTTGGGTGTCTGGTCTGAGCAGTGCAACAAAACCGTGGCCGGTGCAGGCCCGATCTATGTAAGTTTGGGGAGAAGTAGCACATTGTACTATTCGCACAATATAGCTAGTCCTGTGTCCGCAATTGAATGTGTAGGTAGTCCATTCTTTGGTGCACATGATGCCGAGAGAGCCAAGCGAAAGCTCGCGCTAGAAGTACTGAGAACTGCTGTACAGATCTGCGTTTCAAATCAAGTTGTCTGTCACGTAGTCTTCGCCCCCTGACGGCTCACGCTTGTGCAAGCGATATGCTGGCGGTATTCACTTGGACAAATCTGAAACCGTTCAGTGGTGCGCCCAGAGATTCCAAGTTCAGCTGTAAATGCAGTCAGCCCTCTGGACGGGACATAGCGCGTCACGACGGTCAGGATAGCGATATTCTCTCCCAATTCAGCCGCAGGTGATCTTCTGCTCGAACTTCACACGCCTGAAGGCTTTTGCTGGAGAGATGGTTGAAGAGAAGAACATTTCGAAGCGGACGGCTACAGGAGCCTGACCCGAGACAGACTGACAAGCTCAGTAGACGATGCTAATGTGTTAGATCTCGCAATTGCTTCTGGACCTGTCATCAAGCTTTTGATCTCCTGTTTGTAAGTCTGCCGTTGCTGGACAACGATCCATCGGGATAAGAAGCCATTAGCTAGATACATGTATGGTAGCTTCTTGCATGGTGGACCCTGGCTTCGCGGCTACTGCTTTGATTGGCGGCCGGTGATCGGGTGCTAGCTTTTGTTCGCATTATGCTATGCATGTTGATACACTAGCATACCAGGTCCCGCATCTTTGCCTTCCTATATTCGCTTTCCTTTTCGACAACATGATGTTGTGTCAAGCAACGATTGTCCTCGTTGCTTGGTGAGGTCGATCGGCTCTTGGCAGCGTAACGTTCCTGAGTGGTCGGGCCGGACCCTCGGACCCGCAACCTTCACAAAGGAAAGCAGGCTGGTCTTGTCCCACAATAGTCGCGTCCTTCAAAAGTCGATAGTGTATTACAAGAAGCACATCAGATCAGGCGATATGCAAAGGTGAATTTGAAAGGACATATATTGCCGCGCTTGCGGTCGTCGTCGTCATGGGCACCTTCCGCACTATATTTGGCTCTGGAAATAGCACAGCACCAGATCGTCGGCAGTACGAGCTTGTCACCAACACCGTGGCAGAGCGAGAAAACGACTCTGTGCGTTCCCATGCGACTGCAGTTGAGCCGAGGGCGTCCATTGCAGGACGTTCCGTGAGGGACATGGCTGGTGACGAGGATGTCAGAGATATGCTCATAACGGAGTCGGCTTTCAATGCTGCAAACACCAGCACGACCGATCCAAATGAGCCCACAGAAGAGGATAGAAAGATACTGCGCCGAGTTGCCGATGATCTGCCCTGGTCTACGTTTCTCGTCGCGGTGGTCGAGCTGTGCGAAAGGTATCTTTCTAGCTCTCCAAAACGCTATATAAGCCTATCGCCCTTCTCAGTACCGACTAATACTATCGTAGGTTCACCTACTATGGTCTGTCAGGTCCATTTCAGAATTACATTAGCAACAGTTATCACGACTCAAACGGGCTGCCCGGAGCAATCGGTCTTGGCCAAGATGGCGCTACTGCTCTGACGGACTTCTTCCAGTTTTGGTGTTATGTTACGCCTGTCCTTGGCGCCATCGTGGCCGACCAATATCTCGGGAAGTACTGGACCATCTTCTATTCAGCTATCATCTATACATTCGGCATCTTGATCCTGTTCCTCACGTCATTACCAGCTGCGATTGAGAATGGGGCCGCTCTTGGTGGACTGATTGCTGCCATGATCGTCATTGGCTTGGGCACTGGAGGCATCAAGTCAAACGTGAGTCCTATGATTGCCGAGCAGTATCGCGGCACAAAATGTTTCGTCAGGACACTTAGGAGCGGCGAACGAGTCATCGTGGACCCTGCTGCTACCATACAGCGTATATACATGGTGTTTTATATGTGCATCAATGTTGGATCATTGTCGGCTATTGCTACAACGGTGATGGAACTGCACACTGGATTCTGGTCAGCGTATCTGCTCTGCCTATGCATGTTCTTTGTTGGCTTGGCAGTGCTGGTGGCGGGGAAGAAGAAGTATGTAATGAAACCACCCAAGGGCTCAGTCATACCACAGGCCATACGAGTATGTTGGATCGGACTTCGAGAAGGGACCCTAGATGCCGCGAAACCGGAATACCTCGAGAAGGCAGGCGGACGTTTGGGTCGTGCTGTACCATGGGACAGTCTATTCGTGGAAGAAGTTCGTCGCGCTCTTGTCGCTTGCAAAGTCTTCCTATTTTATCCCATCTACTGGGTAGTGTACAGCCAGATGATCAACAACTTCATCTCTCAAGCAGGTCAGATGCAGCTTCATGGTAAGCAAGGCCATGCATTCAAGCCTTGCTAGAACCACACATGTTCGTACAGATGTGCGCCAATGTTTCGACGGAAGGCATGGCTCCCATCTGTGATGACATGTGGAGTCTCTTGAAGGTTCCCATCCCAATTTATCAAAGATTTTGGCTAATATATATGACCTTCAGGTATTCCTAACGACATCATGCAGAATATTGACCCAATCACGATCATCATATTCATTCCGATCTGCGACTACCTCTTCTACCCTGCACTTCGCAAGATCGGCATTCAGTTCAAACCGATTACACGAATCTTCTGGGGCTTCATGCTTGGCGCCGGCGCAATGGCCTACGCTGCTGCAGTACAGAAGCTCATCTACGAGTCTGGGCCATGTTACAACATGCCTGGCGCCTGTGAAGCAGCGCTTCAACCCGATGGCTCATATGCACCAAATAACGTGCACGTGGCCATTCAGGCGCCGGCATATCTTTTCATCGGACTGTCTGAGATTTTTGCGAGCATCACAGGTCTGGAGTATGCCTTCACTAAAGCGCCACCGACCATGAAGTCGTTTATCATGAGTTTATTCTTGCTTACAAATGCCTTCGGCGCTGCGCTGGGCGCTGCATTGAGCCCGACTGCTGTGGATCCGAAATTGATGTGGATGTACGGCGGTCTCGCTGTTGTCTGTTTCGGGGCTGGGATTATCTTCTGGCTACTCTACTACAAGCTTAACTATACCGAGGATTCGATGAACGAGCTGGAGAAGTACGAAGAGAAGATAACGTCGGCCGACGAAGCTTCAAATGCTCGAAGCCGCAGGATCAACAATTTCTGAAGCTCCCGGATGAAATCCGTTCCACAACGGACACGAGCAGAACTCTTGCGCGACAAACAGGTCGAAGCGATGTCGTCGCCTAGAATCCACACCTATGCAGAGGTGAAACAGGCGCTCCTCTAGGAAGGTCGGGCTCCTCGCTCCTGTCGTCCACAGCGTATCGCCTGCCGTGCTCCGGGCATGCCACGTGATTGACCGTGGAAAGTCTGCATCGGCAAGTGCATGCTGCCCATTGCAACCTGCGCACAACCAGCCTACCACACGTAAGCGCTGCCGAATGGTCATTCTTCACGTAGTATGAGAACACAAGGACGTGCACATGCCCATCACCCTGGTGGCCGATCCCAATTGAGCATAGAACAACCAGATGCACAGTGAAGGATCAGATAATTGGAAACGGTGACATCTTGCCGCCCCGGCCATCGAGGACCAGAAGAGAATTGAGCTCCACAAGACGGAAGAGAAGGCGGCCATCTTGTCGAAAGAGCTTCACTGCGGTGATTTGCGCAAAAGGCAACCCTTGCAGATTGAATATGGGCTGGGTGAACAATTAATCGTGATGTATCCATTCCTTTGCGCAGCTTCAAGAAGATTTTCTTGCCTTGGTCTACGTACCTGTAGTGTCTTTCTGAGATATCGCCTGCTGTACATCATTCGCGGATGTGTAAACTCCCGTCCAGCACTTCAGTACTATATCAACGCAAACCAAGCGCTCCGTCGGGGGAAAAATGCCTTCTGAAAACAGCCTGCTTACGTCTTCTTCGGGCTTCTCCTCGTACGACGGCCTCCCCGAAAAAATAGCATAGATCACGGAGCCCAAAGCGAAGATGTCGGTGCGTTCAGAGGAAGGCTCGTCGAATGGACGTGGTAGGAAATAGCTTTTGCCCTCGATGGCCGAGCCAAGTTGTCCATCTAGCATAGATCCTGCGAAATCTATAATCCGCAATCGATCTTCGCTATCAATCATGAAGTTATGCAGCTGTACGTCGCAATGTATGACGTTCGCTGAATGCAGCACCGCAATTCCTTCGGCAGCGTCTGCAGCATATTGAAGTTGTTGGCGCCTTGTGAGCGGCACGGCTTCAGGCTCAAGGCGATCCCTCAGAGTTCCATGTCTGATGTATGGCAGCACGAGACGCGTTGAAGAGCTTCCCGGCAGGAGTGTCAGGAGCCTGGGATGACGTGGTAATCGTCGGTATATGTCGAACTCACGGCGTAGATCGCGAGCAGTCGAGGCTGGATCAAAGCTGTTCGGATAGGGCAGCTTCACGACCCAGTCGCAGCCGAGCCTGCGCTCGACTCTCGCCGTACACCCTCCGCTGACTACCTCCCAGCCGTCTTCGGGCGGCACAAATGTTCCAACGACGTAATCAGCATCTGGTGGAGTGGCCACTTCCCAAGCCAGAATCTCGCCTCCACTCACGTCAGAAATGGACATGACAAGGATATAGAAGTCTTTCAAGATGACTCGTCGTTGTTTAGTAGGTCTGCTAGGGAAACAAGTAGGGTTGTCGTCGGCCACGAGTGGGTCCGCCAAGACCGTCGGAATACGCAGGCGTTCTGGTATGTACGACTTGTTGTGGTGGCAACGTATTGCAGACGGGACCGCGCTAGGTTGTGTAAACATATTTTGACGACTATACTCCGTGCTATGCTTAGACATTCCAACTGGAATCGTAATAGATATAAAGACCCTAGAACTTCTTGCTGTTCTATACTCAAGAGATTTAGCTCCTACTAATGGTCTTTATAGCAATACCTCGAGCATTTTCCCTCTCATAAAAGCCACAAACGGCCTGTATAAAGCAACCACAAAGAACACGTTATCCCTTTTGACTGCCTACTTCTGCCGCCTTGCAGCTGACTGCTGCTCCTTGTCTGCGGCGACGACATGCATCTCAACGAGAGACTGCAAATTAGGCTTCTTGCGCCTCTCGTTGTACGCAACCTTGATGTCGTTGCGTTTGCAGAAGGTACGGAGGTCCAGGATGGTCAACATCGCGTAGCCATCGAATTTCTTGTGAGCGGCTTCCTCGAAGAGCTCTTGGGTGATGCCCTCGCGGAAGTCGTTTGGGACGGGCGCTGCGTTGGCACGGGGCTTGGAAGATGTGCCTCCTGTTGAAGTCTTTTGCTTTTTCGTGCTGGTTTCATCCTCGGATTCATCTTGATCCTCGACCTCAGCCTTGCGCTTGAGCTTGTTCGGCGGCTTGCTTGGTGTATTGTGCTCGAGCTTGGCACGCGGAGCCGTGCGGCCTGGCGTGGACCCTGGAGTCAGGTAGGTAGCGGTAGGAGGCGTGTCGATAGAGGTAACTCTCAGGAGCAATTCGGCTGTCGAGCTCTCGAGTGACGGGGTCTGCAGACTATTGCCATGGCGTCCAAGGGCTGTTGTGGGAGAGGCGCGGCGCTCGGTTGACTGCTTGCTCTCGGTGTAAGATAGTGGGACATGTGCAGAGGCTCGTATAAGGTCATTCTTGTAAATTGCATCGGCAGCGGTAATGGCAGGCTTGCGACGCTTGCGAGCCGTTGCCTTATGCTCAGCAATGACAACAGACTTGGCCTTCGATTCCTTTGGTTTGCCCTGCGGCGAACAGGTTGGCTTAATGGACAACTCTGCCGCGTCGTTGTCTTGAGATGATGTTGTGCCGTGATGGAGGTCGCGAAAATCCTCTGTGGCACGACTGTTGTCGAAGGTCGGCTTGTCGCCGCTTTCTATGCTGTCGCGAGGATCGTCGTCTTCTGAGCCCGCCTGGTCGAGAAGAGCTTGTTTCAACAATGTCTCGAGCTCAGAGTCATCATCTTGCTCATGCGACGCTGCAGTGGACTTCTCACTGTCCTCGTGTATCAATGGATTATCAGTCGTGGGATCTTGGTTCGTAGACTCAGCAGACAACCCAAGGTTGTAGTAGAAGTCAGATTCGCTCTTCATGTCGCCTTCGTCGTCAGCTTCGTTATCGAACTCATTTTCTTCATCATGACTGTCCTCACTACAATTGGTCTCCATAAAACTGTCCAGATCTGCAAGACTCGAATGAAGTGCTGAGAAGTCCTTGCTGATCGCATGAGAGATCCGTAGATCAAGCTTGTTTTGAGTAGATACAGGATCGACATCGAGGCGAAAGCCCATAAGAGTGACGCTGACTTGGTCATGGCTCAGGACGATCTCAGCCTTGAAGTTTGGATTGACGATATTGATAGTTTCCAGCACAGCGACAACGGCTTGTCCGTTAGCAGACGCGATAAGTCCGCTGTAATCTGTAACATCCACGCCGTATGGATGGTCGAACCTCTTGACGGCGTACTTGGACAGATGGAATTGGCCTTCTCTTCCGCAGCCGTTACCTGAGCTATGCTGTTGACCTGTCTTGTCGTATGAGAAAAGGATCTTAGGCGGATCATGGTACAACTCGAGCTTCACAGTCTCGACATCGATGCACGGAAGATACTTTTCGTCTTCCAGAATCTTGACAGCGGCGACGCCTGAGGCTCTAAATTGGATACTGTCGCCAAACAATCGTGGATGAACAGTGCTGCTGGCCTTAGACATTGTCTCGTTTCTTGGGTAAAACAGGCAGTGAAAATGTGGAATAGAGAGAAGTGCTTTCGCGCTCAGCGAGTATGTAGAGGAGAGTGTCGTTGATATCGCACTAGAGATGAGTGATTTGAGCGTGGGTCCCCGACTTGCGATGGCAGGTCAAGCTCAGTCTGCTCCAACGTGCTAGTAGAGGTCTTCGAGTTAGAGCAGTAAACTGCGTGTGACACGCAAATGAATCGAAGACTTACAGGATGTCTGTTGCTATATGCTGGAACAGCCTGTTGTTCGATCGAAAGATGCAGCTATCTGTACAGTGATGGGATCCTGGAAGTGACGAGAGAACCAAGAGTTGCTACAAGATGATCCTTTTCGTGCAGAGAGGAGGAAGATTTCAGGTTCGCGAATGGGAGCAATGTGAGACCCAAGTTCTGGCGGCTGGGAGTTTCAATCTTGGAGTTCCTATTGTGCAAAATGGATTGTCTGTGAACTGCGCTGTGTTGTCAATAGGAGTGACAATGCGTTATGTGCCTCACAACGAAATAAGGCATCAAATTTCGCTTTCTACCTTTGTCCAAACGACGCAATGCCGGACAGCGTGTTTTCTGCAGAGCCATTAACGTGGGATCAAGTCTTGGAGAAGGCGGACTCGAGTCAGTACGTGAATGTCGAGATTAGCATGTGATTCTCCCATACCAACTTGAGCCGCGATGAAGCATATCCGCTCTCGAAACATGAGACCGTAACAGAATGTTGAGTATAGTCGGATCTGACGTGTCGTACCTTATCATGGAAGATGTACTTACATAAGTGCTGCACCGACAACCGTATTCGTGTCGTCGTCCACTCCTACGTCCACACAGTCCTTGCCCTCACCTAGAGCGGGCTACCTGGACCTCCTGACAACAGCTGACTGCTCCAGAGACATTCTGACCGTCGAAAATGACCCCATGATGTAGCCTTATCCTACTTGCCCATAGCTCTTCAGCTTCTTAGACTTCTGCTGAGCAGTTGACTCGATAGCGCCTTCGGTGGGATGAGCTACCAAGTATGCGGCAATTCTGTCCTGTGCCTGGCGCTTCGTGAGCTTTGACGATGCATTTGACCACATGGTAGTGTCGACGATTTTATGGAACTTGTCTCTGGCCTTGAGAAAGTCAAACAACTGCTTTACATAGTAGCCAGGCCAATAAGGCTTTTCCGGATCGTTTTTATGCTTCAGATAGACACCGCGCATAATGTGCGTTTCTCTCTCGTTTGTTTGCTTCCTTGCTTCTTCCGCGTTGACGGCGGGGGCTGTGGAAGAGGTAGCTGAAGTAGCACGAGTTCGCGTTTTGAACTCCGAAGCGGCACTTAGGTAGCGCGGAAGAGCACTCAGTGCCTGTAAGACAGCTTGGATATCATCGGTCGCATTTTGATTCTCGAAGAGGAATCTATATGACTTGGGCATATCCTCCTGGAATATCTCAAGTCCAGCGGTCCTGCGCTCGAATATCTCTCCGACGCTAGTGATGGCTGTGGTCTTGATCGCCACGACTGCATACTCTGACCCAAGTCGAGCCCAAACCAGATACTCCTTGTCGCCTTGCAGGCTCAACGTAACATACTCGAAAATGTCTCTGTCTCTACTATCGCTTCCGCTGCCATTCAAGGGGTAATTCTTGAATGTATTGTAGGCGACGGTGGTGACCGTGAGGTCAACCAAGCTGGAAGAAATCTCCACCAGCGCGTCGAAAGCCGATTTGCGCTGGAAGAACCCTTCTTCCGCTTCTTTTGCCCTTCGAGCTTTGTTTGCTGCTGCTTGCCTCTTGCTACAGAGTCCAGGGTACAAAAGCGCGATGTCTTCGGACCTATCGAGACCGGTGCCGTCTTCACCATCGCTGTCACTTTCCGCGTCCATTCCTGAGAATGAGTCCCTTACGACAGATTCCGCTTTGACGACCATGTTGAGTGAGCTGATATCGCGCATCCGCGGCTTCTTCGCATCTGATTCCCCTACCTCCAATACATCACGCAGTCGCTTGCGACCCTTGTGCGGCTGTGGCTTGCCAGTAGCGGAGCCTTTGCCAGGACACTTCAAAGCGCCCTTATTCATGGTCCGAGTTGCTTAGTCACTGCACTTTCGCAGCTCGTGAATGTGCCTCACTCGACCGGCAGCGTGCGCTATTCACGATGGCGATTCGTCATGGTTACTGCTATCTTCCCTATTTTTGCGAGCCCAATGTATCAGACCGTTATTCTTCGTCAGATGCAAGGCCTTGCCTCTGTCATCTAGTGACATGGAACAAACAGCCTTATGAACAGGCCAGTCTTGTTGTTGACACGTTGACGAACAGTAAGCCGCCGTGCCACATTTTGCGCATCGGCTCAATTTATTATCGCCGCTGTCACTTTTCCGGCAGGTAGTGCACCTGGACAAGTCCAGCGAGGAGTACAACCAGTGTGGGTTCATTCTGATTCCATCGTCCCAGATGCTGTCTTGCGTAGGCGCAAATTCGATGAAGAAGTCGTGTCTCATCTTCTTGCCTGTAAGCCAGCGCTTCTGGCGTACAAGATCCGAAGTAAACCTTTTTGCCAGCCGATCAATGAGCACAACGTCTACTATGTCCTTTCCGTTAAGCATGCTTTCATCTGGATCAGCGTGCCACATGCCTTCCGCGTCAATGAGATAACCGAGCATAAGCTTCCAGTGACCATCTTTGTCGAGCTTGCCGAAAGTGACCTGGTTCCTGATTCTGCCAATCTCTATCTTCATCTCATCTGGCTTGGCTAGTTGGATTGTCAATGACCAAGTGAACGAGAACCATGAGTCCAAATCGAGAAATGCGTACAGAGCGTCAGGACACCAATTGTAAAGGATTGTGGCGAGACCCACAGCAGTCTCCAAGTCTTCTTCGACATCTGCTGTGTCTGCAACGCAAAGTGGCCTGCCATTGAGCATTGTTGGCTCTGCAGCTGGTCCGGAAATTCTGTATTCACCCATCGGATGCAAATCGTGCATCTTCTCGTAACGAATAACACCAAAAACAGCAGGCGTATCTCCGGTACGCGTCTTGTGAGGAAGCTGATGTGCACATTGAAACACGATTGGATGGATAAAAGGGACGCTGTGTGCTGGGAGTTTGAGAAAAACGTTCGATGTCTCAGGGCCCGGGCCACGAAAGAGCTTGTATAGAGACTAGATCCACTGCCTGAGTAGCGAGATAAGATCATCGACAAGTCCAGGCATGCTTTGATAACATGGAATTGACTTCATGTATATGTTCAACAGACTTTGATGCCAGCGCTAGGTCGTCAAATAATATTCGATACACCAAGTTGATTGAAGTATGTGAACAAAGCGCAAAAGACCTCTGTAAGAAAGGTGGGACCGGTCGGGTGGCGACTGCTGGAGCGAAAACAGGAGCACCAGAACGCGTAGCATACACGATATACTTACCACAAGGAGCCTTCGACCTACTGCCACACCCGGACGATAAACAGCCTTAGCGTAACCTCAAATTGACGCATCATGGCACCCTCAAGAGCTCATCCAACATCTACATCACCCAAGCATCTCTCAACATCATCCTCCGACGAAACAGCAGTAACTCAACAATCCGACTCAGCCCTCAAAAATGCCCGCCGCAACTTCAACTACCTCATCAACCCCACAACCAGCACAGAACGTCCAGGCCGCCTCAGAACCCGAGCACTCCTGCGCACATTCCGCTACATTGCACAATTCATCATCTGGCGTCTCGTCCGCTGGGCGAAATACGCCGCAGTCGGGATGGCCGTTGCCGCAATCGGTGCTACAGCCTTCGGCACTGTAGTCAGTGGAGCTGGATTTGTGCTCGCGCCCACCGGCATCGCGGGCTCGATAGTGGCAGCCAGCGTGTGGGGTGTGGGTAAGTTCATCGCGCGGAGGGCACATAAGCGATGGCAGGCGCATGGCGGCGATGTGGGCGATGAGGCTAGAGAGAGGGCACATGATGGGATGAGGGAGGAGAGGATGTTGAATGAGGGTTATGAGGCTGGTGGGAGAGCGGTGCCGTGGTGAGGGCGAGATCAATTCCATACGTCTAAAAAGCCGCACGTCGGCTAGGTTCAGGCCGCAAGCTAGTGCCGCCGTAGCTTAATACCCAGAATTGAGTGACTAGCGCTGTTTTGTGGCCGCAGCTCAGACGGGAGAGTCCAAGTGTGACGTGTCGCAGGACCTTGGGTACCATATCACAGCTTGAGATATAGTAACGACTGCATGTTTGTGATCAGGTCTTGCCTCTTGCACTTTTCTAGCAGTCCTTCTATGCTCGTTCATTCCTCATGCCAGTCAATCATATAGCTTGTCATTTGCTTGTAGACCATCAAGAGGTCTTCTGCATCCGCCCAACTTCCACACAGAATGCGCACCTTGTTGACAATCACAAACGCCCACACCACTACATTCAGCAACTGAGTCCTGCCTGTTGAGCCCACGATGTAGGTCGTTCTCCGCTCCATGGTTGCTTTAGTCCATTTGCAGAAATTTGACCACTTTGCTTCGCCATTGCGCAAGCAGAGCCGAGCTCGTTCTTGTCCAAGGGGTGGTATCCCTTAGCGTGTTGCAAAAAGGCGATTCCTACATTTGGGTCTAGCTCCGGGATCTGTATACAGAGTTTGTTCTCGAGATAGTAGATGGAAGATGCCTCCTCGCAGATTTGATGGCAAGTGCACAGCAAGCGAGGTTGGCGGAATGTGCTCGAGTCGATGATGAGCTCGCAGTCCACGCACAGAGTGTAGCGATAGACACGGTTGCGGAGCCCAGAGGGCAATGGTAAGAGAGCGCGTGGCTCTGTGATCTAATCAATGTCCGTTGATGGTTGCGCCATTTCGATTGATGCGATAGGTTTCGCAATTCTTTGCGGTCGGAAGTAAGCTAGAACGTGGACACATTCACCAAAGTCGCCGAGGTTTACCAGTATGCATGTTTGGAGGTAATGTTTCTGCATTGAAAGTTGAAGGCAACCACCGGGGGTTTCTTCATCGGCGCAAGTCCCGCAGTCTCATAGCACTTCCGCAAGCGATACTCGTGACTTGTGAACAGCACAACCTAGCCCAGGCCACATCTGGGAAGCGGTCACTGAGCGTACTTTTCTCGCTCCACAGTGTCGATGCGCCAGACACGGAGTAGCCATGGTTTGCTGAGTCGGTCAAGATCACGCGATATGTCGTCCCACAGCCAATGGAACAGCTATCTTTCCTCACTTCGACAGCCCATCCGGCTCTAAGCATCGCGGCGCATGTCCTACACTTGCTCTTTCTCAGCGGGTCACACTGTCTTTACTCGGGCTCTTGTGTTGTACACGGAGGCTTCACGATAGGGCAGAGAAGGACAGAAGGCTTGCCGCCGCAGTGCGCCTGGCGTATGACTTCCTCGATGATTAGGACGCATGGCATATGCTATCTCGAACGACATGGGCACCGACGACGTCTGAATCGCCCGGCAGTACAGGCTGTCGCGAGGTGAGCGCATTCGTCTTGGCATGCATCGCGAAGATGGGCACTGGATCGACAGTATTCGCAAGCGTTGACAGATACGTAAACGGAATCTGATGCTGAGCTCGTGGACGTGCAGTTGACCGACGGTTTGCCTTGACAGCGGGCGGCGCCGCCGCCGCCGCCAAGAGCGCAGCCATCTCCCTTGTTCTCACCCGACCTCTTCCCAGCCAGCTCACGCTACTAGTATGAACACCACCAGCCGCACTTATGCATAGCAGACCTCTAAGTAAGTGCTGTTGGTAGTTACTGTCTTCTATTTCTAGAGCATAATCACCAGATGCCGTCTTCATATGGTATGGGGCTTACAATGCATGGCGAATCGGAGTTCGGCAGCAGTACTTTCAGCTCCTGCGAGTGGTCAGCGAGCTACGCCACTGTCGTATTCACGATGCGGTCTATCTGACCACACAAGCACGATAGCAAGAGTCCCAAATGAGCCTGCAACAATCGGCCCTAGCTACGACATCGCTGCCAACGAATCATGGTCTGCATTCTCTAGCCACAGCGCCCCGCTTGCGACCTCATCGAGCAACATTGTCAGCAAATACCATTGCATTGTTCATCTGCACGCTGCTGTACGACTCGTGTAACCACACGATTTCTTCGATGGCCTTACATCTTTCGCCTGTGCCGTGCTACTGCAGTTGTGGCTGCCACTTGCCAATATGAGCCTCGTCCGATTGTTTCTGACTCGTAGAGCAAAGAATGACGCTTCTGCGGAGATTGAGGGTCTGTACATGTAAGTACGCGAGGCATGATGCTATCGGTGCTATAGTGGGCTCTGCGCTACCATGCTAGTATCTTGCCATTTTCCTTCATATAGGCAGGCGCCCGTCCTGCCACACGCTGGCACCCTAGCAAAGTCCCAACCTCTTCATTGTTTATACTTTCACTTTCAAGTCATGTCCTCAGCCTTCTAGGAACTATACCTGAATACAACCACGGTACAACTTTGACACAACCCAGTATTGGCGCACAAGCATGATTCAGTCTCAGGACCACTCGCCTGCAGTATGTCTGCAACTGATCAACGACCTGGCTGAACAGGCAGACCATCACTGCTCCCTGTGCATCTTCTTCCATGGAAGTGAAGGACAGTGCCAGCACGAGAAGGCAGGCAAGCCTGGTATACAGCGAGCAACAACGCCAGCAACAGAATGCTCTTTCTACACCGCCAGGAGCGATGTCTTCGAAGACGACCACTTCTCCCTTAGCTCGAAAAGCTCTGCGAGCACACTCAAGGCCCGGACACAGACATCAACATCAGACTTGAAGCAACCTTGTTTGCGGAGAAAGACATCACCCACCGAGGTGTCATTGCGTGACCTCAATTTGCAACAGGCCAACCGACTCAGGTTACAGCACTCGGAAGCAGAGCTTCAGCGTCTGTACGAAGAACAAATCGAGTTCTATCTCAATTCCAATTATGGCGATCTGGGCACAATCTACGGGCTCACAGAATAGCCGGAAGCTTTAATTCATGACATGTTTGAGGGTATGCTTACAGTCTACATCGCCTCATGGCCACGGGCCAAGACATTGATGGCAAGCTGACTCCTGCCAGTATAGCTTAGCGATGGTGTTTGGGCGCATGACTATATGCGGCTACTGAGAATGGAGGTGTACGAACAATTCCTGTACCTTCAGCTGCGCTTTTGTACTATCTTATGGTTGCAAAGCTGGGGAAGGTGCTGGCGAGGAGCAATGGCAGCAGCTCACGACTTCACGACTGACGATAAAGATCAATTGCATTACGTCTGTGATTCGATTCCGATCACGCTGTAACGAATATCACTCTATATTGGCTCTTTTCAAGCCTTCGTCAGCAACGACGCGAGTAGAGATTTCTCGCGTAAATTTAGCTTGCAGGGGGTATGCATTGGGGGCGATTTGTAGCTTTGGTTAGAGGAGCATCACAAGATGTGACAAGCAGACAATCTGATCACTCCGCCTTTGACATGAGAACAACACGAGCGAAAGCATCGCGGCCTCAAACAACGACGATTATATCGAATATTCACCCTATTACGTCCAGGATCAACAAGACCATCCCACCCCCCTCCCCTCATTGCACACACAGCCTCCCTAAACCAACCATCAACCCCCAAAGCCCGAATACGTTCAATATTGACAAGATGCCTTGCCCAGATCTGAATGATCGCAGTTGATCACCTTTAGGACCCCTGGGAAAGTCACTGCTGCGATACATGCTTAGGTTAAAGATGATATACGAATGTTCTGCTAGCCGAGTGAAGGCCATTATGCCTGGTGGATCTTTTGGAACGGCACCTCTTACACTCGCTCGGCTTTTCTGATTTTTCTGGTGTTCATGATTTCTGCATCACCATGGCGTGACTACGCACATACAGTTGGGCAGCCACGATCCATCTATTTGCTGCTGCCACTGCACCGAAATCCCTTCCTTCTTCCTTCTCAGGCACTCGCTTCAGACCCCGCAGTTTCTACTTTATAGCTTAGTCTCGAGGTCTGATGTGGAGATAGGACATGCCCGTTGAGCGCAACGAGTCCCCGGGCCATACTGGGCAACGAGAAGACATTTTGGTCAGGATGTGAGTGAAGACAGAAGAACGTGGTCCTGAGAACGAAATAGTACGCTCATTCATGATGCTGTCTAAGGTCGCGTTCAGCGCCCAGATGAACTACCTGTCCCTACATGACATTACGCGTCGTTACTCGTGCTCATATCGCATCACTCAGAACTCATCAAAGCAGCTGCCAGAACAGCATACTCACGAAAGCAAGGAATGTCAAGCCAGTGTTCGCAGGTAGCATGTAGGCACTGCTACTGTCATTGCCCTTGCCGTTTGCACTTCCATTGACAGGCGCGGTACTTCCAATGCCGAGTGGAAGACCCTGGTAGCCGAAGGTCAGGTTCTGTGCTATCGACTGGTTGTAGCAAGAATCGCCAGCAATGTTGATGCCCATCAGATCGTCCGCGTTGACAATGAACATATACCTCTCTTGCGGAATGCCCTTGAAGCCATCGGTGTTGTACGGGAACCGATCACTTGAGTCGGTCGCGGACGTATTACGCAAGAAGATGCACTGTACCTGATTCGGGTAGCTGTGGTACATCTTGGGATAGTCACGCATCACGTCGCTATTGGACGTGTCTGCGACCAAGATGAACTTTCGCTGCGGGAATGTCTCGAAGATCTTCGTCAACAGGTACTCCCTGATGCTCAAAGTGGCACTGACATCGCTGAAGTTCAGCGGACGGGTGTCGAAGGAGCCTGCAGGGTAGGTCGCGTAGATGAACTGCTCGTAACTGCGCGTCACCTGCTCTGGCAAAGTGGTAAGGTAATGGAAGTGAGTGTTTGGCAAAGCTTGTGACCAGTTGGCGTAGATCTCTGGCATGTTTTCCCAAGCGACGAATGGGCGAGCAAAAGAGTTCAGCAGGCCCTCTTTTGGGTCATAAATTTTGGTTATGCGGAGAATGTCATCGATGTCGGAGACGACGGTCAGACCTTCGTTCGGCACGAGATATGCTGTCCCATTGCCTTCTGTTGTGTTTGTGACCCATGTGTTAAGCTTCTGGATCTTCTGTGTCTCGTTGCCGTTCATGAGGCCATTGCTTTTAATGGGCACAAATACGTCGAAATCACCCTCGGCAGTGGTGTTGTATGGCAATGTGATATTCTGGTCGCCACCTGTTGCTGCCTGCTGACCATCGTAGGGTGCAATCTTGATCGGCGAGACCTCAACATCGCCTTGCTGGACAATGAATATCTCTGCTGTGACATTGCGCGCCTGTGCTTGTTGATTTTGTGGTAGGTCCGAGAAGTTGGTGCCATATATGAAGAGGTCATTCGCAAGTTTGTCCAGAGTCTGGTTCGTCGTATTCGGCTGCTTGTAAATGTTGCCGTGAAACCGCACGTTCCATCCTTGGTCTGTAAAGTTGGCATATGGGGGTATATTCAAAGCCTGGGTTGGGACAGCCGCAAGCTGCTCATCGTTGAGACCGAGAGAGCTGACAACCGAGTCGCCGGTAGGCAGTCCCTGGAACCATGGCGCCACACCACTTGCTATGTAAGACGGCACATTTCCGATATCACTCAGAATGCCATCTACATCTGATTTGATATTGTCGAGGATGTCCCTCCTGTTCTTATATGTCTTTGTCGCATCTCGTCGGATCGGTGCAGGCGTATGGCGTGGTACGAGAGCCTCAGCGGCTGGTGCTTGGAGCGGAGTTGGGGCTGGAGTCGCGGCGACGAGAACGCTCAGCAACGATGCTGGCAACAGGAGGCTGCGCATAATCAGGGACGGCATTGCTGACCGCGTTGCAAACCGTAGCAGGTAGTATTTCTGTCGAGGATGGAAGCCAAAATTGAAACGCAATGCTGACCTGGAGAAGGAAGAGTGAAGTGAACTGAAGAAGGATATGAGGCAGAAAATGAAGCTGAAGATGGAGGTTCAGTCCAAGTTTCAAGAGTCGCGTGCCGTCTGTGCCGCGTTAACGTGTCAACAAACCTGGATAACGTTTCTTCACGAACTGGTTGGCAGGTCATCAAAGTACGTCATCGCACATCCTTCCACGCCTCCGTCGGGCCAAAATGCGATTCGAGTGGTGCAACAAGCATTGACCCAATAATCTCTTTTCCTGTCGGTGCTCGGGAATGTCCTCTTCACAGTATGGTTTGCGAGTGGCTGAGTCGCTGCTGCCTGTGAAACAAGCATGGAGTAAGTCGACATTGTGAAATGGACATCACCGCATCCGCCGCAAGGCTTGGCTGGCGCCAACAAAGTTGATCTTCTGATCTAGCAGATAGGGAAACGAGTCCTTTGACGAAAATGCTCGCTCGTAGACATAAGCAAATGGACGAAGGAGCAATACATCATCGAAAGCTACGGCTTCAAGCTCTTGCCGAAGTAACAGCGAAGGGCACAGTTTGGCAGAAGAAAACATAAAAAAGCAGATAGCTTTGTTCCGCTAAAGTATGGACAAACTAAACACCACCCTCTCGCATGTCTGGTCCTAGAATAGTGACAACGCAATACGCCCCACTTCACTTCTGGAATAAACAACTATCCTATACATCTCCAGGCTTCACGAGAAGCTTATATCATGCCGACATTCGGAAGCTTGCGCCTGACGTTGGCATTTGCAGTGGCAGCCGGCAAATTGGACGTGGTGACGGCAGATGGCGTGAAGACACCATTGTTGACGAGCCATGCAGCAGCATTGAACTCGGAGTAGAGCTCCTTGACACGGAACCCAAGGCTGTTGTCGTCAGCAGGCACAGCCTTAACGACAGCAAGACCAACGACGGGCTAGGGACGTGTCAGCCTCGTGCTCCGATACCGATGCGGGATCTACTTACAATGTCGTTAGATTCGGTCGCTTGACCGTTGCCTGATCGAAGAGTCTGCCATCGTGTAGTTGTGGTTTCGCAGCCAGCAAAGACATTGAGAGTGTCAAAAGGGATTTGTGGCTGTGCGCCTTGAGCTGCCATGAACTCAGCACGACTATCGAACGTGACTTCATTGACAACAAATGGATAGTCATTGCCCCTGTTGCGGATGATGTTGACTGCTGAGGTCCAGTCGACGAAGTCCTCCGTCAGGGTTTCTAGGGCGAATTCATCGGAGTACTCCTGGATGAGGGTTCGAAACACGTCTGATGCTTGTTCGACTTGCACCTTGCTCAGGCACCAAGTATCTTCTGCGATAGCGCAGGTACTCCCCTTAGGCGTTGAAGCCGTGCCGTTGCTGGGGATCGCTGGAAGTCCAGGCGAGGTCTCGTTACCGGGCAATTTCGATGTCTTGGTTTCTGAATCTGCGCCATAGCTCCGCGATGGAATGTGCGTATGCTTGCCACACTGAAGATTGCCGCCGTATTCTTCGCCGCGCCAGACATCCATACCCTTTGGCTGCCATTGACTGTTGCCCCTCCAAGGCGCTGCAGATACCGCGGTGACGAATATCACAGAGGTGAGAGCAACGCGCGGAAGGATCATGCTGCTCGGCATATGGTGCGCGAGGATCGGATCGACTGCTGAGGAATTTTCGAAGCTAGGAAAGCAACTGTTGTGCAATGGAGCAATGGTATCTATGGAAAGTGAACAGGAAGCAAGTTCTTGTTGCTGTGATGTGCTCGAGGATGGTTTGAACGAGATCAAACGCAATAACATATCTTTAATGTGTGGTTGACGATCCCATTCCCCTGCCTATGCTCTGCTGCAAATAGAAGTGGGCTCATACATTTAAGACGGACGCCTCATCTTGGCTACACCATTGTCTTGGAGTTGAGACGCCCATACTTGGCAATTCCAAAGCTTCCATGCTGGAATTGTCATGCAGACACCCATAATAGCAGGTGCAATTCTCCTATGCATGAAGCCTATAATGCCGCCTCTGCATACACTCTAGCCAACATTCAGAGCCAGGCCAAGGTCAGCAGCTATGAAGCATAGGCATTCAGCCGCGCTAGCCTCCTTGGCTTACCTATAGTACGCCTGGAGAGTCTACAATGCTCACGTTTAGAGTGGCCTTTGCCCCAAAACCGTGGCTAGCACGTGCAGTCATGCTAGCGAGACGCCTGCGGCGCAGTCCTTTAAAGATGCCCAGGCGCGGGTCTCCATATTGCGACGCGGCGCGAAGCCAGTGGAGTGACCGAAGAAGAGAGAGGCGGATGCGCCTAGATCTTGGCTGGTGAGCTGCCAAGTCATCCACTTTGCAAATATAGGATCCGCATCCGATGTGTTGCGATGTCAGCCACAACCGGGCCACTGAAAAACGTGCGCACTGGGTACTCGATCGTTATGGGCAATGTCTGAGCCCGCGACGAGTGTTATAGGGAGTTTAAAGACCGTAGCCCGATATGCTTGCCAGCAGGATGTTATGACGTTGTGATGTGTGCACGGCAGCTGCAAACCAGTAGCACAGATCGACAGGAGCTAACTGCGTCAAAGCAGTACGGTCTGTGGAGAGAAGCATGCGGGCGATGTCCAGAAGTGAATGTCCAGCATGTAAGCGCAGAGGCGTGCTGGGGTCGCACTGGTCTTCCGCAGAGGAATTCAGCGCGTCACGTTACCGTGGAGACAATGTGGCGCGAGTTCAATCCCAGCTGATCGTGCATGTCTATAACTTAATCCCGTGACTATCAGCAGTGCGGACGGGGGTGATGCAGTGCTGCATGTTAAATACAGAAAGTTGTCGAGGGAAGGACTGTAGGAAGCTCGACAGACTGCAAGGATCTCGGCAAACTCAATGCGGCTTTCCGAAGCTCCCGTCCACTGTTCCTTCTTTGGCTCCGAAGGACAAATGTACGCCATGTTACACAGTATCGGCATGATGCGATCCCAAGCACTACAAACATAACTTCCTTCGTCTATATAACCGCTAAAGATGCAAGAATAACATATCAACTCGACCCACTCCTCTGATGACGACGTATCTTATCCTTAAACCTATACGCTACCTTCCCCCTCGCAATCTATGTCCTATAGTGATCATAAATCTTGATATTCCTAATCTTACACAAATATCCGTGCGCGTACTCACAGATCTACGTACTCGACGAAATGTTATCGGTCGTGCCGTGTAGAGAGGCATATGAACCGCGTGATGTTGTCAAAGCTCATGGACTCGCCTTACCCCAAGTCGGTCGACCTTCGATACGCATATCTTTCGGTAAGAATGGCTGGGTGTGAAAATGCGAGACACAGTCCTCTCACACCTACTTACCTAGCGTTTTAGATGGTTCCGAACAAAGACGCGATACCTGCGCTGAAATGTTGCGAAAGAAAAGCATAAAAGCACCAATTCTGCACCTGTGTCAAGCATTCGGCCAAATCTTCCCAAGACTTATCCAGCAGCAGTCCTTTTGTGATATCTGTAGCACCACACATCTATCTGGTGCCATATTGCTCTTGAAATACCCGGCACTACAACATCCAGGTCATGTCTGGCCTTAGCACCTGAATCCTCTTTCTCCAACTCCATCTCCTTAACTGCTGGCGCTTTCATACGGCACGTGAGGCAGATGTCAGGGCGGTCAAGTCTTACGCGCAACGACATCAACTCTCCTCTCCATGACGTCCACTACCTACGACTACCTCATCGTAGGCGGCGGTCTCCATGGCTGCGTAGTCGCCTCACGTTTCAAACAAGCCTTCCCAGATCTCGCAGTCACTCTCAGAGAAGCAAGCTCAGACTCCAGAAGCGATCCGAATGTGGCGTCATGGGTGCAGGGTCATTATTTGAGGACTACCATTGAAATTAGTTGACAGCACCGCAGGAGCGTCCTGCTCTGATCGGAGAGCTTTCAGATGCTGGAATTGACGCTAAATCTCGTGCGTATGTAATGACATGTTACCACTATGCTGATACTGCCGCCCTGGGTGATGTCGTGGACGCCGAGTGTCGGGTAGAGAGGTGCGGGATCGAGTGGTTGATGCAAGCATTCTGCCAGTGTCCATCGATGCCCATCTGCAGGCTGTGCTATATAGCGTGGCCGAAAAAGCAGCACAGATGATCCCCGATAACTCGAGATGATGTCTGGTCAACCACAAGACTGCGATCAATTGCTCTGGACAAATTATCGAAATGTACGTGCTTTTCATCTATGGCAATGTGTAGCCACCATCGATGATGGTGTCGCTTCCAGTCTGGTAGCTCGAGGCATCGCTAGCCAAGTACAGGAATAGTCCTTTAATCTCCTTCGTGTGACCTTGACGTCCAAGCACCGCCATTCTGTATGCTTCGTTCTGGATTGCAGGAGCCGCGCCAAGCTTGGTGTCGAAGAAGCCAGGCGATACGATGTTGACACGAGCGAAATCTCTCCACTCTCGGGCAAGACTCTTGCCAAGCTAGCGAAGGCCATTCATGTTAGCTTTGGTTCTCTAACGAGGTTTGTGGGCGCCTTCTTCAAACTTCACGTGTCCGCGGCTATGCGCAGCAGTCTCGGCGTGCACAAGGCGTCTCAGAAAGGCATGAAATCATGGGAGCCTTACATGGAGGATGCCAGCTTTTGTAGCGTTGTAGACTGGCTGATCAATTGGCACATTGACAATATGGGCCGAGATACTGGCGTTGATGATGAGGTTGCCGAAGCCTTGCTTCTTGAAGATGTGCCCGGCGTACTTGGCGCAGTAGAATGTTCCATCGACTAGATTTTGTCACTTAGTGCATCATAAGCGCAGATGAAGCCACTTACAGTTGACAGTCCGCAGCTGCTGGTACTCTTCAATGGACATGTCCAGGATGGGCTTTGAGATGGCGGCTCCAGAGTTTGCGACGAATACATCCAACCGTCCAAAATCCTCGGCGATCTGATTGATGACTTTCTCGACTTTGGCAGGATCTGAGATCTCAAGCTGGTATGCGGCTGTCTTGATATTGTGCTGCTGCGCGAGAGCCAGAGCTTTCTCCTCAGCTGCTGGATTGGAGTTGTACAGCAGAGCGACGTGGCCACCGGCCTCTGCCATGGCCTCTGCTACAGCGAAGCCAATGCCATCCGAAGCTCCCGTGACAGCCACCACTTTGCCTTTCATGCTGAACTGCTCCAGGACATTGCTTGGCGTGTTCGGGTAGGGTCGCGGAAAGCCCTCTCGAGGCTGGGCCTGGACATCTTGCAGTGTCATAGACATGCTGGGTGCCTTATAAAGATACTTTCCGAGGAATGTGTTACGGTTGAAGTTGTGCTGAGGTGTGATCTCTGTATGTCGACTGGAAATCAAGAGCACGACTTTATATAGACGACAAGCGCAGCATCGTACCTGCCTTGCCCTGGCCTGTGGATGTGCTGTCAACCCGCATTTCGAGCAGGGAGGAGGTGGGCCGCTCGGCAAAGTTTCTCCACGATGAACATTGACGAATGGTGTATATTGATGGCTTCAATTTGGCAATCATGATACAGTCCAGTGCCTGTCGGGTGAATGCACGACAAGAGTATTCAGAGGCCGCAAGTAAGAATCGAGCGCGAGGGGATGGGAAGCAACAAGTGTTGATGAGTGAAGCATTCTAATATAATACCGGTCGTCAAATTTTGATACGCAACCTGATTGGACTGCTTGCGATCCCTGTTCGCGTCACGTCATTGGCGGCACCTCCCGAAGGAGTTCCAGCAGACGACCTCTACTGATAGCAACGACGTCCTTCTTCACGCTTTCGCATGGCCCAAATCCACAGCATGCGAGACCAAGGCTGAGGCTCTTCAATCACGAAGGGTTCAGCATAGCGCATTGTAATGATTGGGAACGTTGGCACCACAATCGCATTTGTGTCTACCATCGACATTCGCGTATCAGACAATGTGGCGACTTCTCGACCTGATTTGGGATGCACTCATGCATGCGAAAGCATTGACCTGCTAGGAATGAAGACCTTGGGCAATGCACAAAGATGCCGTGTAAAAGGCTTCTCAACAGAACGTATAATGTGATATACCTGTCGTGCAGGGCAAGTGCGAGAAGCACCTGCTCCAGATCGAATACATTCAGCGCAATGTCTTCTACATAGCCGCATAGCGATATCACCGACAGCCTGCAAGATCTGGTTTTGGTAGACATATCTCACGGAAGAGCCTCGATGTCTGCCACTGAAGCTCTCCATGCCAGAGATACGTCCCACAATGGAGATGATTTATGGGCGTTGCACTATTACTCTTATATTCAAGACCTGTTCCACGACGGACTAAAAATTTCGTGGGCATGCCCGGTCAGCGGCCTACAGAGTCTTTCCAGTCCACCACAACGGAACCTGGACCAGTGAATACCAGCGACAGATACCATCTCCGTCCAGAATGAAGTCTTTTCACCCATAACGCCACGATATGTAGGCCTGGCCTGAACTTTCAGCCTCTAGGCCCAGCCAGGTGTTTACTGTTCCGGATCCCATCCCATGAACCAGTCAGTAATTGAAGAACGAAGCATGAGAGGAGCCGTCAAATTTCTTCCTCGGGTCCAGCATCCTACACCTGAGAACACCCTGCCTAACCGGTCCTTTGGCAATGCCACGTGTCATTCAGTCCAAATGTCAAGTATGCGATGGCATCTGGTAACCCTTTCCCCTCCATCCCGTAGGTCCACTGCTTCTTGTCGCCATGCACACATGTACAGATGCCATGGAATCCACTCACAACATCTTTTCCTCTGGGCGTGCGGCGGTAAATCGCACTGTGGTCTACAAGGTCCCACCCGCCGTTGGCCTTACATTCCCCCACAACCCAATCAAAGAGTATGTCTTCCCTACAGAGCGCGGATGGCCATAGATCGCAGTAGACGTTCCATTGCCCAGGCTTATTTCCATAGTTTCTCGCCGTGACGAAGCCAGTCACAGCCAGGAGGGATGTGGCAGTCATGATTTCTGTGCGAAGCTCAGTACAGGTCAAGTCTTTAATGGTAAGGGAGTACTAACTCATAATGATCTTTGCTGTAATGCTCGACGCTGCAGATACGCTCTCTTCTATGACAAACATACACCCCGAGATCTCGCTATCAGTGTGGAAAGCTCGACTAATAAGTGTCTGGGTCCCAAGTGAAGCCGGATACTGCGGTGCGGAGGCGACAGTCATGTGGCAATCCTATCACACGTGGACTACTTCCATGAACCCGATTGCCTCGAATCTGGCCTGGTGGCAAGCGGCGACCTATCGATGCATCGCAAGGTACGACAGGAAATTGGTGCGGTGAAACATATCCAGTCATGTCGCAATTCTGCTCACTGTCAACGACTGCTAGCGGCTACCTACCGACATACCATAATACCACGAGAGTCGACACAAGATGGGTGCGGCGAGACCGACTCAGTCATGTGGCAATTTCAGCTGAATTTCGAACACTTCTGTCAAAATAACCGGGTTTCCTCGACTCTCGTCCGGCGACTAGCAGCTAGCTAGCGATCCGTCACGAGAAATGGCACGAGATTCGTACAATGAAGCAGGAATCATCCTCGTGACCACATGGCGCCAAGCCCAAGATGCGAAAACAGAAATCGGTCATTGCGCTGCCACCCCGAAAACGAGACGAACGAGTCGCTTAGAAAAGTCCTCTCAGTGGACTGGCTCCCAGGGTATCTTTACAACCCTTACCTCGACTTTCTTTTCGCATGGCTGCTCTTGCCCGGGGAGACAGGAGGTAATAAAAGCTTTCAAACGTGTGCATCATTGATACCATTAGTACGAGACCAAGACATCCGTGCGCCTTCACTACTGAGCGATTGTTGCGAGACAGTCATTAGCGTCGCTAGAGTCCACCTTCGGTGCGGCCGCTCTCAGTGCAGCAACAACTGCCTGTTTGGAATTTAATTACGCGAGAGGCTGAAGCGACGGAAGCCTCGAAGAAGTTGTCGTCAATCTCTTCAGTACTCAGCCACGAGCTTGGTCGGGTAGCTTTGGCTGAGTAGTGGCTGCAACTGACAATTATCGTCAAATTCATGACTGCTGATGGGTGGCGCCAAACAATCATGAACCATAATCATATCCTCTTGGCGACTGAGCCACCCGGACCACACGTCAACGGCCAGGGTAGACCCCGGTACAACGCTAGTGCTGATCAGCGGGATTCGTACTTCGCCACCTCTGCTGTTCCTAATCTGGTGACAGCACCCGTAGGAGTAGACGACAGCGGCAAGAGAGCAGGGACTTGTCTACGAGCAATTGGCAGCATGGCCCGTTGTGGCTCTCGCGAGGCTGATGAAGAAGGACATTGTAGACCCCAGCAGAACTTGGCACGCGACTCTCTTGCTGTCTTTGGATGTAGGGTACAATGCAGAGCAATGTTCGAGAGAGGATACTGAAGGGATTGGTCACCTGGTCGACCGACCTGCGCCCACACCGAGATCCGCACGAAGGACTCTTGAGCGCTGTGCAAACAATTTACTATTGTCTTTGGAAGTAGTACGTGTTTCGCCATTGGCATATTTGACACGAATTACTGCGTCGTCAACTCTGGTGGGGGATACATCGAAGAGCAGAATGTCTAATATGTGGATGCGGAACCTGGGCGCGAATCATCAAGAAGCATCGCCTAAGCACGACATGGTCGAGAGGCGACTTCACTGACACTCTGTGGGCTGCGCCTAAGAATGCTTCTGAATAAGCTCGAAGAACACCCAACACTACCTCTACACCTCCGACTCGATCCCGGAGGTAAAGGAGCCGACATTTGTCTCATAGATCACTGTCATTGTCCATACCATCTAGACCTTCTTGGAGCTCGACGGATTCTCAAGAAAACCGATGCAATACAGCCCGCGATTAGGCTGCTATTTCATGGGCAAGACGTCCACAGTCCCGACTGGGGCGACTTGTTCAGCTCAACACAGTACTCCACAAGAAGCAATCGTCGCCTCACGATGATCCTAGTTCCAGACAGGCAGGTCTTGAAACAATTGGCAGATGACGCTGACGAGTGTTTCTCAGGACCTGACTCCCTTCATCTCCAGATCAGGCGAGCCTTGGCAATCGGGCGGCCTGTCAGCTAGCAGATCGCCGACGTACGTGATGCCAGAGTCAAGCATTGATCTCGCCAAGTTCTCGAATATGTGATCCCATGCGCAGCTGATATCAGTATTCTCCGACATCAGCCATTCGTTAAGAGTATCATGCCTGTGCTCAAAGCACTTTCAAAAACGTGTAAGCGATTCAGTGCTGTAGGACCGGCAAAGGGTAGCTCATGCTTATGCGATAAGGCGGCGAGCTGGACTCAGACGTTTCGGCGGGATCTGAATCCGAAGGTCGAGATGCCTTCTTACTTGCTCCCATGGTTGGAAGATCGGTACCAGCAAGCTCAGGAGCCGAAGCTGACTGATCAGTACGATCACGGCAGTACGCTTGTGCATGGTCTTATTAAGCCTGTAAAACGAGCTACAAGCCATCGTCTCCTTACCAACCGGGCACCTCGGATCCTGGTTCGATTGGTCTCTCGGGGCTTAGTCATACCGGCATGATCACAGAGACAAGCTCCTTCTTAAATCTTTGGACCTTGATCAGATCGATGCACACTCAGCCTCCAGCAAACGTCCCTCGTACGGCGTCGAAAAGCCCGTACATCCCTGAACCTGTTCCGTCCGTTTCGACACAAAGAGATTGCGAACACTGCCATCACGGTCCTATCCGCGGTCTTCCTGCTTGTCATTCCAGTGTCCACACTCTATCGGGCGACGTTGACGGTTCGCGAGAACGGATATACTGCCGACGTAGCCCTCATCAGCCTCATCCTGATATTCACCTTCTCCTTCGCCACAACCATGTCTCTCCT
The DNA here is from genome assembly GCA_013248845.1 of Passalora sequoiae. Lineage (NCBI taxonomy): Eukaryota > Fungi > Ascomycota > Dothideomycetes > Mycosphaerellales > Mycosphaerellaceae > Passalora > Passalora sequoiae. Next base: position 633,930 of record WSQC01000011.1, on the reverse strand, counting down.
CACGACGGCGCGCCGACACGAGATCCTGACAGCATCCGCAGCGTAAGTATCAACGCGCCAGGGATCATCAATAATGTTAGATGCTGACATTTCGTAGGTATTGTGTAATCCTGGTTGACTTTCTCGGGAACATTACCCAAAAGCAATAGATCAATTTGGGAAGAGGCCGCCGTCTCAACCGATCTGTGTATCTTGCGCATATGGCTTGCAGCTCTTGGATGCATCTATTTCGACTGAATATCGCTGTCCGTAGGCTGACCACTCATAATCGCAAAGCAGCATCGCACACGAGCGACGAGCACGGTTTCCGAGAATCTCACAATGACAGGCAGCTGTCGTGTCGGGAGCAGTTGCTGCCGTTGGCTTTCTGGGCACTGCTCGCAACGCTGTTACACAAATATTGACAGCTCTCGGAACATGAAGTGGGGTGTGCATATTCCACTGTTCAGCTCATTAGCGCGAGACGGGCTCCTGCACACATCCCGCAGAGGATTTTCTTGCCTCAGGCTAATCCGTAGCCATAGCTCAATAGACGGGGCGTTCACTTTTGTGGCTTTCAGACAAAATCACAGCATGGGATCAGCTGCGCCACCCTCGGGCAGCGCTGCAGGTATGCATAGTACTTTTGTAAACCGGTGTACTTTGGCCTTTCAGAAGGGCTAGGATTGTCTCTATATCATGTCCGTCAGCCTCAGCATGCCGCGGCCCAATGCAACAGGCTTTATGCCTTCTCGGCTATCATTAAGCTATTCACCAGAGGACGGTCATTCGATATGGCATCTTCATCGGCTCCACGGGATGGAAATGGTTTCAACGGTCGCAGCCATGACCACATCATCAGAAGGACCAGCACATTCACCAATGTCGCCCTACAGAACTTGCTGTCGTCGTCAAGAAATGCTCGTGATTTCACCTACAAGTCCTTGGGGCAGGGAGAAATTCGCATCATTTGTCTACATCGCGGCCAGCCTGGATCTCCTTTGAAGTGTGAGCTCAAGCACATCGTGCTTCCACTGCCCACTCCTGATCATAAGATGTCCTTGTCGAACCGTATCCGATCTATCGTAACGCTGAATGATTTCGAAGCAATATCGTACGTTTGGGGTCAAGGCATGGCGAAGCACGAACTCATAATCAAAGGACAAGGTACTCTCCTCATCACCGAGTCCTTGTATGATGCGTTGCAGCACTTTAGGTTGAGCTACAAAGAAAGAAGGCTATGGGCCGATGCTGTCTGCATAGATCAGAAGAACAACGACGAACGCGCCGCTCAAGTTGAAATATTTGCTGCCATTTACAGCTTGGCTACCAAAGTTCTTGTTTGGCTCGGTCCAGCTGAAGATCTTGACCCAACAAGGGTCGCTGATGGTCAAAACTATGCGGTGGCGAACGACACGGCTGCATTTGCAGCACTGAACGCGCTTGGAAGGCGAAGGATGCACACCCACCATCCGGAGAACCACGACTTGCAGCAATTGCTGCTACAGCTCGAAGGGGTGACGTCGTGCCAGTGCTGCCGCAAATCCACAGGCATTGCGGATCGGGATGTCGCATCGTATGTGCAAGCGATCATTCGTCTGCTCCAGCGGCCTTACTTCAGCCGAATGTGGATCATCCAAGAGGTCCTGTCTGCAAACCGGGTAGAGGTCTGCAGTGGCGCGCACCGGACGCAATGGCCACAGTTTCTCTTTCTCCTTGGCGCTGTGTACAATGCGGCGTTGCATCACGACATGGAGATTAAGCACGACTTTCCTTGCCTTGCCGCTTGTGCACAAAAGCTTTCGGACATGTCGTTGATCTTTCTCCCTCGTGGCAAAGACCGCTTTGGTCGAGGTGGAGTCTCGGTCGGCAACGTTCTGGGACACATGAGTGCCTTCTCCTCTTTTGAGTGTTCTGAGGCCAGAGACAGAATATTTGCAGTACGACCAGTACTGCAGATCGAAGCTGTTGTGGACCTGAAGCCTGACTATAGTTTGGAAGTGGCAGAGCTTTACCGACGTCTTGTAGTCCTCTGCATGGCTGAACGGCGTCCACATTGCCGAAATTATGAGTTTCTGGCGCTGGTCGGCACGGAAAATTCTCGCTTCGATAATGCCACGGTATTGAGCTGGGTGCCCAATTTTCACAGTTTTACAGAACGGTCAAGGCTCAAGCACCGGCAGTACTCCTGCCTTGATTATCGAGATATCAGCACTATCCGCGAACGTCCTTTGGAGTTCCGCACCCAATTTGACGGCAGCGCCAATCCTCGGCTCAAGGTACGTGGCAGATTGGTCGGCAGGATCGTAGCTATAGAAGAGGACTGCCAGTGGCCATCGTATCCTCGATCAGACGTGACGGACAAGATCGAGAATATTGTTGACTGGTACAGAAGATGTAGGGAACACACAGTTGGAATATTTGAAGAAGATTGCGTGGATGGCGAATTGCTCCACTTTCTGACATGTGGTTTCTGCTCTTTGAGGTCAAAAGAGAGCAGCCCTTTCATGGACGCTGTCAAAAAGGCAGAGATTGCAGCAGCGGTGTCGCGCCACTTTCCAGATCTGCCACCAGGATGTGCGGCTTCCTGTCGGCAGTCATTAGACTTTCTGGTGTACCACAGCATGGTCGAAGATAACCAAAAGTCTCTGTACGGCATGCACGTGGTAGTTGATCCCACAAGGCAATTCTCTAGGGTTGCCTTTGGTGCAGAAGAGAAGCTGGCGTGGGTGCCCCGCCATTCGCGGATTGACGATGCTGTGTGCTTGTTCAGTGGTGCGCCGTTTCCATTTGTAGTTCGTGGCGATTTCGCAAACGGGTACCGCCTTCTAGGAGACTCTTACGTCAAGAGCCTCACAGTGGAGCAGGTGTTCGATTGCGCTGACTGTGATACACCGAGCCTAGCAAGTCAGAGCTTCGCCGACTGGTCACCCAATCAATCTGAACTCAGCTGGGTGAGCCGTTCAGTGGAGTCGTTGGACTGGGTCAGTTTGATCTGATACAGATTATACAGCCTGCAAGTCCTCTTCCAACAGCCTTCGTACTGTGACTGGAAAAATGAGAAAAGCGCACCACTAGCAGACGGGATTGTTCAAACGTTGCGCCAGGCACTGTGACTGAGCATGGTTCTGACCATTCAATGTAGTTCGAAAACCATATCCTCGTGTTGCCGATGGACGCCATCCGAGCCATTAGCGTGCAGCTGAGATTCTCGCTTGATTGCAATTGCTTGGCCGTCCATCATGTCATGTAAGTAGCATTCTCCGATGAACGTATAGTGGTCCGCGTCGGGTCGTAGCACAATGGGCACACTTGCACCATATAGAATGCATATCACTATGTTTTGTCAGCTCGACTGGGTCTTTAGAACGCTCGGACACTAGCTGATGACCTACAGTCATTGGCTCGACTGGCTTTCGGACACAACCCGAGCTTGTGGTACGATTTCGATCTGAACAATCTTCGATTCCAGATCACGCTTTCGATGCGATTGATGAATTTGACAACACTTATAGAAGGGTGAGTTTTGAGGTTCGCAACGTCTATGCCATCGCCAGTGCTCAGACTCTGTATATGTCGGAAAGCGCTCGTGTAGTAAGCAGGCATATTGCGACCACTCGGACCTCGATCAGCCACCAGGATGCGGGTCAGATTCTCCAGATCGTAATCACTGCCTTGGTTCGGACCAGCGAAACTCAGCCATTCTTGAGGTATGAAGCCACGTTGCGAAGCATCTGTGTGCTCTTGGATAGTATCGAGTACGAAACCAGTGACACATAAGCTGCTAGAGTCGCCCTCCGGAAACTTCCACTGGTACCCCAATGGAGTGAATGGGACCAGACTTGCGTTGTAGATTGGACCATCATGCGAGGTCATTCCTACTAGTGGGTCGGCGTTCTTCCTTACGAAGCCGTATCCATGAGGTACACGGCCATAAGGACCATCGTTACAGTTTGGGAGCCACGACGGCAGATCGGTACCTTCTGCCCATGGCCGGCATATAAGATCTAGGTTGGCAGCACTATGGTCATCCATGATCATGCGGAAAGCCTGCTTGTAGAGGTCGGTCAGGGAGACCGTATAGTCGGGCATGAGCTTTGTGTTAAAACTGGCCAATCCAAGGAGAGCATATATTCTGTCTCGTGAATCAGAGCAGTTGAAGAACCACGTGGAGGACACCAAGTCGGCAAATGAATACCGCAGATTCAGGAGCTTGCCCGCACCGTCTAGACGACATATTTCGCCTTTTTTCTGTATTAGTCGCAAGGCGCCAGATTCGGCCACGATAAGATTGGCTGTGTCGTATCGAGGCTGTCTGATCGTGCCCTTTTCCCACTGGTCGAGCTCGTCCAGTAAAAACGCCGCTGTCTCGAATCGTGACCACGACATGAGTGCGTTTCCACAGCAGATTGTTGCTTCTTTCGCGAGTGCGATCTCCTGAATGACCCACAGGCGGCTGAACCACGGTCTATTGAGCAAGCAGGCAAGCGAGCCCCAGTAATCGATGTGTGTGTCTCGACTTTGGTACTCAAGCTGTTTGCGTTCTGAGTCAAAACTGGTGGACACACTGGTCATATAATCCCAGGCTGCTTCGCTGTAGTCCGCATGCGGACCCAACCAAACATAAACCATTTGCGCGTTCTGGAAGATCTCCGCAATCATCGAAACTTGGGTACTCTTCTCCTGGTGATCGTCTTGATTGATACAAACAGCATCAATCCATACAGGACGATACTGCAACTCGTCTCGTAGGTGTAGTAAAGCTGTATGAAGCCGTTCGCGGATACGCAAAACTGACTTTCCAATCTGGATGGTGCGGCAAGGAGTAGCATCTCCCCAAGTATATGACAAAGCCACATAGGGAGGCGCAACATTCAAATCGTGCGCATCGATGCTGCAATAGATGTCACTAGCCTTGTCCTCTACAGGCATGAGCGTTAATAGTCTAATGCAAGTAGCATCAAGAGGCTGGTAAGTGTATGGCCGAGGCGGCTCGATCCCTTGGTTTGCTGGTCTTTGGATATCCGGATCAGAAAAACATGCACCCACACCGTCGAGTACATCCTCGAGCGTAGGATCGACACGATCATGTCGAGAGGCTGCACCTTTGATCTGTGCATGAGTTCCTTGAGTTAACTGTAAGGCCGGACGAAGAGGGACGGTCTGTGATAATGGCTCGCGATCATGCGTGCGCAAATGTCGTTTGAGATCCTTCGGGAAATGGAATCGCTTCCCGCACTCCTCGCAGGCATACTTTCGCTCACTTTGCGGTATATGATACTTCTTATGCTTGGCAAGGTCCGCAGCGCGATCAAAGGTCTTGCCGCAACCGAGTTCGTCGCACAAAAATTCATCTTGCTCTCTACGAGACCGCTTACGCTTCTGCGGAGGCCCAGTGCTTACAGAAAATTTGTCTATATCGATGTCCTCGCTATAGCCAAGAACACGACCGTAATGCGGGTACTCAATACTGTTGCGCGGGCATTCCGGCTCATTGCGCGTCGTCGATGTTGTGTCAACACTTGACGCAGTTGCGTGGACTCGTCCAGCGGCGTGTATCGGACTGTGATCTTGTCGACCTCGTCCGTGGTATGTCGGATTGCCCATATGTGTGTGATCGATATGCCCGGGTATCTCCTGATAGCATGACGATTGGATTCGATAGTATCGGCGGCGCGATGCAGTGCTGTCGTCAGAACACGCAAACTTGAAGTGGGCGGCCTCCGGGCGACTGGTCTGTGCCACTTTCGGTTCGCAGGTGGCTTGTGGCTGGTGCCTGTAGCTGGAGGTGGCTCACGAGACTGTGACGCCATCGCAACACGTCCATAGCCTGCGCGTCAGGACGATCCGTGCCCAGAGACGATTTACAACACTTTTGTAACGTGATTGTAACGATAACGCCGCACCAATATGCATCAATTTCAGGCTGTGGCTTGACCAGTTTGATCTTGCACCTGCCACGCATCGCAAAATTATCAGGAAAAGCGGTCGCTTCGGTACATGTGCGCGAAGACCTACATGTACTCGGCCTTTCCTGAACACTGTAGCGATAGGGCGGTACATTTCTGGAAGTCTACAGCGATGAAACTTGATTACGCTGGGCCGCTTTGGAATCCCCATGTATTGATGGCATATTGCCCAGGTCTCCGAGGCTCTGCTTGCAGAAGGCAGTTTCGAGCTCGGGGCTGTCTGTAGCAGAACACCAGTCTAGCGGTGCTCGTCTATGATTCATTCGCACGCTGAGGCGGCTCGCGGGAGTCCTGATTTTGATTTTGACGTAGCAACGAACGCATGGACTTAGTCAGTAGTACGACATCAGACGAAGTTGAGTGCAGAGTGCCGCCCAAGACGAGGCAACGAGAGCCGGTACGACCACCCAAGGCACGTTGCTTAGCGTGATTGTAATATCTACGAATCACACGCATTGCTCGTGTTAGACGTCCAGTGGACGCGGCTTGGCGAAGCTAACCGTTCTGGGTATACTGGCGGTCAAGCGCGCCGCCTCTCTCTCACGGATGGCATAGGACTGGACATGAGCTCGTGGAATACATGTACACGATCCGTATACAGAACAAGAACGTGTGGTTGTTAATCGGATTGCTCTTGTGCCGGCATATGAGGGTCGGGATGGACGTACTCGTAGTTGACAGTTCTGCCAAGCACGGACTGATATGTAGGCTCAGAACTCCTGGGACGAATGGGCATTGTCGTGCACTCCATCAACAATTATCGCTATCAAACAAATGATATTTTGTGAGCTGGAGTGCATACTATCTGGCATGTTTTGGCACGCCAAAGTTTCGTAAAGTAGGCCTTCGTCTGTGTTTCGTATGATGCGAGTAGTCGACGTGGAAGAACACGTACGAGCAATGAGTTCTGACCCCATGGAAGCATCCGACGGGTGGGCATAGAGCCCAGGAAGACGCCGCTGGCAAAGCTCGCCGACCTCGACGACAGCAAATATCACCAAAAGAGCCCTGTAAAGACTGTCTTAACTGTATCGTATAGACAGGCCTACCATTATATGACCAGCACTGGAACGTCGCCAATAAAGTTGACATATATCTCGAAAGCGAGTGTTCCAACTTGATGCAGGCTCCCGACACATGCTGACAGCTGACAGTGAGTACCAGTGTGAGCGGCCGACTACTGTCCAAGACACCGGGCAATCCCTTCCATCTTAATGGCGTGACTGGCAAAGCCAACCAACTGGTCCGATCAAACGCTCAGCGATATCCGAGCAACTATAGGCCTCGTAAGACCAGTCAGAAGTCAACAGATGCCCACCACGAACAAGAAGGCGGACAGAAGGAGTAGAACATGGACACACTGTACAAAGAGGAGGACGATAGTGGAGATATGCAAGCTGCGCAGGTTGTGCAAGGCACGATAATGTACGCAACATATCAGCAGTATCTCGGACTGCGTCCGAGCTGCTGCAGTCAAAGGATGGAAACGATGATGAATTTGATGTTTTATGGATAATGATGAAGGAGATGAAGTCTGGCCTGGGAGTTCGACGTTCTTTATGGATGTGCAGGCGGTACGCCGCCTGCAGCTGACACCGGCATTATGTATATGGGGCGGCCTTGGTCGAGTGACGGTGCCGCCTTCGATAGTTCACCGGTCTACACTTCTTCCTTAAGTCGCAGTCACGCACATAATTGCACAAGAACAATCTCGCCAATATAGTGATAGCTCTGATACTCTGAGTATAATTCTTCCACCGATATATTGCGCACTACCAGCGTGCCATATTATGACAAGACTATTCTGGGCCAAGCACAAGTCACCGATGTGCACCGGCGGCCGCCCAAGAGATGGGTGCGCCATCACCGTTAGGCGGCGCGTGTGTGCCTGAAACCAAGCGGCCTGCCGCGTGGACCATGAACCCTCGCAGAAACCAGGTCTTAGCAACCACTTGAGCCAACTTCGTCAACGTGGCAGCGTCTTTGATATCCACGACAGCGCCGAGAGATTTCAGAGGGATCGTAGGAAGAGTAGCAATGCAAAAGCCAGGGCAGCTTGATCAGGGAGTGTTGCTTGCATCGACAGCGTGAAAGAAGCTGATTGAGAGCGAGCAGATACCCAGGAAGTCTAGTAAGCGCGAACAGCCCAAGACTGGCAGTGATTTCGTGGGATCTAAGCAAGGGGCAAAGTTCGCAATATAGCCATGTGGACACTTCTTGAGCCAGGACCTACTAATACCACATGAGCTAAGATCTCGCAATATATAAGACCAATTCGACCTGGCCGTGTGCAAGTATTCAACAGAGAAGACATCACAAGCATGAGTCTTGGAACTCTACATGCTAGGAACATCCATACCTTGGACTGTACAGTTTCCGTTCGAAAGACGGAGGATATTGACGCGATGACAGCAAATGCAAATGAACATGCATTTTTTGCGTACTGTCGAATGTCATGAATGATACAATGTTTCCCCAGAACACGAGGTGAAGCTTTGGACGAGCAGTTTTGCGCCCCTGCCACTGTTTACATAACGCTGCCAGCTGCTTTTTGGCGTCCAGCACCGTAGTCAGCATCACTTTTCTTGTCCGGAAGAGGGCCACCATAACCTATTGTAGGCGCTTATTGGCGAAATTGTCTTGGCGCGCAAGATCACTATTGCTTTCGGGGAAGGCCAAGATGTGACACGATTCCAATTGGATGTAGATAGTGGTCGTATCGTTGATGATGGCGTGTAGGTCGAAGAACACCACGAAGACGGCGATCTGTTAAGACCACTCTACCAACAAAAACTCCTCGGTAACGAGGCGTCTCCTGCTGATCATTGGCTCATCAGGCTTGAGTAACAGAGCTCTACCCAGCTGAGTGCACAGGCCAGCAGCACTCACAGTACCCGCAGTACTGAACGCATCCTGGCGCTGAAGCATTATATGGCAGCAGCTTCAGTCAAATGCATCACAACGCCGCACTGTGGAGCGTAGTACACCTTGCAGAGGACTTGATATTCGTTTGATCTTGGTGTAGCACAAACGCGCGACATCTGGCAGCAGCTTTAGGATAGCAATCGCTATTCGTGGCTGCATAGCCTCCGCGATATCTTACAACTAGTCCGCTCTTTGAATATCCTGGCTCCAGCGCATCCTAGTAGCGTCTCTTCACTGAGGCCTATCATACTGTGGCGCATGATTTGATGGTCCCAGAGGTCGCATGGGGCTTCTGCTACAACTACACCTCGTCAACAGAGGGTCAAAACGCTGCATCGGAGTGCTTATCCGTCCACGAGAGCGATGTGAATATAACAGAATCACTTGTCCGGGCAGTCCTCGCGCGCAAACGGTACGTACACCAGTGGAAACGACGCGGATATGACCAAGGCGCACAGCGGTCTTCAGCGGGAAGATAGATCGCAGAAGGAGACTGTGGTGTATCACGCCGTGGACCATCCGCTTCCATGGCGACGAACAGCTACAGGCATTCCACAAATGAACCACACAAGTCGGCGGCGAGGTTCCTATTCGCCTTTCCCTCAAAGCGCGATCAGGTGACATCTTCTGCTGGCGGTGGGTGCTGAGACTGCCAACGCTCCCGGTTGCCATTAATGTGCTTGCGCGTGGAATGTTCGAGTTGTGCAAAGCTTGTAACCGCAGTACCAAGCGCTATTTTTCCCCAAATGTATGATGACCCGTGGTGGCCCCTTAGGAGTGCCTACTTGGAAAAGGCAAGTGGTTCTTCTTGCTCTTGAGGCCTCGAGAGGGTAGACCCTTGGAAAGTGGTCAGTATAACAAGTATGGGCGCTCGACTTCTTGGCATATCGCTGACGCACCATTATGTGCTCAATTTCATGTTCGAGTGGTAGGGGTCGGAGAAGATCGTCTTCGTTGTGCGCGACTCCATAATGATGGACAAGGGTGGCTTACCTTCCTTCTCACCATGATCTTTCACGTCAGTGAAGCCTGGCAGGATAGTATACGGGGCTATTCGCAACAGAAAGACTTTACTGTTCTTTTAAAGCAAGCCGACATTGCTTGTGTGTCGGTGAAGACCGTTCAACGCCGGCCTATATATCATGGTTTCGGTGTGACACAAAAAGCGGAACGCTTCTTGTGAGTACACTCATTGTTGTAGGCGCTGGACTACGAGCACACCTTGCAAAGTGAGCTTGGCGTCTTTCTTACAGATGCGGGACTCATACTCGCAGGAGTTTGGCCTCTAGTGATAGCGGCGGCACTTGGCTACTTGTGCACCTTACAAAGGAAAGGCAGCGTCTTTAGTGTAGAAGCAGGATACATATTCGTGGAAGAGTGGCCTTTACAACCCAGTATATTCCGCTTTTTTTGTCATTCCGGAGCATGGCAAGTGTACTTAATTAATGATCGTAAGTATCTGGTATTTGTGCTAATCAAACACATCCACCTCACTTGTGCTTCTCTTGATCCTCCTCCATGCCCTTCATGACCCAATTCGAATGATGCTTCGCATACTCCTCCGCGCCCTCCTTTGTCTTCATTGCCTCCTTCATCTCGAACTTATCGGGCACATTGACACCCTTTTCGATCGCTGGCCTACGTTGGATAGCCTCTAACCACTTCTGCATTTGAGGAAACGGCTAGATAATAGTAAGCATATGGCGAAGCACAGTTCGGATCAATTCTCGCCATACCTTCGTCTCAACGCCAGCCCATTCGGCCCAATTGACCCAGCTGAAGCAGCACAGATCCGCGATGGTGAACTTGCCGCCAACTAGCCACGCGGAACTTTCAGGATGTCCATCAGTGGACTCTGCCAATGTTTCGGTGAGGCGGTCTTCGAGCACTTGGTACAGTCTCTTCGTCTCCGTCTGATAGCGCTTGATGGCATACTCATCCTTGTGTGGCGCATACCGATAGAAGTGGTTTGCCTGACCTGAAAATTCATCACGTCAGCCTCATACTCTTCCAAAAGTCCCACGCAAAGTACGCCGCTCAATTTATCACTCCGGTGGCGTGCTCGAACTCGCTTACCTTGCATCGGTCCAATACCACTCTGCATCCACGTCAACCAACTCATCATCTCCCAATACTCCTCCGAATCATAAGCAAAGCTGATTCTATGGTCCTTGTCATATCTGGCACACAAATACAACTGGATGGCACTGCCCTCAAAGATTCTCTGCTCTTTGCCACCGGTTCTGTCGATGATGGCCGGGATACGACCATTGGCTAAGCACTGTCGTCAGTATACATCGAGCAGCAACATTGATGGGAACATGGGCAGAGATCATACGATTAATCTTCAAGAACCATTCCTCCTTTTGTGTATTCTTCGCAATATCGACCTTATGGACATTGTACTTCAAGCCAAGTTCCTCTAGGGTGCATGAGATCTTTTGGCCATTGGGCGTGCCAGCTGTATAGCTTTAAATATCAAGGTCAGTTCTAAAGCGACTCTATGCTGTTAGAAGAGCTCACAGGTCTATCTCTGCGTGGGAGGCCATGTTACACGTGTAGACGGCCGTAAAGTATCGCTTCAATGAGAGCGTGGTGTTAGAAGGTCATTCGTATCCATGTTATTGTTGCTCGTTGATGCTCAATCGACGTCATCGTATCTGCTATGCGGTACGGATCTGGAAGCACCTGCCGGTACATGCAGCTCTATTGTATGGCCCTGTGACATGTGTCAACATGGTGCATCTACGACCAGACGAAAGGATCAAGAAATAGTGGAACTGCGCCCTCCAAGCGCATCTCAACAGACGATGTGCCATCTTTGAATTGCGCTAGTAGCATTGCGAGCGCTGTTCCCTACCTAGAATACAGCCGCCTTGGCGGAATCCTCCTATCCATCATTGATACAGGGTCGCTCCTCATGCTAGCTCAACTAGCTCTATCCTGCCTGCCTGCTGGTCATCAGAGCCACCTTCTGTGAAACCAGTAGTAGTGGCGCGTTCGCAGCAACATGCCCCGCGCCTCATTCGAGAGCCCTCGAATTGCTGTCATGCAATGAATCAACCTTGAAAGCCCAACCAGTATTGTGGTCGCGAGCCTGTACAATCGAACCTCCAGTACGCCTTCTCAGCACACTCATGTCTCTATACAGTGACCTGTGTCTCCATCTGCGAGTCGGGAGCTGCGGTTTCCTGAGGTACTGCGCTCTCGCCGTTACCATTCTGCTCCGGGCGAATGAGTTCCTCTCCAGATTCATCGTGCTTCGAGAGGTCCGCCAAACGATCAGTCTTGTCAGCCGGCGTCCAAGTCTTATCTTCGAATTTGCCACGCTTCTGGCCGTCCGCGTGCTTGAAAGGACAAGATGGGTTGGTGCAAGGATTGTACCGACATGGGATCTTCGAGTGCGCGAATGTACAGCCTGGCACCGCACAGTCCGCTCCGTTTCGGCATGGTGGCGCACTTGGGTGTCGGAAAGGACAAGCAGGATTGGTACAATTTGGGTAGAATTTGCAATCCACTTGTACGCCGCCACCTGCGAAGTGTGAATTTCGCAGTGCTGGACTTGGATGCCTAGCCGTGCACTTCTTGTTGGTGCAAGCAACGCCATGGCTGCAAGTGTCTGTCATGTCGAGGGTGGCGTTGGGCGGTGCTGCCGGGGACTGGTGCGCGAAGCCACAATTCGGGTTCGTGCAGTGTAAGTTGAACTTGCACATGGTTGAGAACATGTCGCTGCTGTGTCCACTTCCACCATCGATGTCCATACCTCCGTTGGCGCTGGGTCCAGCCGGGAGAGGAGCGTCCGGTAGCTTACCATCGACCGCGTGCAGTGCCGATGTCTGAGATCCACCTCGTGCGGCTCCTCGTCCTCTTCCACCACGTCCGCGTGTTTGGTGACCGCCTCGGCCGTTCTGCGCAGGGGCGCTTTGTTGCTGTTGCAGAAGCTGTCTAACCATGTTGGCTTGCATTTCCATCATCTGCATGAACTGCATCTGCTGCTGCGCACCGTTCGGACCACCCATCATGTTGTTCATGTTGCTCTGGTTTCCACCTCTTCCACCATTCATCATGCGCTGCACTCCATTCGCAACGCCACTGCCTCGTGGTCCTCTCGGTGTTCCATCGCGTCCGCGATGTGAGTCGATGCGGCCAGCGCCCACACCTGCGGCACCTTTTATCCTTCGAAGGTTGTCGGGGAGGTCATTGGACCTGCCCATATTGCCGTTCATCTGACGGAGCATCCGATTTCCACGACCTCGTTCGTTGCTACCGTTACGCATGGATCGTGGACCGGTGGGACTGTTTCGATGTTGTGTCAGCTGGCTTAGTCGTGAGAATTGCTGGTAATGATTGAATCGCGGTGGTGTTGAATTGCGATAGCTGCGGTAATATTTATAGGGGTGAGCTGGGAGCATGACGTTCGCATTGCTGCCATAGCCATGACCCAGGTTGCTGTAACGGGAAGGGTGTACGTACGGTGCATCTGCAGATGCTGGTGTATCCTCCATCTGCGCATCTTGTGTTGACGGGATCTGCTGGAGCTGCTGTCCTTGCGGCTGTGCTTGTGCAGTCTGCTGCTGCTGCGGTGTCTGTAGCGCGGTCACTTGGTCGAACAGCCACTGTGCAAACTCTCCTACTGCTGCATCGTCTTCGCCGACACCCAATAGGTCACCTCCCAGTTCCGACTTGACGCCTGCCAGGTCTTTGCCATTAACAATCATCATAGTGACATATTCCGACAGTGTCGTGTCGTTTTCCTCCACAACCCATCCATTTTCCATCAACTTTGGCTGCACCGCTGCCTGAATCTGCGCCTGGAGGTCGCTGCCTCCTTCAACTGCTGCTGCTGCCATGCCGTTCGCGTGCTCCGGAAGGATACGCGGTAGAAAAACGAGGATCGAGGGTGAGGCCGGGCCTCGAAGATTGCTCGGGCGCGTTGGCCGTGTCACAAAACAATATGTCTCGTGATGCTCTTACCTATGCAGAAGTGTTCGCCGGAGATGTTTGGTGTCAGCCGTGAAGGTGGTAGCTAGGCAATTGTTGCGTGTCGGGTGATGATTGCCTGTTTTGCTTGTCTTGTTTTTGGTAAGGACTGTCTTTGATGATTCTGGTGACAGTTGCTTGATGAGACAGCGGCGAGTTGCATTCGTCTAGTATTACCGAAAGTGGTTAAGCCCATATTAGTAATATGTAATGCGGGTCAGAGCTTCTGGAAATTCTTCGACAAGACCATTCGGCTCCGCTCTGAAGGTCAATACCGATGTGTCGCATTGCCTGAGTGATACATGTAGTTGTTCAGTTTTGACCAAATGGCTAAGTCAAAGCAAATCCATATCGAGAAGCGACCAGAAATGCAACAGCCGACACCTCCATACCATGACGGAAGTGCAGAGGATGATGTTGAAGAAGAATCGGATGTGGACATCGTAGTGGACGGGGAATCAGAAAAGGATGACACTGAGGAAGAGCTCGAGCGCTTGGTTTTTGGAGACAACGCTGGTTTTCGAGAAGGTCTCAGAGATATTCAATTGGAGGATGCCGAGAATGAAGACCAAGACGAAAATGCGACGACTGGTCTGGAAGGGTTGGAAGATGCGCAAGTAGGTGGGACTGCACTATGATGGTCGGAATCATGCTTGATCTAAACATGCCATAGCTCTTCTTCACCGATACTGGCGATGGCCAGGGTCTACACCAGCTTACCGAAACCGCTTCCGCCGACGAGAGTCAAGATGAGACACTACGATCGAGGCAACCACCTGCTTGGGAAGACAGCGATGACGAGCGAACCCTGGTATCACTGGCCTCGGTACCTCGACTGCGGAAACTGCGAAATACTGAAGCAGAAGACGTGGTAAATGGCAAGGAGTATGCGAAGAGACTGCGGAAACAGTTCGAGCTGCTGAATCCAGTACCACAGTGGGCACATATAGCGATGCAGAGACCTGCCAAAAAGAGGAGGAAGACGACTTCCGAAAATTTTTCATCGGATGAGGGAAACTCAGATGAGGACATGGACGTGGACGGAGGGTTGCCATCAGCAGCACCTCTGTCGAAACTACTTCAAGATGCAGAATCGCTGGTACGACAAGCGGGACCTGGAGCTGGCAAGAAGAGGAAGATCCGACCAGAGGTCATTGATATACAACGGCAAAAGGACGTACCAGGAGTGCAACCAAGTGCCATCACCTCTTTGTCCTTCCACTCATCGCTACCTCTGCTGCTGTCTTCGGGGCCATCTTCAACACTCTATCTGCATCACTTAGCATCTTCGCCTCCAGCACCCACGCCAAATCCGCTGCTGACCAGTTTACATATCCGCGGCTCACAGCTGACCACGACTGCCTTCCACCCTACAGACTCGCGCATCTTCCTCTCTGCTCGGCGGCGCTACTTTCACATCTGGAATCTGCAGACTGGTCTTGTTGAGAAGATTACACGGGTTTATGGGCAGCAACATGAACAGAAATCCATGGAACGTTTCAAGCTCTCTCCAGACGGCCAACATATGGCCCTGCTCGGCACGAGCAAGAAAGGAGGCGGCGTGATCAACATCCTCTCCGCTTCCACTCTGCAATGGACCACGCAGGTGCGTGTTGAATCTCGTGGGGGGATTGCCGACTTCGCCTGGTACCGCAATAGCACAGGCCTCTGTATAGCTGGCAAGAATGGCGAAATCACCGAATGGTCTTTGTCGGAGCATCGCATCGTCGCTCGTTGGCAAGATGAAGGCGCTATCGGTACCACTACCATCTCCCTCGGTGGCCAGCACGAAGTCCTCAAATCCCCCATCGGTATAGACCGCTGGATCGCCATAGGTTCGTCCTCTGGAATTATCAACATCTACGACCGGCGAGCATGGCTGGACAACAAGCCCACGTCCAGGAACATATCTGCCACTGTGGCAATACATGCTGAACAACTCATTCCCTCGCAACCCAAACCAAAAAAGGCCCTAGACCACCTCACCACGCCTACTTCACACCTCGTATTCTCCCACGATGGACAAATCCTCGCCATGGCCAGCAAATGGAAGAGGGATAGTATGAGATTGGTGCACTTGCCCAGCTGCACAGTTTTCAAGAACTGGCCCACTAGTAGCACACCACTGGGCAGGATAACAGGCGTAGCATTCGCGAACGGTGGAATTGTTGACGGGAGCGACGCGTATGCTGTTCTAGCGGTTGCTAATGAACAGGGCAAAATACGCATATGGGAAATTCGCTAGTGTTAGTCAGCATACGCATACTTTGTGCAGATAATCAAACAACATCGCATTAGACCGCCTTGTGTGGAGATAAATGTCAAGACGCTGTGCTACGGAAACTATCTCTTGTGCGACTTGTGTTGCTCGGAATCAAACGTCAGCTTAATGCCGGAGATGCGCGTGAGCTACGCGCAGTGCTTTGAGTGGATCGATACTGTCCGAGGCAGTCAGGCGTAGCTCTAGTATGCCTGAAACTCTCTCTTGAGGTATGAACGCTGGATGGTCGACACACGCTGCTGCCTGCGGTGCTGTAATGCTGCGATGCTGCGATGCTGCGATACTGCGATGTATGCGCCCGACCCGCTTGCAGGTCCAACGAGAGCGATGTATCTTAAGTTCAGAAGTCTGCAGATTTTCGACACAGCTCGCAGACATGTCAAGCATGCATGATCCTGACCTGGAATATGGCTGATGGAAGCGTGTAGGAAAGAAAGTTGCTTTGAGCAGGCTGCGCAAGAGCTGATACCGAGCCTGCGAGGCCCGTAGGACCGCACGCGCTTAGAGCTTCTAAGGAAAACTTCGACACAGTGCGTTTACGAAGACTGCTCCGGGCTTGAGATGGTCGGATCCTTAGAAGTGAGCATCGGGTCATCCTTGGTCTTCTCGCGTTCAGCTTTCTCCTGAGCATCAATCCAGTCGTCGTAATCCTTCGGAGTCCATCCTGGATCTTTCGACTTGGCTGGCAATTTCCAATCTTCGCTTGCCATTTCCGACAAGACGAAGTTTTCATATTTCAGAATCTCGGCCCGCTGACGAAGGTCGTACAGATGCGCCTCTGGGAAGTCGTGTAGCTGGACCATGGAGGTCTTTGCTGGCTCGCTTCTGGCCATGACTTTCGAATCCTGTCGTTTGGGCTGATGTGCCGATGTCTTGATCCGTTTGCTCGCTTCGTTCGATGGACTGTCTTGAGCCTTGCGTTTCTTCGGTGGCGCGCCCCCGTCCACGATTCTCGAGTCGTGTCGTCGAGGCCGCGGTGTTGGTGTCTTGATCCTTTTATTCGCGTCGTCCAAAGACTCGTCTTTAGCCTGACCATTCTCTAATGGCGTGCCACAGTTCACGCCTTTCGGAAGATGTCGTTCGGCCTGAGGTGATGATGTCTCAGGCCTCTTGTTTGCATCGCCCAGTGACTCGTCTCCAGTCTTACGCTTCGACCTCTGGTATTGCTCTAGTGGCCGGAATCCAGGGTGATCGGCTCGTCTCACGCGAGACTGTAGAGTCAAAATACCAATTCGAAGCCATGTGTTGATGTCTCTACTACTGATGGGCCCTTTGGTAACGCCTGAATCGTCCAAATGGTACCAGATCTTTTGAAGTTTTGGATCTTGTGTCTTCTGCATGTACTGAGCGACAGGTCGGAATTGATCATCGCGCTCCATTCTTTGGACCAAACTACGCGTCGAGATGATGCCATTTGCCAGCATGGCAGTCATTTGTTGACTGGTATAGGGTCCTTCAGGCCTGCCTTGCGCGCCTTGAATCAACCAAGAGGCTCCCTGCGCCACTCGATTGGCCATGATCACTTTGTAGTAGTACTCGCTCTTTCAGGCAATCCAGGGATATTGAATGCTATGCCGTAGTACTGTGGCTATTGCGATGCAAAGCAAGATATCGGAATTGGTCGAGGGCAAGGTTTGAAGAAATTGAAGCAGCTTAATCTATGAAATGGTTGTGGATGGACTGGTGTTTGATGACCTATAGCTCTTCGAAACATCGGAAGCGCGATGCCTTCCCTAATAGACCTGGTGGCTGTGCACTTGCAATCGCTGCGTGTCTCTTAGCGATCAAATGCAACGACGGAATGCCGTCCGGGCTTGCTTTCCAAGTGCAAAGGTGTCTTGCTAACGTGAAAAGTCGCGCTGTTCTGCCACTAACTCGGCGAGCACAACCAGTATGAGCAACAATGGGCCTCGCTATGTAGACGGACGACTGTAGCAGAGGACTCGAGAGGCATGGCGCCTCGTACGATCCACTGGATGGCATGAGTCGATGGTGTGCTATTGTGTTTCGTGCTTCTCTTCGCTGGCATCATCTTCGAAGTGCCGCTGGCGATCATCGTATGGCGACCTCAACATCTCTTCTCGATTGCAGCATGAGCCCGGGCAGAATGGATACATGATCTCGTACTCGTATGATTCGTAAATATTCATTTCCGACATCTGTGCTTGTTCCTCGACGGTACTGGTGCTGAAGTTTTGGCCCATGTTCGACATTCGAGTGCAGTTGAATGTCATTCGGGTGACAAGAAGATTTTCGCTGAAGTTTTACAGCGCAGAATCCAGCGCCACGAGCAATATGCAATGCTGCCAAAATTGTCCACCGTTTTTCCCAGGCGTCATCCCTGTCTGCAAGGAGGTTGCTTGTTGGCGCGCATTGGCTCCCGTCTTCTGAAACCGCTTTCTTTCATGCTGATCTGTGCACTTCTTTCGCATTTCCGCAAAAGCGCCTCAGAACAGCGAATACGCTGCCAACAAACATGGTCGTCGAGTGTGCAACAGTTGCCAATTTCCTTGAGCCACACGGATCCGCGACAAGTCTACGCTATCGGTTCTAGCGGAGGCAAACACGCGGATCTTGTGATTAAGACCCAGACTGGCAAGAACGTCGGTTCCGTAGATGCATCGCGAGCAGCAGATGCGGCTTCTTTCGAGGTCTGTGTCGATGAGAGGTCCAGCTTGATACTAAATTGATCCTATCCCTTCGTATGGATAGCCGACCACATATAGGATGTTTCGTATGGGGTCGTTGAGCTTGCAGAGATGAGCATACCATAGGCGCGCTTCTAGGACGCATCTAAGAGAGCCGCAGAGAGCCACTGAACTGAAGCCTATGAAAATATGAAGACGCAAAAGCAGAGTTTGAGCGCAAGGCACCACAGCTCAATCCTTATCTCGCAGGTCATAGCGTCCCTTTACAATATCGCATCGAAGCTCAAAGTGGTGCAATCTCGCCTATGAAGACGTGAATGATGCCGGTGAGACACGACCGTAAACATTCTAGTAGAGCCCTTATAGCAAATGCTTCGCCGAAGTTTTCACTCGCTCATAATTTCACTCTCGTCATAGGTCTCCTCCTCCACGAAGGCCTCAGCATCTACGATAGGCTCCATGCTCATCTTGTTCTTCTCAGCCCATTCTCTTACTCGCCTCTTGTTGACCACAATGCTGCCACTTGCGGTCTTCCTGGTTTCGAGCGCGTTCATCTCCTTAAGTGCTAGAACAACGTCTTCGGGTAGTAGCCAAGTCTCCTCGCTGATTTCCTTCACTCCGACTGTTCTCTTGGTGACGCCATTTAGAATACACCTCGCAACTTCTCCACACCAGAACCGCACGTAGCTCTTCCTTCCCAGTGCTGACAGCGGCCGCTCCGGTCCTCCAAATCGACCCTCCCTCTTCCCGAGCACGTACGATGCTGCCATCAGTACCTGTCCGAGTCCTCTCTTCTGATAGGGCGGGAAGACGAGAATGCAAGCCAAATTGTTATTGTCCCACGACATTTTCTCCTTGCTGAAGAAGCCTGCTACGGTGCCGTATGAGTTTGGCGCGGCCATTGGACTCGTCGAGGTAGCAGTTGCAGTCGTATCGTCCGGCTTAAGGATCAAGGTGTAGTAGAGGAACGTGGACGCGTCGAAGAAGACCGACTTGGTTTCGAGGAACAGCTTGGCGAAGAGTGATAGGTTCTGGCAGTACAGCTTGTACTCTTCGCCATCAATTTTATGGATCGCGAATTCGGCAGTCTCGTAAATCACCTCGCCGTACGGTGCAGAGGACTTCAAGGGACAAACTTTCTGGCATCATTAGCGTGCTGCCGCGGAATATTGCAAGGCGCAGCATCGGATGTGCCACTAACACAATGCGCGCTGTACTTCATGATCTCAGGTGTGTACTTGAAGCACCATTGACAAACGTATAGCCATTCTGTGTTTCTGCCGCCGACCAGATCCTCTGGATAGAATGACGGGTACCACGGTTTGATGTGCAAATTGCCCAGCACGACGTTGGCGACATTCGGTGTCAGCCTGCTCTTATCAGGTGTCCGATGCGCACCAGTTGGCGAGGCTGCAGCCATATTGACTGCCATGGGGGCATTGTTGTTCCCGTTGCTATGTTCTTGTTGATGGTATCCGCCAATGCGTCAGTCAGTGCAAGTTGCAAGGGTGATGACCGTGCTCTCCCGCACACGCATGTGCACGGCCCTCGGGGCAGATCCTCCCGAAACTATCAACATGGATACTCACTTACGATGGAACACCGGCACGATAGCAAGAAGACTCCGCGAAGCTACAGCAGTCCGGGACGTGTCCCTGGTTAGACTCAGAAGTTCTACGAAGTCGCGGTGAGACGAAATGCTCGAAACAGGAAGCGACGTTATGCCGCCTGGAAGAGTGAACTTACCTTGAACTGTATGTACTTTACCTTGGAAGCGGCAACAGCGGTCGAGCATTGCCAACCACACATAAAAGACATGCTTTCTTGATGATGAGCAGTCCGTTACTCGAGCCGCAACATGTCGAGATCAAACACACGATTATCGCGGGCACGACCTGAAGAAGTCGAGGACTTTGTCCAATTGTACTCCACCGCCTTTTCAGATCCAGCAGCCGACATCATCATGCGCATGGTCTACCCCGTGGAACTTCTTGATCCAGCAGTCCAAAGACGTCTACAAGCAAGTCTTCATGCTAGTAGCAGCACCAACGATGAACGATACTTTGCTAGTGACGTGCATACAGGCGAGCTCTTAGGCGTATCATGGTGGCAGATCGTTACAGAACCTACAAGACGCCAGGAAACCATTGACGCTGCATACGAGGAAGCAGTCGTAGCCAGGAAGCAATTGCCTGAAGTTTCGGGCATGAATCTGGAGATGGATCTTGCTTACCTCAGAGCGGCGCACTATTCTACGCATTCGGTGACACGAGGCCAGCCGTTCATGGAGCTGAAGATCCTGGCAGTGCATCCCGCTCACCAGGGAAAGGGAATTGGCTCAATGCTGATCAAGCCGGGACTGCAGAAAGCAGACGAGCTGGGGTTGCAGGTTTTTGTGATATCGGCATTGCAAGGTAAGCCGGTATATGAGCGCTTCGGGTTCGGGGTCGTAGAGGTACTGCCACTCGATGCGAGGGACTATGGAGGGCACTCTGAAGGTCGTCATTGGTCGATGCTGAGGACCGCCAGGAAAGGTGAACTCATGAAGTATAAAACATGATGCCAGCCCCTCGACACGCGACCGATTGCAAGAGATCCTCTTGTTCTGACAACACTGCATAATGATGCATGATGTGGAGTGGACTCGCTAGAAGATATAGGAACACGAGATTCTGTCGGCAATCACAGCGTCAAATACTACTTCGCAGGCGTCCCTGTTGAAGTCATCCTGGACCAACCAGGATTGGAGTCAAACCAACGTTCCGTACTGGTGCCGTCGAAGGCAGCATCGCCGTCCCGCTGCCCACCATACTTACGTATGTGTACCGTTCCAGACGAGCTAGGGTCGTATAGAAACACCTGGTCTCCAACCCAGACATCATCGCCCCAGTTCACACTATGCCCCAACTTCAGTAGACCGTGAGCATAGTCCCTGAAATGGCCCACTTCCTTCAAACAGCTCAAGTCAGCTTCGTGATACGAGTGATCCTTGGTGCAGTGATGGAAGTCCGCGGTATTGAAGTCTACCCCGATATTCTTCGAGGATTCCATGTGGAAGGACTTATCCTCGTCGTAATCCTGTTCAGTTCTGCCGTCTGTAAGTGTTTTCCCGTCGAGAATTGTACTCCCATCAGGCCGTTTGAGTAAGGGGTATGTGGCAACGTTGCGACCATCGTTGATGAAATTGACCGCGCGAAAGCGAATGGCGCCAGTGTTTGTAGTCCAAATCCTGCTGTCGACTGTATCGCCGGATGAATAAATGCCAAGATTGCCATTGTCGTGAAGATAAAGGTATGGGCGCGCGCCGGTTTTCATGTTGCCGCCTGATTGCATGGAGCCCCAGAGAAAGTCGCCGTTGCCGTTGCGAAGGGCGAGATTACCGTCGGGTTGCATGCTTGCGGATTGGCAGTCCTTATCATGGGTCGATGTGCCCCAGAGATAGTTTCCACGGAATGTAAGGCACATATTCCCATCGTCCTGGAGAGTGAAAGCAAAGTCTCCGTTCACCAGCTGTTGTCCGCGCCGAAGGCTTTCATACTCCGATAATCGAGCCGTGTTGACCGGCATCGTGAAGATTCAGTGTTCAAGCGACGGTACTTGTTCGAAAAAGGGAGGATTTCGAAGGATGTTTTACTTACAGCATCGCATGCCGGCGATCAGATTCGAGACTCTTATGCAGCCTCCGTTGCTGGCACTGAGCACATGCCTTGGGCGTGAAGGATAGGGCTTCATTGGCCAGACCATGTAGCCCCAAGCCACACGCCTACGGTCCGAGTTGAGGGAACTCGTTTGCAAAAGCTAGAGTCTTTCACGCTCATTGTGATACGGTACCACGAGCCAACTTAGCATCAACATTCAGGAGCAGTGCCGTCTTGCATGAGGTCCTTGTTAATTTACTGCAGATGCATGTACAATATTGTGTTGAAGCCAACTGAAGAATGCTGCAATTCCGTACTAATGAATGGTCGAGGTGGAAAGTGATGTGGAGAACCAGGGGGAATGTCGGAGACTCGGCCACCGAGATACAGACGTGACTTTCTTATCATTGTGTACTCTGAGATCGTGATCAATGCGGACTTTGGCAGCAGATTGGGCAGACGTCCATTTTGAGGAGCTACAGAGCGAGAACATCCGGTAAGCCCTTCTCCGGAAGGAGCACGGTATTCCAGAGAAGGACAGCGGCGACCAACTTGGTGACGAGGACGACAATGAGCGTGATGATGAAGCAGGGTCCAGCGCCATATCAGATATTGACAATTCAGATGAGGAATAAAAAGCGACAGTACAGCATACGACGAGACAGACTTACGTGTCCGTAAATATGAGAAGGACGCGAGCTTCTCGTTACCTCAAGAGACGCGGAGTCTCTCATCGAAGGCCGCGACTTCGCTGAGGATCAGGATGGCAATGAGGATGACCATAACTTCAACGACGTAAAAAATGCCATCGACGGAAATGGCAATGAAGCAGCGCAACGAGGAAGAGTCGCGGCACCTATGATGACGTGGTCTCAACGACGTTCAGTCGTCCAGTCGTGCGCTGGATGCACCGCAAATAATCTGCTGCTTCAAGAGCCATCGGCATTTAATGAATTATGCCGTTGAAGTAACGAATAGTTCGTATGGTATGAAATTCTGACTAATCTGGTGTCAAAGCTCCTTGACTCGCCTCGCCTAAACTTACTCTATCTAAGTCTACATATACATTTCATGCCGTCGCGAAGCTCGATTTGACTGCCGTGATACTACTACTTTCGCGCACAATGTCTGGTCGCAAGGATTTCCTGTCGCAACAAGCGCCAGAGAACTATGTTGCTGGTCTTGGTCGTGGTGCGACTGGATTTACCACCCGAAGCGATCTTGGACCCGCACGAGAGGGACCTAGTGAAGAGCAGATCAAAGAAGCACTTGCGAAGCGTGCTGCTGCTCTCGGAAATGCGCCACCCACGGCATACGGCGTGAGCAAGAAGAAGGACGACGAAGACGACGATGAGCAGTTCCGCGACGCAGAGAACGAAGAAGGTCTTTTCGCGACCGGAAACTATGACAGAGACGATGACGAGGCAGATCGCATCTACCAGGCTGTTGACGACCGCATGGGCAGGAGGCGAAAGATTTCAAGGTTAGTCTATCTTCATATCTCCTCATCATACCCAAGATGTGCATATGAATATTCATCTCTATCACAGCGCGAGCTTGTTGGAGCACCCGCCAACCTGAGGTACAACAGGGAAGAGCGAGAACAACGCGAACGAGAAGATTTCGAACGAAAGAATCCCAAAATTCAACAACAATTTGCCGATCTCAAGCGAGCCCTTAATACCGTAAGCGATGAAGACTGGCAGAACATCCCCGAAGTGGGCGACTTGACAGGAAAGAACAGAAGGAGCAAGCAGAACAAGAACAGCAGATTCTATGCGGTGCCCGATAGTGTTCTGGCTGGTGCACGTGACAGCTCACAACTTGGCTCCGAAGTGCAAGATGAGGGCATGGCTACAGAGGGAACAAATGGAGATCAGGCAGATGGGACAGTCACGAACTTTGCAGCTATTGGTGATGCGCGAAGTAAAGTCTTGCAGGCGAGACTGGAGAAGGCAGCGCAATCTTCTGGCACTAGTACTGCAGGCACAAGCACAAGCGTAGACCCGAAGGGCTACTTGACTAGCCTCGGGAATACCGAGCTCACGAACATGGCGCAGAATGTTGGTGACATCAAGCGAGCGCGAGTGCTGCTCGAGTCCGTCATCAAGACGAACCCGAAGCATGGACCTGGGTGGATCGCGGCTGCACGTCTGGAGGAGTATGCTGGTAAGATTGTGGCTGCTCGCAACGTGATCAGGCGAGGTACTGAGCTGTGCCCGAAGAACGAGGACGTCTGGCTGGAAAGCATGCGTCTGAACGAGAACACAAACGCGAAGATCATAGCCGCCAAGGCAATCGAGCACAACGACCGATCTGTTCGCCTCTGGATCGAGGCTTCTAAGCTAGAGACCGTGCCAGCATCGAAGAAACGTGTTTTACGAAAGGCACTTGACCATATTCCGCAATCCGTGGCTATCTGGAAAGAGGCTGTCAATCTAGAGGAAGACCCTGGAGATGCGAAGCTGCTGCTTGCAAAGGCTACTGAGATCATACCACTTTCCGTGGAGCTGTGGCTCGCCTTGGCAAGACTGGAAACGCCCGAACAAGCACAAGTCGTACTGAATAGAGCACGGAAGGCTGTGCCGACAAGCTACGAGATCTGGATTGCAGCCGCGAGGTTACAAGAGCAGTCAGGTAACGAGAACATGGTGTATAAGGTCATGGATCGTGCGGTCAAAGCACTAACTAAGGAATCTGCTATGCTGAAGCGCGAAGAATGGATCGATCAAGCGGAGATCTGTGAAGACGAAGGTGCTCTCCTCACCTGTCGTGCGATCATTAGGGAGACCGTAGGATGGGGGCTGGATGAGGACGATGACCGTAAACAGATCTGGCTCGACGATGCAAAGTCGTCGACCAACCGTGGCAGATACGAAACTGCCCGAGCAATACTCCTGATAGCGCGTAAGGAATTCTACCATCGCCGAAGTGTCTGGCGGGCGTCAGCAGACCTGGAGAGGAGTCAAGGTAATAAAGCGGCGCTGCTCAATATACTGGAAGACGCCACAAAGTCAATACCGACCTCAAGCGAAATGTGGATGGAGCTTGCAAGAGAAAAGTGGCTCAGCGGCGATGTAGCAGGCGCACGGCAGGTACTCGGAGAGGCCTTCTCGAAGAATCCGGAGAGCGAAGACATTTACCTCGCCGCAGTCAAACTCGAAGCCGATAATGGCGAAGAAGAACAAGCTCGCAAGCTGCTTGCTCAAGCACGATCAGACGCACGAACCGACCGAGTCTTCATACGCAGCGTGGCTTTCGAGCGACAGACAGGGCATAACGATCGTGCTCTCGAACTCGTGAACGAAGGTATCGACACCTTCCCTAGAACTGCGAAACTCTGGATGATGAAAGGCCAAATCTACGAAGCCAAAAACATGCTTCCCCACGCCCGCGAAGCCTACAGCAACGGCCGTCGCAACTGCTCCAAGAGCGTTCCTCTGTGGCTCCTCGCCAGCCGCCTCGAAGAGAAAATGAACAATACCATGAAAGCCCGTGCTACCCTCGACCAAGCGCGGAAAGCTGTTCCCAAAGACCCGCAACTCTGGACAGAGTCGATTCGTCTTGAGCTTCGCGCGAAGAATGTACCTGCGGCAAACCAGAAACTCGCGCAAGCGCTTCAGGAGTGTCCCAAATCGGGCCTAATTTGGGCGGAACGGATCTGGCATCTCGAAGCGAGAACACAGCGAAAACCCCGTATCCTCGAAGCTATACAAAAAGTCGAAAATGACCCAATCTTATTCATCACGGCTGCGCGGATCTTTTGGAGTGAACGCAAGATCGACAAGGCAGATACATGGTTTCAGAAAGCCGTCATCCTCGATCCCGACTACGGCGATACGTGGGCTTGGTGGTATAAGTTCTTACTGCAACATGGCCAGGAACAGAAGCAGGCTGAAGTGGTCAGTAAGTGTATTGCGAACGATCCAAAACATGGAGAGAAGTGGCGGGAGGTGCGGAAGGCGCCGGAGAATGCTGGGAAGAGTGCTGAGGAGGTGTTGAAGATGGTGGCAAAACAGCTTGAGTAGAGGTCGAGATTAGTACAGACGGGTGGGAATGGGTCGTGCAAGCCACAGACGATATGTGGTGAATAACCATATCCCTGCTCGAGATTGTCTAATTATTATAACAAAATGCTTAGCTCAGCATCGTCCCGGATTCGTTGGTGCCTAGTCTTTCTTTCTTTGATCGCCACGAGTATGCTGCATGACATTACCGCGCATCGTGCGCAATCATCCATGAGCCGTTGCAGGATCTCGTCTCACGCAATCTTGTTCGTCGCAATCGCGCATCATCTGTATCGGCCAGGAGGCGCACGTTCGTACTTATATTACGTCCATGCCTCCTCCGACAACTTGAGCATCGCCCGCCCGATCCTCCGAAGTTTGATTCTACAAGAGCCGAAATTGTGTTCCGTCTGAACCGGACAGCTCATGCTCGCCATGTGTCTGAAGTTCAATGTTGTTGTTGTTGCGCGACTGTAACTGTCGGATGGTTGTGTGTTTGCGATTCTAAACAATGCTTCTCTACACTTTTGTGTCATGGACCTGTGTCGGAGCCGTTTGTTTTGTCAGTCCGGTACTGGCCGGAAGGGCGTTGCAGTAAGGTGCAGAGTCCGAACAATAGAGGCAGTGAGGCGGTATGTGCTGGCAGATGCATGGTTCATCTTGGCTGTAACTTTACATTAGGAGTCGTGGCTATCGTGTATACTGCTATTGCTATAACCATGGTTTGCGACTCGATGCGAAGTATTACTCTGTTTGATCCGGATGAGATTCCTGCTTTTGATCGTCACCTGCTTCATTGCTAGTACTGCGTGCTCATGGTTTGCATGCCTTACGTCCTTAGTGAAGATCAGACGTTTCTGATTTGCGACAATCCGCACCGCCATCTGATTAAGTCGTTCTCTGTACAATTAGAGTTGTTCTACTGAATCTCCTGAAACAGCGCTATAAAAGAAATCCTTCCTGCATTGAGTGCTTGCCGCAAACCTCACTCCGTGCGCCATCATGACCTCCTGGTCATAGCCATATCTGCCAGCTAAAAGTGCTTGTAAAAAGCAGGCTCCGCAACGCCGACCAATACCATAAAGCCAGCACACACCCTGCATTAACACAGCGCTCAGTCAAACTTCTTCTTCTTCCTCGAACAAGCGGTAAGTATCAAAGTTTTAACAGCATCCTCCTGCTTACTCTGACGTGGATATTTTGATCCCGGCGGCCAGTCGATGAATTGGACCTTGTCCGTCTTGATGCGTTTGATATAGTCCAGGAAACGGTCGTCCGTCCGGTCAACGCGCCTGCGTCCATGAAAGTGCAAGTCCATAGTCTGCAGCTGCGCGTAATTGCCCAGATGTCGTAAGACAGACATCAGATCGTCGTCGTGGACGAAGCGGCGTTCCTCGTTAGTGCGCATGGCCGGATTGAGGCACGGCACCGCATCCTCGAGCATGAGTGTGACGTGACGAACAAGCGCAGTGTTGGTGGGACCGATAGACTTCATGAATTTGCGGACGTTCAGAAAACCCAGCTCGCGCCATTCATTCTCCCAGAATGAGCCATAACGCTGTGTTCGCCGCTCAATAGCGAACCGATTTTCGCTGTAGAGGATACTCCTGCCTTCTTCATGAACCTGATGGCAGGTGCGTAGCACTTGACTCGATCTACTGAAGTTGTCTGGACAACCAAAGTTGACGGTCCTCTCCGAGCAGAAGATCATGCGATAAATTTCGTTTCGTAATTCAGCAGGCAAGTCCAAAAAGCCGGCTAATTTGCTGCTCTTTGACTTTGAACGTGCATTGAGTCGTGCCAATGTGCTTTGAGTCAAGCGATCCGTGGGCAAAGCAGGCTGGCCTGGTGTAAGATTCTTCGGGTCGATGTGTAGCGTGATGGGACCTTGATGTCCGAATGGAATGTTCACAGTGAGATGGACTGTGGTGTGCCCTGCTAGTCCCAGCGGTGGCGTATCTGGCAGCTCTGGGTCGGTCGAGCCTGAGTCCGAACACAAATCAAAGTGATCAGAGGGCAGAGATGCATCTGGTGATGGTGATCGCTTGCGCTTTTTTGTGGGCGCCACCGGAATCATGTCGCCCATTTCCTCGAGGTTGTCGAAGTCATCTTCAGACTCGTCGCTAATGGCAATAGCTGAGTCCTCGAAGGGCGATTCGCGCTGTCGTGTTCGACATGCTCTAATGGCTCGGCCGTTGGCATTCTTCTTGATTCCCCAGTCGCCGTCGCCGAGTTCCGAGCTGGCTTGTTGCTTGAGCATCTTCGTGCGTGCCATTGCTGTTGGTACTGGGAGTTCTCTGCAACGGTGAGCTGGCGGCAGAAAAGGCGTGTTGATCCAAGTTCTTTGTTGAAGTTCAATGTTGTTCGGTGGAAAGTGCGGGCAGAGAGCACGGTCATTACACTAAGGGTCGTCATCCACCTAAGGTTGGGTGCCGGCTGAATTTCTGGGAAGGAGCGTAGGCGAGCTTGAGGTAAAGACAGTGGGCAACGACTGAAACAGCCGATAAGGAAGCGCTGGAAGAAAAGAGGTTGATGAGCTGCAGGTGGAAAAAACCTTTTGACCACGGCGGAGGCGGCGATGTTGGGCCGTCTGGGCGGGCGAGTGCACGACCTCACTAATCAATCAGGTGCTTTTCCAAGGTTGTATCTACGAGGGAAGAGAAGAAGGCATTTAAGCTCACGGTAGGCAGCATTCCATTTGAATGTGCATCCCGTCTGCGTTTTTCCAGCCGGCCCAGGGAGTGCAGGGTCAGACGCTGAGAAGCAGATGCGACTCGGGCAGTGCTTCAAGTTCCATGCTTACATTGATGTCTCTATTATACTCTTGTCAATTTCGGCGACTGACGATAATGTTCCTCCCTGACCAAGGATCAAGCAACCCAAGGTGACAACTGCCTGTTCCGATGCGGGACACGCCAACGCTCAACACTCTATCGACGGGGGTTCATGGATACCTTAGCAGAGCCGCATACACGTAGCTTTGTGACAGGGTAAATTAATGACATGCCCGCGAGGGGTCCATATGTTAATAATGAAGTGCCGCGGGAAGGGTGTTCATCTGGAAACGAGATGCCCGCCCATGAGCCTTCATCTGTCAATAAGATGCCGCCAGGTATTCATCTTCTTAAATACATGTATCATCTGTGAGTGTGATACAGCTGTCCTTCCACATGAAGTTGTCTGTGCATAGTCGGCACGAACACCAGTGACTTCGTTATCCCATCAGAAAGTCTCACATTGCGCCTGTGAAAAGGTGGTGAGTGGACCCGGCGCATCTCGGCAGCATCCAGCCAGCGGCAGTGAAGCCGTGGTGAAGTGTTCGCCAAAGAGGCCATCTCATCGCTTGGGTTGTAGTTTGGTTGAAGAGAAGAGAGAAAGACGGAGCGCACGACAGCGAGCACGACCGTTGATAACAGGAGGCAGGAGCGGGACATCGGCTCGGACCCTGCTGCCGACCCCCCGAGCTTCCTAGCACAAGCGCTTGCTGAGAAGATCTCGGAGCACATGTGTGATGAAAAGTCGCTGAAGTACCTCGTCTCGCCCACCTGGCGCGTGGACTAACTTGCACTTCCACACCGTACCGATGGGCTCGCGTTATGGCGCCATCGTTATGGGCCCGGCAGGCGCCGGAAAGACGACGTTTTGCACCGCGATGATACAGCACCTCAAGAACAATCGCCGATCATGCTTTTACATCAACCTCGATCCTGCGGCCGAGGATTTCGTGTATGAGCCAGATATTGATATCAAGGATCTGATCAGTCTGGAAGATGTCATGGAAGAGCTGCATCTTGGACCGAATGGAGGACTCATCTACTGTTTCGAATTCCTCTTGGAGAACCTGGACTTCCTGACCGATCCACTCGAAAGCGTGACCGAGGAGTACTTGATCATCATTGACATGCCTGGACAAATCGAGCTATATACCCACGTCCCCATCGTTCCGCAGCTCATTCAGCACCTCACGAGAGGTAGCTTGAACATCAGCATGTGCGCCGCTTACCTACTCGAGAGCTCTTTTATCGTTGACCGCGCGAAATTCTTTTCCGGCACCCTCAGCGCCATGAGTGCCATGATCATGATGGAGCTGCCGCACGTAAACATCCTCAGCAAGATGGATCAAGTCAAAGGACAGGTCGCAAGGAAAGAGCTCAAGCGCTTCATCGACCCAGACACCAGTTTGTTGCAAGATGCGCCCGAAAGTGGCCTGGTCTACGAGTTCAAGGAGGACTTTGACAATCACGATGTGGATAAACCGAAGGAGGTCATGACCGGACGCTCCTTCTCAAGGCTCAATCAGGCTGTCGGACAGCTGATCGACGACTTCAGTCTGGTATCCTTCTTGAAGCTCGATGCGCAGGACGAAGATAGCGTTGGGGCAGTGATCAGCTTCATCGATGATGCTATTCAGTATCACGAGGCGCAGGAGCCGAAAGAGCCTCACGACGACATCATCGATACTGAGATGGGCTGAATATGCGCTCATCAGGACGACGATAGCAACGTCGAGTAAGGGAAGCAATTCTCGCTGGCCGCGACATCCTCGATTTCCACACTATCATTCCGGAAACACGACCATTACGTGTCACGTACTCAGAAGCAACGATAAAGCGGCTCTCAGTACCTCCTGCTACCACATCACGGGTGCATGGTAGCAGTTGGGTGAGGCAGGCGCACACCCACAGCCATGGACTTCGAAGCATCATTGCTTTTGGCTTCGATGGCATACATGGTACACCGCATCGCTGTCCCGCTTGTAGGGTTTTATGTGAGGTGACGATGTGCATATCACCGTCAGAACAGTCCCTCTGTAAGAGCCGGACCAAGCGTAGGTACATTGAACCAGCTTCGGCTTCCTTCCGGCACCCATCTGCACCCCACATTATTCTATCTCAATAGACTTCACGCCTACCACGTGCCGTTACCTAACCATTTCTTAAACGGTTGGTCGGTAAGTATTCCTTCTATGACCACGTTCGTCATCACGAAACAAGTCACACATGCTACTATGCCGACAACCTTCTCTGATCGACTGCAGCCTCCTTCACCTTCAAAAATGCGAGCGTCAAGAGATGAGGTTCCGATAGCACATCCCCAGGAAACATCGCACAATGTCCTCTGTGAAAGACTCCAACGACAGCAGCACAGACCGAGACAACCACGTTGAGGATGTGATCCCGAACGCCAAGACACGAACAGCTGAGGATGACCAAAGATACAAACTCCCCTTCACCCAATGGCTAGAC
Organism: Passalora sequoiae; assembly: GCA_013248845.1. Lineage (NCBI taxonomy): Eukaryota > Fungi > Ascomycota > Dothideomycetes > Mycosphaerellales > Mycosphaerellaceae > Passalora > Passalora sequoiae. The sequence goes on along the minus strand of WSQC01000011.1, from coordinate 602,257 downwards.
GAACACTTCCAGTGGTCATGGTTCACATGCACCCAATCCACCGGCGGCATTGCCGTCCTGCTTTCCGAATGTCCCAAACAGTTCGATGGCCTCCAAACAATCGGAACGATCGTCTTCGTTTTCAACATAGTCCTCTGGCTCTTATTCACATTTCTGATGCTACTCCGATGGCGCTCCAACTCAGATACTATTAGAAGGTGTTTTACCCAACCTCCAGAATGTTTCTTCTTCGGATCTTTCTGGCTCTCTGCTGCTACGATGATTATCAATACACAACGCTTTGGAGTTCCACATTCAGGGCCTTGGTTGATCGTGGCTGTGCGTGTCCTGTTCTGGATGTATGCTGCCATATCTCTCCTCACGACAATGCTACACATAGTTGTCATCGCGCAATTTACGCCGTTCAGCGCGATTGCTTTCGCACCGCCGATGTTCATTCTTATCCTCAATGCGATGCTCACAGGAACCGTCGCCGCAGCAATCGTGGCGACCCAGCCCTACCGTGAGAGGGTTCCGATTATGGTGGCAGGGGTGGCGTTCCAGGGGCTTGGTTGGATTGTGTGTATGATGTTTTTGACCTTGACGATGGCGAATCTTTTGGAAAAGGGCTGGCCAGCGCCGAAATTGAGGCCTGGTTTGTTTATCATGGCGGGCACTAGTGGATTCACAATTGTGGCATTGATTGGGATTGCGCGAGGGGCTCCAGAGGGTTATGGTTACTTTGCGAGCCATCCAACGGCGGCGGAGGTGCTATTGATTCTTGCGACTTGGGTGGGCGTATTCATGTGGGTGTTCTCGTTCTGGATCTTTGGGCTGTCTGTCTTAATCAATTGTGTGGAGTTGTTCAAAAAAGTGGATGGCAAGTGGCGACTGAACATCCAGTTTAGTAATACTGCTTGGGCGCTCATTTTCCCGAATGTGGGCTGGACGCTATCGACAGTCTATCTCGGTCAGGAGTTTCAGAGCCAAGGTATTTTGTGGGTTTCTGTGGCCATGACGATATTGCTTGTCGCTTTCTGGCTACTTGAGTTGTTCTTGATGGCAAAGGCCGTCGCAAAGTCACTCTTCGTAGATGCTCGAATAAAGATGGCGTGAGTCGAGCATGGAGCTCGAATCATGGTGGACGATTTTACAAAGCCTGTGCATTTTGCAGGGTGAAAATAGCGAAGTCTTTAGCATATATGGCTGTTGACTGCGTTGAGGCTCAGTAAGGTCTGGTTGGTGTGTGCGAGTCAAATATCCTTCCGATGCGAGTGTCGCGACTGCGTGAGCTCCCAAAAGTGCTTTCTGATCTCTAGGGTACGACGCGGCGGCTCTCTCACACGCTGATAATGCGTAGAAATCGTGCTCGTTTCAGCTCGGCTCTGATCTCCTTATAGAGCGGGCCCGAAGTTCTACATCGCAAGCCGGTGTGCGAAACACCGAAGTCGAGGAAGGCATATCGTGAAGCGTAATGTCATGATGATCTGGTAGTCCTCCGACGACACTTGGAACTGTCCTTCTCTTCGCAAGTGTCTTTTTGATCCATGGGATGAGATTATAATAGCCTCCGGCAGCAAAGATACCGGTCCAAAGCATGAGCTCGACACTATAAATCACCAAACCGAGAGCGTCCAATGTAGGCTGAAAGACCACGGAAATAATGGAGGTCAAATCTCCAAGCGCATCGATCCCAACAAAGACGAAAGAGATTCCACGAACAGTCCTGTGGACGTAAATGTCCCAGTAGTGACGCAGAACGCCAAGCGCGAGAAATAGTGCTGCAAGAACTGCCATGAGTGTAAGAGGCCAATGGACGTCCCTTTGCATCCCGATTCTCAAGGCAAAGACCAGGGCGACCTCGATCCCAGCCATGATGGCGGCAATTGGTAGCACAACAGCCAAAGACTTCATGATGGTCCACTTTTGCTCGTAGTAGTAGCACTGAATCCAAGTGAGCAGGCTGAGTGCAGCAAGTATTTGAGGCTGTACTTGCAGTGCAACGTTGAACTTGGACACGATATTGTAGACACCCAAGGGTACGCCGGCCCACGCCCAGAACATCATCATGGTTGGTTGGAGTCCTGTAGCATTGTGGCGACGATAGTTCAGCAAGATCTGTGGGAGAAGCTGAACGGACCAGCAGACCGCGCCGAGTGTACCAAAAGTGTTGGCTAATGCTGGATTATCCATGTTGAAAGCGTGGAGGTGACTGTTCTGTGGTAGACTGCGATGGAAAAATCCCGAAGACGATCCAATCAAGTGGCTTGTAGGAGCA